>CAXAKS010000020.1:0-24779 GCA_963969495.1 Ceratothoa steindachneri | reverse complement strand
GATTCGTGGAACAATTTCAAAAATAAATTCATGAGTCTTCAATCAAGTTGCATCCCTCTAAAAATGCCTCCGTCGGTCTTCTGTTCAACCAAAGTGGTTTAATCGAGAAATCGGCCAACTGCTTAGGGAGAAGAGAAATGCGTACCGGCGATCGAAGATCTCGGGTGCCTTTGACGAGTACCGGAGGCTAGCCAGGAGAGTGAAGTCCAGCATAAGGGCGGCTAGCGTACTGAGGAACTCCGAGTGGCGAGACTCTGCAAGGAGAATCCCAAGGAGTTCTTCGGCTATGTAAATAGCCGTAAACCAATCCATCGTAGGATTGGGCCCCTAGTGGACGAGGAGGGTGCATTAACTCAGTCAGATGCAGAAAATGCTAACCTTCTCAATGACTACTTCTCCTCAGTGTTTACTAAAGAGTGTGGTCCCATCCCCCGGCCCACGGATTCCTACTCGGGGGAAAAGCTGGAGGCAATGGACTTCACCGAAGGAGAAAATAAAGAAAAAGATCGCTGACCTAAAGACGAATAAGTCCCCTGGACCGGACGGGTTTCTACCCAAAATGTTGAAGGAAGTGTGCGATGAGGTATCACGACATCTGTGCGCTATCTTTAACATGGTCAATCCGGACCGGATGCGTTCCTAGAGACTGGCGTGAGGCGGAGGTGACTCCGATCTTCAAGAAAGGATCCTCCAGCCATCCGTCAAACTACCGACCTATCAGTCTGACTTCGATAGTCGGTAAACTCATGGAAAGCATGATGGTGGAGAAAATAACGTCGTATTTAGAGTCAAACCTGCTACTGAGGAGTTCCCAGCACGGCTTCCGAAGGCAACGGTCATGCCTGACGAACCTTGTGGAATTCTTCCACTTCGTGTTCAGTGAGCACGATCGGGACAAGGCAGTGGATGTGGTTTACTTAGACTTTCAGAAAGCCTTTGATAAGGTACCACACCGCCGCCTTCTCCGGAAAGTGCGAGCGCTGGGCATAGACGGAAAAGTAGCCGGCTGGATCGAGAACTAGCTAAGTGGCAGACGGCAACGGGTGGTGTGTGAATGGACAGGCTTCTGAGTGGGTGCCCGTTACTAGCGGAGTGCCTCAAGGTTCTGTCCTGGGACCACTACTATTCATCATCTACGGCAACGACATGGACGGTGACATGGTTGCGAAGATTTCCAAATTTGCCGACGATACCAAGCTTGGTATGAACGTTGCAAAGGATGGAAATACTGCCCGCCTGCAGGAAGACCTTGGAAGATTGGGGAGTGGTCGGACACGTGGCAAATGCCGTTCAACGTGAACAAGTGCAAAGTAATGCATATCGGCCACAGAAATCCCCAATCTCATTATATCCTTAAGGGCACTGCTCTCGAATCGAGTGACACTGAGAAGGACTTGGGTGTTACTGTCACTAGCGACCTCAGTTCTCGAAACAGTGCATCGAGGCAGAGAAGAAAGCCCAAAGGATGTTAGGCTACATAAAGCGCCAGTTTGGATACCGTAACAGGGAGATAGTACTTTGTCTGTACAACTCCCTAGTTCGGCCGCACCTGGAGTATGCCGTTCAATTTTGGAGTCCTTCGTTTCGAAGGACATCGCAAGGTTGGAACGCGTACAAGCCAGGGCAACCAAACTGATTCCCTCTATCCGACATAAAAGTTATGAGGATAGACTAAGGGAATTAGATCTGTTCTCGTTGGAAACCCGTAGACTGCGTGGTCAGCTCATCGAAGTTTTCAAAATACTTCGAGGGTTCGACAATGTTGGACTACCGGGATATTTTCACACTGAGTGAGAACAGAACGCGCAATCACGGCATCAAACTTGAACTGAAGCGTTACAACCGCAATCTGTGTGGAAACTTTTTCACCTACAGTATCTGCGGTAAGTGGAACGCACTTCCAGTGGAAGTTGTCAACAGTGAATCTGTTGACCAGTTCAAGTCAAGACTAGACAAAGTCTTGAAAAGGGGCCGTTTAGGGACGCAAAACAATTGAGCAGCCATGTGCCCGCTCGATTGCTAGTCCCAAGGTACCCTCCTTTGAATGGACCGTAAGGTCTCCTAGGTTACCTTCTTTCCTTGTAACTCCTTGTAACTCCTTGTAACTCTCTCTCTCTCTCTCTCTCTCTCTCTCTCTCTCTCTCTCTCTCTCTCTCTCTCTCTCTCTCTCTCTCTCGCTCTTTCTCTCTCTCTCTCTCTCTCTCTCTCTCTCTCTCTCTCTCTCTCTCTCTCTCTCTCTCTCTCTCTCTCTCTCTCTCTCTCTCTCTCTCTCTCTCTCTCTCTCTCTCTCTCTCTCTCTCTCTCTCTCTCTCTCTCTCTCTCTCTCTCTCTCTCTCTCTCTCTCTCTCTCTCTCTCGGAGGTGGTCAAAAAGGGTGTGACCACGAAAACAGAGAAGCCGGGAAACGGAAGAGCGTAGGGAGTCCTACACTAAGGGACTCCCTCAAAGTTCTTCTGTTCAATGCGAGGTCAATCAGGAATAAGTTTTCTTGAGCTCCGTGGCCTCGTAGTAACAGAGGAACCTGAGATGGTGGCCATAACGGAGTCGTGGATAAAAACCTCAAGCCGAGATTTTTGAAGGTGAATTCACGATTCCCGGTTACCAGCTCTTCTGAAAGATAGGCCAGACAGAGAGGGTGGCGGTGTGATGTTGTATGTCAAGGATACTCTCAACTCGATGGATTGCAACATCATATCCGACATGAACTACTAGGTGTTGACCTAGAGATAGGTCCTGCCAAATACAGGACCCTGGTGCTTTATAGACCTCCTGCCCAACTCGTTGAAAAGGACAGAGATCTGTACCAGCTACTAGGAGAACTTGTCGAAGACAGAGTGTGTATCGTTATGGGTGATTTCAACACACAAGTTGACTGGGAAACCAGAGAACCCTGTGGCGAGAACGCACTACTCCCTGAGTTCACGAACAAAAGAGTTCCTTACTCAATGGGTGAGAGAGCCAACGAGAGGAGACAATATCCTCGACTTGGTTTTCACCTCTGAGAATGACATCGTCGAGGAACCTCTCTGTTGGCGAAGAGCTCGGTGGCAGTGACCACCGACTAATTAGATTAGTAGTCAAAGTCCCGAAGGCAGAGCCTGCAACTAGTAAATCAAGGAAACTGGATTTTAGAAGAGCAGACTTTGTAGGTCTACGCGCGGGACTGACTGACGCGAGGCTAGAAGAGTGCGATGCTGTGAAGACTCTTAGAACAGTTTCAAAACCACATTCATGAGTCTTCAATCGCGTTTTATTCTCTGAAATGCCCCCGTCGGTCTTCTGTTCAACCAAGTGGTTTAATCGAGAAATCGGGCAACTGCTTAGGGAGAAGAGAAAATGTGTACCGGCAATCGAAGATCTTGGGTGACTTTGACGAATACCGGAGGCTAGCAGGAGAGTTGAAGTCCAGTATAAGGGCGGGCTAAGCAGTCTGATGAACTCCGAGTGGCGAGACTCTGTAAAGAGAATCCCAAGGAGATTTTTTGGATATGTGAACAGCCGTAAACCAATCCGTCGAACGATTGGCCCTTTGAGGAATGAGGGAGGGGACATTAAAGCATTCAGATGCAGAAAATGCCAACCTCCTCAACTACTACTTCTCTTCAGTGTTTACTGAAGAGTGTGGTCCATTCCCCAGCCGACGGATTCCTACTCGGGGAAAAAGCTGGAGGCAATGGACATTACCAAAGGAGAAATAAAGAAAAAGATTGCTGACCTAAAGACGAATAAGTTCCCTGGACCAGACGGGGTTCTACCTAAAGTGTTGAAGGAAGTGTGCGATGAAGTATCACGACATCTGTGCGCTATCTTTAAACATGTCAATCCGGACCAAATGCGTTCCTAGAGACTGGCGTAAGGCGGAGGTGACTCCTATCTTCAAGGAAAGGAGACCGTAGCCAACCGTCGAACTACCGACCTATCAGTCTGACTTCGATAGTCGGTAAACTCATGGAAAGCATCATGGTGGACAAAGTGACGTCGTATTTAGAGTCAAACCTGCTACTGAGGAGTTCCCAGCACGGCTTCCGAAGGCAACGGTCATGCCTGACGAACCTTGTAGATTTCTTCCACTTCGTTTTCAGTGAGCACGATCGGGACAAGGCGGTGGATGTGGTCTACCTAGACTTTCAGAAAGCCTGTGATAAGGTACCACACCGCCGCCTTCTCCGGAAAGTGCGAGCGCTTGGCATTAGACGGAAAGGTGCCGGCTGGATCGAGAACTGGCTAAGTAGCAGACGGCAACGGGGTGGTGGTAAATGGACAGTCTTCTGAGTGGGTGCCCGTTACTAGCGGGGTGCCTCAAGGTTCTGTTCTGGGACCACTACTATTCATCATCTACGTCAACGACATGGACGGTGACATGGTTGCCAATATTTCCAAATTTGCCGACGATACCAAGCTTGGTATGAACGTTGCAAAGGATGGAAATACTGCCCGTCTGCAGGAAGATCTTTGGAAGATTGGGGAGTGGTCGGGACACGTGGCAAATGCCTTTCAACGTGAACAAATGCAAAGTAATGCATATCGGCCACAGAAATCCCAAATCTCATTATATCCTTAAGGGCACTGCTCTTGAATCGAGTGACACTGAGAAGGACTTGGGTGTTGCTATCACTAGCGACCTCAAGTTCTCGAAACAGTGCATCAAGGCAAAGAAGAAAGCCCAAAGGATGTTAGGCTACATAAAGCCGCCAGTTTGGATACCGTAACAGGGAGATAGTACTTTGTCTGTACAACTCCTGTTTCGGCCGCACCTGGAGTATGCCGTACAATTTTGGAGTCCTTCGTTTCGAAAGGACATCGCAAGGTTGGAACGCGTACAAGCTAGGGCAACCAAACTGATTCCCTCTATCCGACATAAAAGTTATGAGATAGACTAAGGAATTAGATCTGTTCTCGTTGGAAACCCGTAGACTGCGTGGTCAGCTCATCGAAGTTTTCAAAATACTTCGAGGGTTCGACAATGTTGACTACCGGGATATGTTCACACTGAGTGAGAACAAAACGCGCAATCACGGCTTCAAACTTGAACTGAAGCGTTACAACCGCAATCTGTGTGGAAATTTTTTCACTTACAGTATCTGCGGTATGTGGAACGCACTTCCAGTGGAAGTTGTCAACAGTGAATCTGTTGACCAGTTCAAGTCAAGACTAGCCAAAGTCTTGAAAAGTGGCCGTTTAGGACGCAAAACAATTGAGCAGCCATGTGCCCGCTCGATTGCTAGTCCAAAGGTACCCTCTTTGAATTGACCGTAAGGTTCTCCTAGGGTACCTTCTTTCCTTGTAACTCCTTGTAACTCTCTCTCTCTCTCTCTCTCTCTCTCTCTCTCTCTCTCTCTCTCTCTCTCTCTTTCTCTCTCTCTCTCTCTCTCTCTCTCTCTCTCTCTCTCTCTCTCTCTCTCTCTCTCTCTCTCTCTCTCTCTCTCTCTCTCTCTCTCTCTCTCTCTCTCTCTTCTCTCTCTCTCTCTTCTCTCTCTTCTCTCTCTCTCTCTCTCTCTCAATGGAAACCCGTAGACTGCGTGGTCAGCTCATCGAAGTCTTCAAAATACTTCGAGGAATCGACAATGTTGACTACCGGGATATTTTCACACTGAGTGAGAACAGAACGCGCAATCACGGCTTCAAACTTGAACTGAAGCGTTACAACAGCAATCTGTGTGTAAACTTTTTTACCTACAGTATCTGCGGTAAGTGGAAAGCACTTCCAGTGGAAGTTGTCAACAGTAAATCTGTTGACCAGTTCAAGTCAAGACAAGACAAAGTCTTGAAAAGTGGCCGTTTATGGACGCAAAACAATTGAGCAGCCATGTGCCGCTCAATTGCTAGTCCAAAGGTACCCTCTTTGAATGGACCGTAAGGTCTCCTAGGGTACTTACTTTCCTTGTTACTCCTTGTTACTCTCCTCTCTTCTCTCTCTCCTCTCTCTCTCTCTCTCTCTCTCTCTCTCTCTCCTCTCTCTCTCTCTCTCTCTCTCTCTCTCTCTCTCTCTCTCTACACAGCCACCTTGTCGTCGGTGAGAGAGCTTGCGTGATCTGCCTGAGTTAAGCTAGCTAAGCTGGGGGACTTTTAGTCCGGTAGGGTCACCCATGCCAGTAAGGTAGCTGTAGTAGGATCCAGACTAAGGGTTGTCAAACTTCTCTACCACTTCTTTGATGCGTCTCCTTGCATCCCCCTACCAACCTATTCGATTCTGTTAGTACTAAGTTTCACCAACTTTCTTTAACTGTCAAAAAATCAAAACAAAAACCCAATAACAAAAAAAAAAAACCTTCATCTCTATTACACATAAGTTGTTTATTTATAAGGGCCTCACCAGCTCCCTTATGCCGCGTGAGAAGAGAGGCTTTGGAACCTCTTTAAATAACGCCTTGGAGCACTCATAGGTTACAAGAGACTGAGATTGAAGGGATCTTAGGCGTTTGGGGTACGATTAATGGAGAAATGCTAGGTACCCCTTAAAAGCTTTCTCCTAACGTGTAATTGCCTGAACAGCTCCCTGTGACCGCTACTTGGTGAATAAAGGCTCAACTGATCTTTGGAGAGAGAGCTTTTGTGCCTTGCTGGTTGCCAGATCAGCTAAAGATCTCGGATGAAGTCGTGGGCACTTAGCTTTACTATTTGCCTCAAGTTTGGCCGTTTTTAGTTGATTAGTAGGGCTTAGTAGGAAGACAGTTACACCTCAAGCATCCCTGTCGAAAAATCAGAGAACCAGTTCACTGGGGCTCTCGTGCTGCTCAGTTGGGAGCTGCGGCACGATTGGGGACGTCCGGCCCAAGGGAGACCTTAGGGTTGGTATGCTTGATCAAAGGGTTTCTGTTCGCCGAACGACCGAAAACCTCCTGGAAATAGGCGGATGTGATTAGTGCGAGAGAAAATCACAACCAAAAACCCCTTTTTTAATGCGTATGGTCCGAGATTTTTGTAACATGGCGAAGAAGAATGGTCCTCCGTTTCGAAAGCTAACCTGCAAAATATGCAAAGTCTATAGATGGAGTGAAGACTTCGGGGGAAGGAGTTGCAAGGAACTCACAGATGGCGTCAGTGTCTGTGACTTCTGCGAACTCGAGAAGCGCCTGGGCGAGAGCATCGCTCAACTGAGAGAGGAGAACTCCCTCCTTAAAAGGGAAGTTCAACTCTTAAAAACAGAGAGATGCAGATGCTCAGGCGAGAAGGCTCCGGACGTCCAACAGCCGATTTCTTCTGCTGAAGGGCTTCCTCAACGAGCCAAAAAGAAGAAAAGAAAGAAGAAAAAAGAGAAAGTAGAAATAGAAGAAAAGAAAGTAGAAAGAGAAGAAGAGAAAGTAAAAGGAGAAGAAGAGAAAGTAGAAAGAGAAGAAAAGAAACTGGAAACAGAAGAAGAGAAAGTAGAAGCAGAAGAAGAGAAACGGGAAACAAACGAAGAGATAGCAAAGGAAGTAAAGAAGAAGAATAAGAGGAAGAATGAGAAGAAGAAGAAAAAAAAATTAGAGATACAAGAGGAAAGCGGCAAGTCGCCTCCGAAAGGAAAGACTAAGTCGTCCGCAGTCAAATGTGCAAGAGTCACCCTTATTGGTGATTCTCAAGCACGGGGTCTGAAGCCCCTGCTAGCGGCCCGCCTTCGCACAAGCGTTAAGTTGAGCTGCATACCAGGTTGTGGGAATAAGCAGGTAAGAGCTGAGGCCGAGAAGTCTCAGATTTCAGAGACTTCAGTCGTTGCCCTTATGGTAAGTGGCAACGACCTCTACCTCAGAGGAGGTAGGGTAGGCCCTACAGGTGAAATTATGAGGACAGTTATGGGCGCTGTCGACGACTGTGGACTGAAAACCAGCAGACGCGTCGTGGTGGGGATGCTCCCGAGGTGGGGTCCAAGCCGGACTGCCCACTTGAGGAACATGTCGCTAAGCAGGCGCCTTGCAGACCTCTGTACGGCTGAGGGTGTCTTTTTTGTGGACCCGTACGCCGTGTTTTATGGTAGAAAAGACCTCTACCAAAGGGACGGGGTGCACCTCTCCTTTAAGGGCAAGGCGTTCCTAGCTAACCTCATCCAGGATGTCATGGAGCGCACCCAAAGGAGTGTCCGGCCCATTGGGAAGGCGGACGTACGCCAGTACGCCCGAGTCATTCCACAAAACAACCTTCTCGGAGGTTGTCAAAAATGGTGCCACCACGACAAACAAGAAGCCGGGAAACGGAAGAGTATAGGGAGTCCTATATTAGGGGACTCCCTGAAAGTTCTTCTGTTCAATGCGAAGTCAATCAGGAACAAGTTTCCTGAGCTCCGTGGCCTCGTAGCGACGGAAGAACCCAAAATGGTAGCCATAACAGAATCGTGGATAAAAACCTCAGACCGAGACTTTGAAGGCGAATTCACGGTTCCTGGCTACCAACTCTTCCACAAAGATAGGCCAGACAGAGAGGGTGGCGGTGTAATGTTGTATGTCAAGGATACAATCAAATCTACGAACTCCAACGTTATATCCGACCACGAGCTCCTAGGCGTTGACCTAGAGATAGGTCCTGCCAAATACAGGACCCTGCTGCTTTACAGAGCCCCTTCCCAACCTGTTGAGAAGGACAGGGAACTGTACCAGCTGCTGGGTGAGCTGGTTTAAGGCAGAGTGTGCATCGTTATGGGCGATTTCAACAGCCAAGTTGACTGGGAAACCAGAGCAGCCTGTAGCGAAAGCGCGCTACTCCTGGAGTTCGCTAACAACGAGTTCCTCACTCAATGGGTCAGAGAACCGACGAGAGGAGACAATATCCTCGACTTGGTCTTCACCTCTGAGGATGATATCGTTGAGGATATCTCTGTAGGCGAAGAGCTCGGTGGCAGTGATCACCAGCTAGTTAGATTTAGCGTCAAGATCCCGAAGGTAAGGTCTGTTGCCAGTCAATTAAAGAAACTTGACTTGAGAAGAGCAGACTTTGCAAGCCTTCGAGCTGGACTGACTGACGTGAGGCTAGAAGTGTGCGATGCCGTTGAAGACTCGTGGAATAGTTTCAAAACCACATTCATGAGTCTTCAATCGCGTTTCATCCCTCTGAAATGCCCCCGTCTGTCTTCTGTTTAACCTAAGTGGTTTAATCGAGAAATCGGCCAACTGCTTAGGGAGAAGAGAAATGTGTACCGGCAATCGAAGATCTCGGGTGACTTTGACGAATACCGGAGGCTAGCCAGGAGAGTGAAATCCAGCACAAGGGCGGCTAAGCGGTCTGAGGAACTCCGAGTGGCGAGACTCTGTAAAGAGAATCCCAAGGAGTTTTTTGGATATGTGAACAGCCGTAAACCAATCCGTCGAACGATTGGCCCGTTGAGGAACGAGGAGGGGACATTAAAGCATTCAGATGCAGAAAATGCTAACCTCCTCAACGACTACTTCTCTTCAGTGTTTACTGAAGAGTGTGGTCCCATTCCCCAGCCCACGAGTTCCTACTCGGGGGAAAAGCTGGAGGCAATGGACTTCACCGAAGGAGAAATAAAGAAAAAGATCGCTGACCTAAAGACGAATAAGTCCCCTGGACCGGACGGGTTTCTACCTAAATTGTTGAAGGAAGTGTGCGATGAAGTATCACGACATCTGTGCGCTATCTTTAACATGTCAATCCGGACTGGATGCGTTCCTAGAGACTGGCGTGAGGCGGAGGTGACTCCTATCTTCAAGAAAGGAGACCGTAACCAACCGTCGAACTACCGACCTATCAGTCTGACTTCGATAGTCGGTAAACTCATGGAAAGCATCATGGTGGACAAAGTGACGTCGTATTTAGAGTCAAACCTGCTACTGAGGAGTTCCCAGCACGGCTTCCGAAGGCAACGGTCATGCCTGACGAACCTTGTGGAATTCTTCCACTTTGTTTTCAGTGAGCACGATCGGGACAAGGCGGTGGATGTGGTCTACCTAGACTTTCAGAAAGCCTTTGATAAGGTACCACACCGCCGCCTTCTCCGGAAAGTGCGAGCGCTTGGCATAGACGGAAAGGTAGCCGGCTGGATCAAGAACTGGCTAAGTGGCAGACGGCAACGGGTGGTGGTGAATGGACAGTCTTCTGAGTGGGTGCCCGTTACTAGCGGGGTGCCTCAAGGTTCTGTCCTGGGACCACTACTATTCATCATCTACGTCAACGACATGGACGGTGACATGGTTGCCAATATTTCCAAATTTGCCGATGATACCAAGCTTGGTATGAACGTTGCAAAGGATGGAAATACTGCCCGCCTGCAGGAAAATCTTGGGAAGATTGGGGAGTGATCGGACACGTGGCAAATGCCTTTTAACGTGGGGAAATGCAAAGTGATGCATATCGGCCACAGAAACCCCCAATCTCAGTATATCCTTAAGGGCACTGCTATGGAATCCACCAACACTGAGAAGGACTTGGGTGTAACAATCACTAGTGACCTCAAGTTCTTGAAACAGTGCATTGAGGCGGAGAAAAAGGCCCAAAGGATGCTAGGCTATATTAAGCGCCAGTTTGGTTATCGGAACCAGGAGATTGTACTGTGCCTGTACAACTCACTTGTCCGACCGCACCTGGAGTATGCCGTACAATTTTGGAGTCCTTCATTGCGAAAGGACATCGCGAGATTGGAACGCATACAAGCCACGGCAACCAAGCTGATTCCCTCTATCCGACATAAAAGTTATGAGGATAGACTAAGGGAATTAGATCTGTTCTCGCTGGAAACCCGTAGACTGCGTGGTCAGCTCATCTAAGTTTTCAAAATACTTCCAGGGTTTGACAATGTTGACTACCGGGATATTTTCACACTGAGTGAGAACAGAACGCGCAATCACGGCTTCAAACTTGAACTGAAGCGTTACAACCGCAATCTGTGTGGAAATTTTTTCACCTACAGTATCTGCGGTAAGTGGAACGCACTTCCAGTGGAAGTTGTCAACAGTGAATCTGTTGACCAGTTCAAGTCAAGACTAGACAAGGTCTTGAAAAGTGGCCGTTTAGGGACGCAAAACAATTGAGCAGCCTTGTGCCCGCTCGATTGCAAGTCCAATGGTACCCTCTTTGAATGGACCGTAAGGTCTCCTAGGGTACCTTCTTTCCTTGTTGTTACTCCTTGTTGTTACTCTCTCTCTCTCTCTCTCTCTCTCTCTCTCTCTCTCTCTCTCTCTCTCTCTCTCTCTCGAAAGTTGAAGCAGAGGAAGAAAAGAGAAAAACAGAAGAGTATGTAACAAAGGAAGGTTAGAAGGAAGAGACGAATAAGAAAAAGAAGAACAAGAAAAATAAGATGGAGAAGAAAGAGCGAACCAAGAGTTCGCTTCCGCAAGGAAAGCCTCAAACCTCTGCACGGAAATGTCCGAGGGTTACCCTCGTGGGCGACTCCCAAGCACAAGGTTTTCAGCCCCTGCTAGCGGCCCGCCTTCGCACTAGTGTGGAGGTATGCTGCCAGCCAGGACGGGGAAACCACCACATCAGGGTAGAGGCTGAGAAATCTCAGATCTCCGAGAATTCAGTCGTTGCCCTGATGGTGAGTGGGAATGACCTCTACCTCCGAGAAGGCAAAGTCGGCCCCAGCGAGAAAATTCTCAACACGGTCATGGGAGCCGTGGACGACTGTGGATTGAGAACTCGCAAACGGGTCGTTGTAGGGATGCTCCCAAGAAGAGGTCCTAGCCGGACAGCTCACTCTAGGAACGTGACCCTGAACCAGCGCCTGTCCGACCTCTGTACGGCGGAAGGGGTCTCCTTTCTGGACCCTTACCGCACCTTTTACGGTCGAAACGACCTTTACCAAAGGGACGGAGTGCACCTTTCATTCAAGGGAAAGGCTGTACTCTGTAACTTAATCTAGGATGTCGTAGAGCGGACGCAGAGGAGCGTCCGACCCAGAGTGAAGGCGGACATAAGACAGTATGCCCGTGTCACTCCTGGAACGACGTTCTTAGATGTGGCAAAGAGGGGTGCTGCCACACAAAAGAAGCCGGGAAACGGAAGAGCGTAGGGAGTCCTACACTGGGGGACTCCCTCAAAGTTCTCCTGTTCAACGCGAGGTCAATCAGGAATAAGTTTCTTGAGCTCCGTGGCCTCGTAGCAACAGAAGAACCTGAGATGGTGGCCATAACGGAGACGTGGATTAAAACCTCAAGCCGAGATTTTGAAGGTGAATTCACGATTCCCGGTTACCAGCTCTTCCAGAAAGATAGGCCAGACAGAGAGGGTGGCGGTGTGATGTTGTATGTCAAGGATACTCTCAACTCGACGGATTGCAACATCGTATCCGACCATGAACTACTAGGTGTTGACCTAGAGATAGGTCCTGCCAAATACAGGAACCTGGTGCTTTATAGACCTCCTGCCCAACTCGTTGAAAAGGACAGAGATCTGTACCAGCTACTAGGAGAACTTGTCGAAGACAGAGTGTGTATCGTCATGGGTGATTTCAACACACAAGTTGACTGGGAAACCAGAGAACCCTGTGGCGAGAACGCACTACTCCTGGAGTTCACGAACAACGAGTTCCTCACTCAATGGGTGAGAGAGCCAACGAGAGGAGACAATATCCTCGACTTGGTTTTCAACTCTGAGGATAACATCGTTGAGGACCTCTCTGTTTGCGAAGAGCTCGGTGGCAGTGACAACCGAATAATAAGATTCGTAGTCAAAGTCCCCAAGGCAGAGCCTGCAACTAGTAAATCAAGGAAACTGGATTTAAGAAGAGCAGACTTTGCAGGTCTACGCGCGGGACTGACTGACGCGAGGCTAGAAGAGTGCGATGCTGTTGAAGACTCTTGGAACAGTTTCAAAACCACATTCATGAGTCTTCAATCGCGTTTTATCCCTCTGAAATGCCCCCGTCGGTCTTTTGTTTAACCAAAGTGGTGTAATCAAGAAATCGGGACACTGCTTAGGGAAAAGAGAAATTTGTACTGGCAATCGAAGATCTCGGGTGACTTTGACGAATACCGGAGGCTAGCCAGGAGAGTGAAGTCCAGCATAAGGGCGGCTAAGCGGTCTGAGGAACTCCGAGTGGCGAGACTCTGTAAAGAGAATCCCAAGGAGTTTTTTGGATATGTGAACAGCCGTAAACCAATCCGTCGAACGATTGGCCCTTTGAGGAATGAGGAAGGGACATTAAAGCATTCAGATGCAGAAAATGCTAACCTCCTCAACGACTACTTCTCTTCAGTGTTTACTGAAGAGTGTGGTCCCATTCCCCAGCCGACGGATTCCTACTCGGGGGAAAAGCTGGAGGCAATGGACTTCACTGAAGGAGAAATAAAGAAAAAGATCGCTGACCTAAAGACGAATAAGTCCCCTGGACCAGAGGGTTTCTATCCAAGGTGTTGAAGGAAGTGTGCGATGAAGTATCACGACATCTGTGCGCTATCTTTAACATGTCAATCCAGACCAAATGCGTTCCTAGAGACTGGCGTGAGGCGGAGGTGACTCCTATCTTCAAGAAAGGAGACCGTAACCAACCGTCGAACTACCGACCAATCAGTCTGACTTCGATAGTCGGTAAACTCATGGAAAGCATCATGGTGGACAAAGTGACGTCGTATTTAGAGTCAAACCTGCTACTGAGGAGTTCCCAGCACGGCTTCCGAAGGCAACGGTCATGCCTGACGAACCTTGTAGAATTCTTCCACTTCGTTTTCAGCGAGCACGATCGGGACAAGGCGATGGATGTGGTCTACCTAGACTTTCAGGAAGCCTTTGATAAGGTACCACACCGCCGCCTTCTCCGGAAAGTGCGAGCGCTTGGCATAGACGGAAAGGTAGCCGGCTGGATCGAGAACTGGCTAAGGGGCAGACGGCAACGGGTGGTGGTGAATGGACAGTCTTCTGAGTGGGTGCCCGTTACTAGCGGGGTGCCTCAAGGTTCTGTCCTGGGACCACTACTATTCACTATCTACATCAACGACATGGACGGTGACATGGTTGCCAATATTTCCAAATTTGCCGACGATACCAAGCTTGGTATGAACGTTGCAAAGGATGGAAATACTGCCCGCCTGCAGGAAGATCTTGGAAAGATTGGGGAGTGGTCGGACACGTGGCGAAATGCAAAGTGATGCATATCGGCCACAGAAACCCCCAATCCCAGTATATCCTTAAGGGCACTGCTATTGAATCGAGTGACACTGAGAAGGACTTGGGTGTAACAATCACTAGTGACCTCAAGTTCTCGAAACAGTGCATTGAGGCGGAGAAAAAGACCCAAAGGATGCTAGGCTATATTAAGCGCCAGTTTGGTTATCGGAACCAGGAGATTGTACTGTGCCTGTACAACTCACTTGTCCGACCGCACCTGGAGTATGCCGTACAATTTTGGAGTCCTTCATTGCGAAAGGACATCGAGAGATTGGAACGCGTTCAAGCCAGGGCAACCAAGCTGATTCCCTCTATCCGACATAAAAGTTATGAAGATAGACTAAGGGAGTTAGATCTGTTCTCACTGGAAACCCGTAGACTGCGTGGTCAGCTCATCGAAGTCTTCAAAATACTTCGAGGGTTCGACAATGTTGACTACCGGGCTATTTTCACACTGAGTGAGAACAGAACGCGCAATCACGGCTTCAAACTTGAACTGAAGCGTTACAACCGCAATCTGTGTGGAAACTTTTTCACCTACAGTATCTGCGGTAAGTGGAACGCACTTCCAGTGGAAGTTGTCAACAGTGAATCTGTTGATTAGTTCAAGTCAAGACTAGACAAAGTCTTGAAAAGTGGCCGTTTATGGACGCAAAACAATTGAGCAGCCATGTGCCCGCTCAATTGCTAGTCCAAAGGTACCCTCTTTGAATGGACCGTAAGGTCTCCAAGGGTACTTACTTTCCTTGTTACTCCTTGTTACTCTCTCTCTCTCTCTCTCTCTCTCTCTCTCTCTCTCTCTCTCTCTCTCTCTCTCTCTCTCTCTCTCTCTCTCTCTCTCTCTCTCTCTCTCTCTCTCTCTCTCTCTCTCTCTCTCTCTCTCTCTCTCTCTCTCTCTCACTGTCTATGGTGACTCTCAGGCTCGAGGACTAGAACCGTTCCTGTGAGCACGGCTCCAAAAGAAAGTGGAGGTCAAGTGCCTGCCCGGCAAGGGTAATAAGGCACTGAGAAAGGAGGTGGAGAAGAGTCCCACTACTGACTCTTCAGTAGTTGCCATTCTGGCTAGTGGCAACGACCTCTACTTCCGCAACGGGGGAGCAGGGGCGACAGAACCAATACTCCAGAACGTCATGGGGGCAGTCGACGACTGCGGACTAAAGACGAGGAGGAGGGTCGTTGTCGGGATCCTTCCACGGAGGAGCCCTAACCCCATTACATACCGTCGCAATGAGCTGGTAAACCAGAGGTTGATAGACCTCTGTACAGCTGAAGGGGTCTTCTTCGCGGACCCTTTCCGGACGTTCTTTGGTAGGAACGACCTCTACGAAAGGGACGGAGCCCACCTGTCGATGAAGGGAAAAGCCATGCTGGCTAACCTCATCCAGGAGACGGTTAACCGCTGCGTCCGGTCTGTTCGGGAAAGGAGGACCGTTCCTGCCGCCAAGCCAAAGGCGGCGGGAAACGGTCGAACTTAGGGAGACCACCAGCCGGGAACTCCCTTAAGGTTCTTCTGTTCAACGCGAGGTCCATCCGGAACAGGTTTCCTGGAATTAGTGGCCCTCGTAGCAACGGAAGAACCAGATCTGGTGGCCATCACGGAGTCGTGGATTCGAACCTCTGTTCGTGACTTTGAGGGCGAATTCGCAATCCCGGGCTACCAGATCTTCCACAAAGACCGGCTGGCGAAGGAGGGGGGCGGAGTGGTGGTGTACGTGAGAAGTGTATTCACGGCAACGAGCAGCACCACCACCGCCCACCAAGAAGTCCTATGCGTGGACTTGGAGCTGGGTACCACCAAGTATAGGACTGTTACAGTTTATAGACCCCCATCCTCGACGGAGGATCAAGACAGGGACCTCTATAATCAACTGAATCAGTTAACTGAAGGCACGGTGAGTATCGTCATGGGGGACTTCAACACTCACGTTGACTGGGCAACCAGAGAAACCCGCAACGACAACATACGGCTCCTTAACTTCGTAAATGAAGGATTCTTCACTCAATGGGTGAGAGAACCAACACGAGGTGCAAACATCCTCGACCTAGTTCTCACATCCGAGGATGACATCATTGAGGAAGTTAGTGTAGATGAGGAGCTAGGTGGCAGCGACCACCGCCTCATCAGGTTCTGCATTCGAGTCCCAGCTCGCGAGGCAGTAGCTCGTGCTGCAGCCAAGCTGAACTTCAGAAAGGCAAATTTCGCGGGACTTCGTGCTGGCGTGGCAGCGATAGAGGTGGAAGATAGTGACAACGTCGAGCAACCATGGAAGAATTTCAAAAACTCATTCATGGCCCTGCAGTCACGATTCATTCCATCAGAACGCGGCCGAGTCGGAGCTACTCAACCCAAGTGGTTTAGCCCCGAAATCGGGAGAACCCTACGGAAGATAAAAACCGCCTATCGCCATGCGAAGAACACTGGAGAATTCAAGCACTACAGAAGTCTATGCCGAAGTGTCAAGTCCATGATAAGGGTGGCGAAACGCGCCGAAGTAGTCCGTGTGGCGAGACTCTGCAAAGAGAGCCCCAAGGAATTCTTTGGATACGTAAACAGCCGTAAGCCGACACGTAGACGGATCGGTCCCTTGGTGAAAGAGGATGGTGAGCTAGAGCTCAGTGACGAAGCGAATGCGACCATCCTCAACAAGTACTTCTCGTCAGTTTTCACTGAGGAGAAGAAGACCACTCCTGAGCCTCGCGACAAATACGAAGGCTCAGAGCAATTGGAGAGATTTCACTTCGAAGAGACGACAGTGCGTTCAAAGATCGACGCTTTGAACCGCTACAAGTCGCCAGGGCCCGATGGCTTCTTACCACGGGTGCTGAAGGAAGTGCGAGATGAGGTCTCCCCACATCTCTGCTCGATCTTCAGGAAATCGCTCGAGACTGGATGCGTGCCAAAGGACTGGCGAGACGCGGAAGTCACCCCCATATTCAAAAAGGGTAACGCGAGCGAGCCATCTAACTACCGGCCGATCAGCCTGACGTCGGTAGTAGGAAAATTGATGGAAAGTATCCTGGTTGACGAAATAACGCAGCACGTCGAGTCCAACCACCTATTGAGGAATTCCCAACACGGGTTCCGGCGGCACAGGTCATGCCTAACGAACCTTTTGGAATTCTTCCACTTCGTGTTCAGCGAACACGACCGGGAGAAGGCGGTGGATGTCATCTACCTCGACTTGAAGAAGGCCTTTGACAAGGTGCCCCACCGCCGATTGCTGAAAAAGGTTCGAGCGCTAGGCATCGCCGGAGCTGTAGGTGACTGGATCGAAAACTGGCTGCATAGTCGAAGGCAGCGAGTAGTGGTGAACGGGCAAACGTCCGGTTGGCTACCGGGAACAAGCGGCGTTCCCCAAGGCTCCGTGCTGGGCCCCCTACTCTTCATCATCTATGTAAACGACATAGATGATGGCATAACTGCGAGGATTTCCAAATTTGCCGACGATACCAAACTAGGTATGAACGTGGCAGACGCGGAAAACGTCGAGAGACTCCAAGCCGACTTGAGGAAACTCGGGGAGTGGTCAGACAAATGGCAAATGCCGTTCAATGTCGAAAAGTGCAAGGTGATGCACATCGGCCACAGAAATCCCCAAGCCGTCTACAGCCTCAAAAACTCGGCGCTCGAGAGCACAGACATGGAAAAAGACTTGGGAGTCGTGATCACCAGCGACCTCAAGTTTTCCAAGCAGTGCATCGAGGCGGAGAAGAAAGCCCAGAGAATCTTGGGGTATATCAAGCGACAGTTTGAGTATCGGAACAGGGAAATCGTTCTCACTCTCTTTAATTCCCTGGTCCGACCTCACCTGGAGTACGCAGTCCAGTTTTGGAGTCCATCCCTTCGGAAGGACATCGCCCGACTGGAGCGAGTACAAGCCAGGGCGACCAAACTGATCCCCTCGATCAGGCACAAAAGTTACGAAGCCCGCCTAGAAGAACTAAACCTCTTCTCACTGGAAACCATGAGACGGCGCCGTCAATTAATCGAGGTCTTCAAAATCCTCCGAGGTATTGACCACGTAGGCAACGGGGACATGTTCCAACTAAGCGAGGGCGTAACGAGAAACCACGGCTACAAAATTGAGCTGCCGCGTTATCACCGGGACAGATGCGGGAACTTCTTCAGTTACAGTATCTGCAACGAGTGGAACGTGCTTCCGCCAGAAGTCGTGAACAGCGACTCTGTGGAGCAGTTCAAAAGGCGCCTGGATAAAGTCCTGGTTCGCTGACAGGCTCACGAGTCCCTTACTCGTAACAAGTACCCTCTCGTATGGACCGTAAGGTCTTCTAGGGTACTTCCTTTCCTTGTGACTCCTCCTTGTGACTCTCTCTCTCTTTCTCTCTCTCTCTCTCTCTCTCTCTCTCTCTCTCTCTCTCTCTCTCGCTCTCTCTCTCTCTCTCTCTCTCTCTCTGTAACTAGTGGAGTTCCCCAGGGATCGGTCTTGGGACCCTTGCTCTTCATTGTATATGTGAATGACATAGACGTTGGAGTAATTTCTAAAATCTCAAAATTTGCCGACGATTGTAAACTGGGTAAAAGCATAGTCACCGAGCAAGATAGACTAGATTTTCAGATTGACATTGATCACATAAGTGAATGGTCTAGGAAGTGGAAACTTCCCCTTAACCTGGAGAAATGTAAAGTAATGCACATTGGTCACAAAAAACCTAAGGCAGATTACAAACTCGAGAGCGAAACAATAACAGAATCAGAAATCGAAAAAGATCTCGGTATCTATGTCACAAACGATCTCAAGTTCACTCGATAGTGCGTCAATGTTGAAAAGAAAGCGCGGAAGATACTAGGTTATATAAAGAGACAAATCACTTATAAAAGCGATACAACTGTAATCAACCTGTATAACGCCCTAGTGAGACCCCATTTGGAATACTGTTCGCAGGCTTGGTCACCCTCCTTCAGAAAAGACATTGAAAGATTAGAAAGAGTTCAGGCCACAGCTACTAAAATGATACCTTCGTTAAGAAATTATAGTTATGAAACACGAATAGACAAGCTAAACCTTTACAAGTTGGAAACTAGACGTGTACGAGGCCAGTTGATTCAAGTATATAAAATACTAAATAGAATTGATAATGTGGATTACTCAATCTGGTTCGAGTTCAACAGAAATGTAACAAGGAATAACAGTATGAAGCTAATCCCTCCAAAATACAAATTGAATGTATGCGGTAATTTCTTTTCGTATAAAATACTAAATATTTGGAATCAGTTAACGGAAGAGGTAGTTTCGAGCCCCAGTGTCGAGGCGTTTAAAAGGAGGTTAGATAAAATCATAAATACGCTTACATACTAAAAACATAAGATTACACTGAAAATAATTAGATTAAGAATATTAAAAGAAAAATAATAATGTAGAAATGCATTTCTGCTTTCCTGTAGAAATTCCTGTTTGTGTACTTTTTTTCTAGCACAGCGGGTATCTTTTCATCTTTCATTGCCCGAAAGATCGGGCGGGAGAGTTACAAGGAGTTACAAGGAAAGAAGGTACCCTAGGAGACCTTACGGTCCATTCAAAGAGGGTACCTTGGGACTAGCAATCGAGCGGGCACATGGCTGCTCAATTGTTTTGCGTCCCTAAACGGCCACTTTTCAAGACTTTGTCTAGTCTTGACTTGAACTGGTCAACAGATTCACTGTTGACAACTTCCACTGGAAGTGCGTTCCACTTACCGCAGATACTGTAGGTGAAAAAGTTTCCACACAGATTGCGGTTGTAACGCTTCAGTTCAAGTTTGAAGCCGTGATTGCGCGTTCTGTTCTCACTCAGTGTGAAAATATCCCGGTAGTCAACATTGTCGAACCCTCGAAGTATTTTGAAAACTTCGATGAGCTGACCACGCAGTCTACGGGTTTCCAACGAGAACAGATCTAATTCCCTTAGTCTATCCTCATAACTTTTATGTCGGATAGAGGGAATCAGTTTGGTTGCCCTGGCTTGTACGCGTTCCAACCTTGCGATGTCCTTTCGAAACGAAGGACTCCAAAATTGTACGGCATACTCCAGGTGCGGCCGAACTAGGGAGTTGTACAGACAAAGTACTATCTCCCTGTTACGGTATCCAAACTGGCGCTTTATGTAGCCTAACATCCTTTGGGCTTTCTTCTCTGCCTCAATGCACTGTTTCGAGAACTTGAGGTCGCTAGTGACAGTAACACCCAAGTCCTTCTCAGTGTCACTCGATTCGAGAGCAGTGCCCTTAAGGATATAATGAGATTGGGGATTTCTGTGGCCGATATGCATTACTTTGCACTTGTTCACGTTGAACGGCATTTGCCACGTGTCCGACCACTCCCCAATCTTCCCAAGGTCTTCCTGCAGGCGGGCAGTATTTCCATCCTTTGCAACGTTCATACCAAGCTTGGTATCGTCGGCAAATTTGGAAATCTTGGCAACCATGTCACCGTCCATGTCGTTGACGTAGATGATGAATAGTAGTGGTCCCAGGACAGAACCTTGAGGCACTCCGCTAGTAACGGGCACCCACTCAGAAGCCTGTCTATTCACCACCACCCGTTGCCGTCTGCCACTTAGCCAGTTCTCGATCCAGCCGGCTACTTTTCCGTCTATGCCCAGCGCTCGCACTTTACGGAGAAGGCGGCGGTGTGGTACCTTATCAAAGGCTTTCTGAAAGTCTAAGTAAACCACATCCACCGCCTTATCCCGATCGTGCTCACTGAACACGAAGTGGAAGAATTCCACAAGGTTCGTCAGGCATGACCGTTGCCTTCGGAAGCCGTGCTGGGAACTCCTCAGTAGCAGGTTTGACTCTAAATACGACGTCACTTTGTCCACCATGATGCTTTCCATGAGTTTACCGACTATCGAAGTCAGACTGATAGGTCGGTAGTTCGACGGTTGGTTACGGTCTCCTTTCTTGAAGATCGGAGTCACCTCCGCCTCACGCCAGTCTCTAGGAACGCATCCGGTCCGGATTGACATGTTAAAGATAGCGCACAGATGTCGTGATACTTCATCGCACACTTCCTTCAACACCTTGGGTAGAAACCCGTCCGGTCCAGGGGACTTATTCGTCTTTAGGTCAGCGATCTTTTTCTTTATTTCTCCTTCGGTGAAGTCCATTGCCTCCAGCTTTTCCCCCGAGTAGGAATCCGTGGGCTGGGGGATGGGACCACACTCTTTAGTAAACACTGAGGAGAAGTAGTCATTGAGAAGGTTAGCATTTTCTGCATCTGACTGAGTTAATGCACCCTCCTCGTCCACTAGGGGCCCAATCCTACGATGGATTGGTTTACGGCTATTTACATAGCCGAAGAACTCCTTGGGATTCTCCTTGCAGAGTCTCGCCACTCGGAGTTCCTCAGTACGCTTAGCCGCCCTTATGCTGGACTTCACTCTCCTGGCTAGCCTCCGGTACTCGTCAAAGGCACCCGAGATCTTCGATCGCCGGTACGCATTTCTCTTCTCCCTAAGCAGTTGGCCGATTTCTCGATTAAACCACTTTGGTTGAACAGAAGACCGACGGAGGCATTTTAGAGGGATGCAACTTGATTGAAGACTCATGAATTTATTTTTGAAATTGTTCCACGAATCCTCAACCTCTTCGCATACCGCTAGCCTTACATCAGTCAGCCCAGCACGAAGGCGTGCAAAGTCTGCTCTTCTCAAGTCAAGTTTCCTTGATTGACTGGCAACAGACCTTACCTTCGGGATCTTAACGGTAAATCTAACTAGCTGGTGATCACTGCCACCGAGCTCTTCGCCTACAGAGACATCCTCAACGATATCATCCTCAGAGGTGAAGACCAAGTCGAGGATATTGTCTCCTCTCGTCGGTTCTCTGACCCATTGAGTGAGGAACTCGTTGTTGGCGAACTCCAGGAGTAGCGCGCTATCGCCACAGGCTGCTCTGGTTTCCCAGTCAACTTGTCTGTTGAAGTCGCCCATAACGATGCACACTCTGCCTTGAACAAGCTCACCCAGCAGCTGGTACAGTTCCCTGTCCTTCTCAACGGGTTGGGAAGGGGGTCTGTAAAGCACCAGGGTCCTGTATCTGACAGGACCTATCTCTAGGTCAACGCCTAGGAGCTCGTGATCGGATATAATGTTGGAGTTCGTAGATTTGATTGTATCCTTGACATACAACATTACACCGCCACCCTCTCTGTCTGGCCTATCTTTGTGGAAGAGTTGGTAGCCAGGAACCGTGAATTCGCCTTCAAAGTCTCGGTTTGACGTTTTTATCCACGATTCTGTTATGGCTACCATTTCGGGTTCTTCCGTCGCTACGAGGCCACGGAGCTCAGGAAACTTGTTCCTGATTGACCTCGCATTGAACAGAAGAACTTTCAGGGAGTCCCCGACTGTAGGACTCCCTATGCTCTTCCGTTTCCCGGCTTCTTTGTTGGCGAGGCACCCCTTTTTGCGACCTCTGAGAAGGTCGTTCCTGGAGTGACACGGGCGTACTGGCGTACGTCCGCCCTCACTCTGGGCCGGATACTCCTTTCGGTCCTCTCTACGACATTCTGGATCATGTTCGACAGAAAGGCCTTTCCTTTAAAGGAAAGATGTACCCCATCCCTTTGGTAGAGATCATTTCTACCATAAAAGGTGCGGTACGGGTCCACAAAAAAGACCCCCTCTGCCGTACACAAATCTGCCAGGCGCCGGTTTAGAGACACATTCATCGAGTGAGCGGTCCGTGTTGGACCTCTCCTCGGGAGCATCCCGACTACCACACGCTTGCGGGTTTTCAGCCCACAGTCGTCCACGGCACCCATGACCGTGTGGAGGATTTTATCTGTAGGGCCTACCCTACCTCCTCTCAGGTACAGGTCGTTTCCACTGACCATCAGAGCAACGACTGAGCTCTCAGAAATCTGTGATTTCTCAGCCTCTACTCTGATGTGGTGGTTACCACATCCTGGCAGGCAGCTTACCTTCACACTAGTGCGAAGGCGGGCCGCTAGCAGGGACTGCAAGCCCCGTGCTTGAGAATCACCAATAAGGGTGACTCTTGCACATTTGTCAGCAGGCGACTTATTCTTTCCTCTCGGAAGCGACTTGCCGCTTTCCTCTTGTATCTCTGCATTTTTCTTTTTTTTCTTCCTCATCTTATTTTTCTTCTCTTCATTTGTTTTCTCTTCTTCCGTTTCTCTTTTCTCTTCTTCCGTTTCTCTTTTCTCTTCTTCTCTTTCCACTTTCCCATGCGCACCAGTAGCGCTCGAATCCTCTACACTGGGGTGAGCTGCATTATGGTCCTTTTTCTTCTTTTTCTTTTTCTTCTTCTCATTGGCTCCGCATGGCAGAAGTGGGACTGCCAATGCAGTTTCACCTCCTTGGGCTGGAGTCACATCGGCGGAACCACCCAAGTCAGTGGGACTTTCGTCTCGAGCTTGAGCCGACTGGGCCTCTAGTTTAGAGGCTAGCTCTAGGATCTTTTCCTCGAGACGCCGAATCTGAAGCGCGTGCTGCGTTTCTAGGGTCTGCAGTTTATTTTCCAGCGCCCTAGATTTTTCTTCAGAGGCTGTGAAGAGATCCTTGAGTTCATTGCAGCATGCCACTGCCTCTCGGATCTCTCCTTTAAGGATGCAATCGGTGCATATACTTCCCGGGTGGCATTTCGAAAAACATCCTTCCGGGAAGTCCACGCACCACTTATCCTTCTGGCATATCGCACATGTATATTTAAGTGCAGCTGGACCTTTTTTCCCTGTCATTTTAAACACTTTCTCTCTTTCAAAACTTTGTGACCAATCAATAGAAAAAAGGGGGTTGGTGAGTTCTCCCCGCGTGAGTCGCTCCCGCCTATCGATCGGAGACGTTTCGGATCTTTCAGAAGGCACGCTCCATGTGCTGCTGTTCGTCCGACCGAGTCGTCAAGCCTCGGCGTGCCGTGGCTCCCAACCAAGCAGCACAGACGGTCCCCGAAGGGGCCATCGATTTGTCACCAGGTGAACAACAACGAAGCACGCCCCTTACTAAACTCCTACTAGTTCCCTTCACAACGGCCAGGATCTCGGAGCAGCGTTCAATGGATATCCCGCCCCACCAAGAGACTCGACCCAAGGCTTTTTATTGGCCTGGCAACCAACCTGGGAACAAAGGGCCGTCACCTCGGACCGATGCTACCAGAGGCACCCGTCAACGGGCACTGGGAACGGTCAATAATTACGCGCCAGGGAAGGGGTTAACGGGGCACTACCCTCATCCCATTCATCGTGCCCCAACGCCTAGGACACCTCTAGTCCTAGTCTCTCGCAACCAGTGAGCGTCGATTGGCGTTGTTTATAGAGGTTCCAAAGCCTCTCTTCTGACGCATGAGGTAGCTGCCAGGTCCTTATATGTAGATAGAGGAAGAAAAGAGAAACAGGGACATGATAGGAGTAGGCTTTTTTTTGTTTTTTTTCTTTTTGTATAAGTGGGAGAGATAGAATAAAAGTAAAAAAAGAGAAGGATAGAGTAATAAAAAAAAAAGGAAGGAATGACGCACTTAGTCTGGAATCTCGTTTTCGACCAAATCGACAAGGGAAGCCCTACCAGGGGTACCCAGAAGAGGTACCCCCCGCCGACATAGCTCGAAAAGTCAAAGGTACACACAAGCTCTCTTCCCGCGACAAGGGGGCGTCACCTCTCCCTCTACATTCTTTGGAGAGAGAGAGAGAGAGTAAAGAGAGAGAGAGAGAGAGGTGGGAGGGGAAAGCCTTGAACATTACTATACTATGTATTTCTATGACGAGTAGATTGAATATCAATATTAAATGAG
>CAXAKS010000019.1:0-15134 GCA_963969495.1 Ceratothoa steindachneri | reverse complement strand
CTCTGAAACTCACTTTTAAACGTGTCTTTATCTCCTAACCTCACAAGCAACCTACCAATACATTTTTCGATGATGTAGGTGAATTTTTAAGTATGAAAATCTCTAGCCACTCCTTAACCTTACTTATTCTGGTCAATTTTAAGATACCCATGATCAACCTTTCTCATCTACTAGTTGGGGCATTTGTAAGCCCAGCTCATGAAATCTGTCTCAATCTCTCCTCAAAATTCTCTTCCTTCCTTCAAATTCATATCCTTTCGATAACTAACCATTCTCAGCCATTTCCTTAACACTTTCTTATCAAGTTCTGTTTCTCCTTTCCCCTTTTATCAAACGATAACAAACACCTCGCCACAAAGTCTAATCATTGACCAATCTCATCATGCTTTACTCCTCTTCTCGCTCCCTATTGAACGCTACCACTCCTTCTGCTAACCACAAAGTGTCACTTCATTCTTCTTTCTAGAATATCACGTGCCACCTATATCTCCTTGATCCCCTGCTTGCCGAGAGCCTTTCACTTTCTTCTTAGCCACTATTTTAAATGTTAAGAAGTACAGAAGTACATGGACGAGGGCTACTCGTATTCGTGGATCAGAGACGCTCACTCCTACATCGCCGTATCGTTGCATTATTCAAAAAGTCTTTCTTTAATGAACTTCACAGAGGTATTAGAGAGAGCGGATTCCAGTGGGATCCCCACTCAAACCCCGTCAACCTGATGAAAGATAGATAGCTTAAAATTAAATCTATTTTCTCCAGAGGCAAAGAGCAACATCTGGGGAAAATGTCAAGGATTGACTCCATAATTCCTTCATGGTATCTCTCGAAGAAAGGATTTTCAAGAATTCCTCTTTTTAAATGAGATCCATTTTTACAGGCGCTTTGTTGATGATACGTTTGTTGTGCATAAGGCCGTTTGCTAAGGCGGTATAGGTTCGTTAGAATCCCCTCTGAAGGGATTACGACAATCAACGAAACCTCCTTCGCCCCAATGTTTTCTGAAAGAATTTGGTAACGAAAGAAGTGAAGTTAGAGAAAGGAAACAGGTTTGAATTACACATAACGAGATTAGATTATTTGGAGCACTAGGAATATGGAATGAGCATAATTTTCCCGCTCTTGCTCCATTCCATTACAAAAGCAGGTTCTGCAGTGGGGTGTATCTTCATAATGGTTAATTTAACATTGCTAAACTTGCTTCTGACTATCCACTAGCTGAAATGGAAGAGAAAATTACCGATGAGTGTAACAAATAAAGCGAATTTATGTTCATTTAAATATTATTTCCATTCGACAATAAATTCGCATACAAATGAGCAAATGCATTAATCCCTATGGTCTGGATTTAATTAGAAATTCGTCTGTATTTAAAAGAGACGCAAATAGATATTCCCTCCATTTTTACTCAATCTCTACCCGATCTAATCCTATCTGTCTGTTCTAGTCGGAAACATATTCGGAAAATATCGGAAACCGGCCAATGGCATTCCTTCTATCTGCCCCGTCATCGCAAAATACTTACTTAATAAGCACCATTTTATCTCTCAGGTCACATCAATCTCCATAAATGAACTATTTAGAAGATAAAGGTATTGAACGAAGTTTAATATTACTCTTTTTGTTATTTTCAGAATTTATAGATAAATGCTTCGTTGCGTTTCCCTTTTCCCTAATTAACGCATTTTTAGCCGGTTTAGAAACAAGTGAAAATTAATGACATAAATTATTTTGAATTGCTTCGACAAATTATGAACTGATTATAATTGGTCGCAATTTTTGCAGCTGTATGCAGTGTTAAAAACGGATTTAATTTCCCTAACCTCTCTCCCTTCAAACCCAATACTAGTTGATATTATGATGTTAAGTAAAAATCATATGGTAAAAGTAGAAATATATAGTCTTCAAAGCAAAACTAGGCAATTATGACAAGTTACTTAGCCTTTAACCAAGAGTATACAGGGATATATCCGTTCCCTTTGAGGAGTATTTGGAAAGCTTCAGTTTCCCGATAGATCATTCTCTGCCATCAATTTTGGTCAATTTTCCTTCAATTTGGAAATCGGTGGACGTAACCTACGATCAACATGGCGTGATTGACAAGAGAGCGCCAATTTGCTCGTCAATCACTCGATTCAGTTCATGAGATTAATTCTCAATGGCGCCTTCCATCCTATTTCATCCTCTAACACCACTAAAGATAGGGACATAGGAGGGGAAGTGTTATTTGATTCATTTGTAGGAAATACATCAGCTTTTTATGATTTATTTACAAAATAAGAATGAAAAAAATGTATCAACAAAGATTCAGGCGGAAGCAAATAATTCTGCTCGAATGAGCAGCCGAAGAAATAGACACAACATTTAGTAGTGAGTTATAATTCAGTACTACAGGTTGCGAAAATTGATAATTATCAATTACTCGCAGAAATAAGTAAGAGATCAGCAAATAATCTAAGAGTCTCTATAAAGTGAAAAGTTCGTTCAAAAAAGGTATGGTTGAGCGTGGGGTTATTTGTCATAAATTGGAAAACAACATCAATTGAAGTACTTCTCAAACTTTGATAATTATTGTCTATTAACCAAAGAGCCTTGGATGCATGAATAGATTAACATATCATGTATAGTTCAGAAAGTTTTCCCCAAGCGAGGACCCAGGGGGTGGGAAGTGGGAGGCATGAAACTCCCCCAAATTTCAGAAAGAGTTATGGAGTAACATAAAATATATATAAAATAGTCATTTAAGCCCGTGCGATTAAGATTGAAGTTTCTTGCACCGTCTTAGACATGTGTCCGTGTGAGCGTGAACGCATGTCCCCCTCCCCCTCTTTCAACTCTATCATCCCCCTCTGCTCCCTATTTCCTTAAAAAAAAATTTGCAGGAGCTACTCGACAAACAGAACACCCGAAGTTTGAAGAAGAGTGGACTCGGGTCTCATATTTCCTGCGGCACCTTAGAACGACCCCTCCCTTAGCATAAGTTTCACGTCCGTTATTCTCCGACCAAGGTAAGCTCATACCCATTTTCTAGGATTGGTTCTGAGATTTCCCTCGAATTTATATCAAACTCTCAAACACATTTGACCTTCTCTCTCGCCTAAATTCATTCTAACCTTCGACCCTTAAAATTCATACATAACTTTCTATCTATTTCGTACCCTTAACTAAACTCTAACTAACGAGATCATTTGGAACTAAATATCATTTCGGATAATCTCTGTAGGGGAAAATTATCTTTCCAAATCAATAGGAGACGAGACTCTCATCTGAACGCCACCAACTTGCTTAGCCCTGCCCTACTTTCGAGGTACTAAATTTTACATTACTTTTCACGGTACGATCGATAAACTTAATTATTATTCTTTTTCGTCAAAATTTGAAAACCTTGTGGGTTCGTGGGGTAACCTTTCTTCTGCCACCAAACTCGCGTATTTGAGGGAGTATCTTAAAGATTACTCGTACTCCTTTTTCAAGCATCTGGGAAGTACAAATGCCAATGATGCAGTTGCTTTGGAATTACTGAAAGGGAATTTCTTGACAAAAACGCGGTTATAGATTCGTATTTGTCTAAGATCCTAAATTCCGAGACTATCTCTTACTCGAGCCTTCACACCTCTCTGTGGTCCTCATTGGAATCAGGGCAATCTTGTATAAATTGAAAGGATTCGGGATTGATTTTTTCAAGGAATACAGCGCCGGAAATATTATTGTCTCTCGCGTAATTTATAGTAAATTACCTTCGAAAAATTGAGTTTTTCTGGCCTCAGCAAAGAGAGTTATCTCTAAGGAAGTTCTAAACATAACTATACTTGCCTTTCTGGTTTAAAAATGGTATATAACTATCAGGTCCCCATCTCTAAGCCTCGAATATCGGCCAGATCTTTCAAAACTAACATTTCTCCCCCTTTCAGTGGACGGCTTCCATTTCAAAGAGCAAGTTTAAACCTCTTCATAATTTCAAAACAAAGTTTGCACTCACTCCTCCCTTCAAACCTAAAGTCAAATTCTCTCTTTTCTAAATGCAAGTTGTGCACCGTATCTCACAACATGGTGAACTGTAACGTATTTGAAACCACTGAAAGTAAAGTTCAGCGTTGTTTAGTACTGAGCCTGTGTTTTGGTTGTTCTCTCACTCGAAATCCACCAGATTAATGTCTCGCACTCAAACTCTTCCTGTCCTACCCGTGTAAGTTCTGTGAGGAAAAAACTCTTTACTCTATGTCCCATCACTTTCAAACGTGATGTAAATTTGTTACTAAACCTATGGCAAATTCTAATTCTAGACTGGGATGTGGAAATAGCCAAAGGTTCAGTTAATTCAAAACTCTATTCAGAGTTCCTATTTCCAACTCTCACCAAATATCTTGGATTGAGGAGTACATTCTTGCTTGGGCTTTGCTTAATCGATCTACTGAGCCAAAGGTCATACATGTCTGAATCCATATCTTGCCTATCGGTTGCCAATCTAAAGGAAATACCCTCGTATTCTTTTACAATCAAAACATTCATCGGATCAAAAATCACGCGCTTGGGGAATTGGAGGCGGTCTTTCGCTTCGGATGTCTCAAATGTAGATCAAAATCTTGTTCGATTCCAATGTGAACCTGGATTTTACTGAAAAATGAGTCGAAGGTGCAATTTTGGTTTTGAGGGAGAAGGACATCCTACTAGCAGACAAGGCCTTTTTCCAACCTTTTGTCAAAGGGCTAGAATAGCGGGAATAGATTGTCTGCTGGGAGTTGATGCCATACAAAATCTGAAGTTCTCAAACAGGGATTGCATAGAGGAAGACCTCTATAGAGACAGAAAGGGGCCTGATAGCTGAAAAAAGTATCAACCGAATAAGAGATACTCTAGTATTAGAGGGTCACTCGCGGTACCCCGTGCCCCAAGCTGCCACAAATACAATTACCCCAATTCACGGGCGAAGTGGGCCACTAAAGTGCTCCAAAGTGCTCCAATTCAATGGGGGCAGCTCCTGCGATTCCGAGAGCGAGGCAGAGAACCAAGTGGGTAGTGAGGTTAATTTGCCCCAATGGCCTTGTTTGGAAACGGAGTCTGACAAAAACATTGAACATGTAGTCAACTTTGCCCTTAGTCCGTCACCTTCTCATTTCCACACTGTGAATTTCACAAAATAAGAACTTAATTTAGATTTTTGCCTAGAGTATTTGTTTTCACTAGAAACTTTCGGGTTAAAGGATACCGATGCAGCGTCAATCGAAAAATCTAAAATTGAGCAGTTTATCAGACGACAACGAAAATCCTACCTGTGTTTAATTGCTCTCTGAAATGTGGCCATGTGCCTTCTCTGAACGAGGTTTCCTTTGGAGGAGTAAATCTACTTGCTTCTATATTTTTCTTCCTATGTAGATTTTGCTCTATCAAATTAGTTCTGCTTTTCGACATTAAACAAGCTTTTCTTTCAATTTAATCGAAGTCAGAGAGCGACAAGTATCCTTTCTGTTTTTTTTTTTGGCTTAAAGATGGTAGACTGGTTTCTTATAGATACAAGTTGCTCGGCTTCGGTCTAACCTTCTCCCCCTTGTGCTAAATTTGATTTTAAAACACCATTTCGAGAGCTTTTCTATTGATTGTTACACTTGTTTTAAATCATTTCTTATATGTCGATAATGTATATACTAACTGATGCTAACTTCCTATGGAAATGTACACTCGCGCCAATCAAAGGTTGGCTTAAGTGGGGTTCGAACTCTGATCCTGGAATATAAATAATGAACAGTTAAAAACCTTATTCAATGTCGAAAAGACGTCTAAAGAACGTAACTATGCAGTCGAAAGAGTCTTATGATGTAATTATCAAGTAAACAGTTATCTAATGGCTTTAATTGAGCTTAAATTCAATGCAATCGTCAAAACTAAGCGTAATGTCCCCTCGATGATTTCTAAATTCTTTTACCCCTTCGGATGATATCTGCCGGTTCTTATTCGTGGTAGACTGCTTTGAAGTTAGATTGGGATAGTCCGATTTCTGGCTCCGATGTCACTCCTCGGGAAAAAATGTTTCGACCGATTTGTTGAAGTTGGTCGAAGTGAAGATTCCACAGGATCCCTGTGAGGATGATGGTGGGCAGAGCTTACTTTTTTTGCGATTCGAGCACGTCTTGCTTCGGATTCTCTAATCTATTCTGTTTTGCAAAATCGATCAAATTTAATCATGTCAAAGTCAAAGCTCTCCCCATTTTCTGGAAGAGCGCTACCCTCGCTCGAACTCGTGAATGTGGTCGTTGCTTTCAAGACCCTATCCTGTTTCCTTGAATTTTTCTAACACCCTTTTAAATACGTCAAGTTTAAGTTCTTAAACATCATCTCAAAAATTCATTTCAAATACATGATGAGGTCGATTACTTGATCATCTCCAACTTGATTTTAAATACCACCTCGAAAATAATCTTAAACTTCATTTCAAATTAAAGATCAAGTCTAATATTTGTTCATCTCACACATCGTTTCAAACCTCATCTCAAACTTCCATTTAAATACATAATCAAGGCTAGTATTTGATCATCTTCAGAACACATTTCAATCTTCGGCTCTAACTTCATTTTTAAATTCATGATCATGTTGAACATTTAATCATCTAAACCTCATCTGAAACTTATTTCAAATACATGATTAGGTCAAATATTTGTCCATCTCAAACTCCTTTTCAAAAATAATGATCATCTCAAACATCATCTTGAACATTATATCAAAACTTCATTTCAAATTCCTAATCATCTCAAACACTTGATCATTTCAAACCTCATCTCAAAAGTTCATTTCAAATTAATGTAAAACCCCTATTCATTTTAAACCTGATCTCAAACTTCAGTTCAAATATATGGTCATGTTAAACACTTGATAATCACAAATATATTTCAAATAAATGATCTTGTCAAATTCTTAATCATCTCAAACATGACCTTGAGCAACATCTCAAAACCATTTCCAATTCATGGTCATGCCAACACTTGATCATCTCAAAACTTCATTTCAAATTCATCACAAACCCTTATTTATCTCAAACCTCATCTCAAACTTCTTTTCAAATACATGGTCATGTTAAAAACTTGATCATCTCAAACTTTCTTTCAATAACTTATCAAGTCAAATACTTAATCATCTCAAATATCGTCTCAAACTTAATTTAAAATATATTATCAAGTCAAATACTTGATCCTTTCAAACATCATCTTAAACTTAATCTCGAACATCATCTCAAAATCATTTCAAATTCATGATCATGTCAAACACTTGATCATCTTAAAACTTCATTTCAAACTCATTTCAAACTCAATGGGTTTCTACATCCTTTGCCAAAGATTTCCTATCCCATTAAAGTTCCAGTTTTAAAACCCAATATCCAATTTAAGCTCTATTCGGCGTGTTACTTATTTTCCTCCGAGGTGGTTGTGGGAACGAGGATAATGGAAAGGGATTTAGCCCTTGATGAACCACAACCATTCATCTGGTATTTCCCACGAAGCTTCATCACATCAATACGTTTGTTGCTTGGATATAATTGCCCTAAGTCGAGTCTATTAAAAACCAATTTAAACCAAATTAAAGCAGGAGAAAAACAACAAATTCCTCGAGCAAAACAACGCCAAACACTTGTGGTTTCTTCCACCTTGGAAGCGAAGGTCGTCCTTGAATCCAGGTCAGTTCTCGGAGTTCCCAAAACACACGAAACTGGTGAGCTGCGCCCTCATTGAGGGGGCAAACTCACTTTTGCAGAGAACGAAATTAAGCAACATTGGGCTTGGTGGGTCGCTGAATGGGAGTCTCAAATTGAGTCGACTTTGAGTCACTTCTTATAAGTTTTAGCGGCCATTGGTTCGGATTTCACTGATATAGACATTAGACAGTGCGATGTTTACCGTATCAGTGCATACTATCTTTGCCCTTTTTTTACCATTACTCATTTTATTTATTCACTCTTTTCCTTTTACTCAGCCAAACAATGACTGCCCCCTTTTCATCCTCGTTCATCCTCTTTAATTTCAATTACAAATCACCTCAGGGACTCCCCGACCCGTCTTAGTGTGAAAAAGAGGAGAGAAACCATTACAAGGCATTGCATAATTTGATTTTGTCATTCAACTTTTACATTTCACATCGCCTCACTACAATATTATTCTTTAAGTAACGCTTTATGCCTCAATTAATAGAAGAAGCAACGGTATTATATGCGGTGACTTCAATATGGAAACAGTTCATTATGGGCATCAGTCATTCGCGGTGTTCTTCAGGGATCTGTTCTCGGATCGTTGCTATTATGTCTTATCTACAGAAGAGCTTGGATCAAATTTTTGTTTTGAATTTTCTGTTACCTGATGACACGAAACTCAATAATCGCACCAATATCCGACTGGTTATGATAACCTGATAAACAAACTGGATAGAGTAATTAAATTGTGGGAAATATGGCAGATGCAATCCAACGGGGAGAAAATGTGAGGGAGGTATTGCACATACAACATGATAATCTCGGAATAAATTAAAATAAGAGTGGTAATTTTTTTTTTAACAAAGTCAACCTGGAAAAGGATTTTGGCGTCTTAGTCTCGAGTGGTCTACAATTTGGGGAACGATACAAATGTGTTTCTAGGGAGAGAGACATTTTGCCTTTCAGTCGAAATGTATTATTCTTTCAATATTATAGCGCCCACAAGACCCCATTTGGAGTATGCGAAATCATTCCAAAAAATCTACCTAAAAATCTATCTGTGAAAAAATATTTTCTTACATCCAACCTACATCACTGTTTTCTAATCTCAACTGGTTGATCCCTGGCCCTATTACCACCATCCAATTCAAAGGACTTTCCAAAATCCAACTTATTTTAAAAAGCTTAATCATATCCCTTTTCCCACACCTTGCAAATGGAAACATTTATTACCCTCGGTATATTTACATATTCAAGGTGCCTCAGGGAAGGTATCAGCTTTGTTGCCATTCTTTAAAGTGACCTGAATTATGTTGGTATCATCTCTAAAACTTGCGGACCATGCCATGTGCCTGTATACAATACTCAAGATGTGGCCTAACATATGAGATATAAATTTTAAGGTTAAACCCCTCAATTTTCTAGCTAATATTTCTCCTGCCTAAGACCAACACTCTATTTACTATATACTTTGACTCAATACACTGATTAGAAATCCTCAGTGACTTATCTATTACTACTCCTTAAGTTCTGTTCATCCTTTACTGAGTTCAGGCACTGTCCATCCATTTCAGTGATAAGTTCTCTATTATCTCTTCCCATGTGTATGTATAACTTTGCATTTTTGAAGGTTAAAATTCATCTGCCACTTATGTGCCAAAGCAAATAAATTATTTAAGTAACTCTGCACTTTAAACTTATAGTCAACTTCTTTTACAGAAACTACCATTTTATTCTCATTTATTTAAAATGACACTTGTCTATTAACCGATTCCTAATGTCATTCATATAGATTACAAATAATAGTGGACTCAGAACTGATTCCTGGGGTATCCCACTGACAAGATCTCTCCAGTGTGACTTTACTCCATTTGACACTACGCGCTGGTCCCTCTCTTTTCTAACCATTGAGATAGTTTCTATGTGTCTTTTCTATAAGGGAAAGGGAACTTTAGGATTATCAATGGCTTTATATAACTGGCTACACTCATTTGGAGATGTCTTCTGGACCTCAAGAGCTTTAAAGAATGCTAATGGATCGGGCAAAGTGATATTCTGGGATGAAGCGCCATTTCGCTTGCTTGGAGCTTCTGGAAGACTCATCATAAAATGGAGAAAAGGAAATGATTAGACGAGTTCTGTGTGGTGCTCAAGGTGAAGAACTCAGACAGTCTGGCCTGCTTCTCGTCTAAGGGAATTTGAACAAGAACACGGCCATGAACTCAAAATGGTAGTTAAACGTGCTTTTCTTAACAGTTCAGGACCAATTTGTGGATGATAATGTGATTTTAAGCATGATAGCGCACCTAGTCACCAAGTAACAGCAATAACAAAGTTCTGGGCGGAAAATAACTTGGAACATTTTAAAATTTGACACGGAAATTTGCCCGATTTTAACCCAATAGAGAATTTGTGGGCAATATTCAAACGAGCGGTCTATAAAGAGAAACCATCCAATTGTGAGCAGTTGCGGGTGCTTTAATGGACAAAAATGGAGCGATATTAGTCAAGATATCATCACAAATTTCCTCTCCAGCATCATATAACGAATCGAAGAAGTCCTAAAGAACGAGGGACATCATTGTCAATGTAGACTGCTTGCATTAATTAACTGTATTTATTAATAAAAGGGTTTAGTCTCTATTTGTTTTATTTCTCCTTAAATTATGAAAAAACATACTAAAACTAAATGCAGCGTTCTATCGGTTCTATTCATTCTCTTACGTAAAAAATATAGTAGTCAATGAATTAGTGGAAATTCGAACCCATGCCGTCAATCGGTTTTGCTTCTCGAGCGCAGCGCACTAACCACTGAGCCACGGTTAAAATCAAAACGATGCCTCGGGTAACTTTTAAGCCGAGAACTCCACTGTATAGTTTTATTTAAACTTTTTATATTACAGTTATTGCGAATTCTTTGTTTTCTTACATTTGTTATCTCCATCTTCCTTTATCTCTTGCATTCAAATGTGGCTAACATTCAGTACACTTTTCCGCTTAAACGGCATCTCAAAGCATCGTTTTTGGTTGATGTGGCCTATGTGTGGCTGAGTAGTTAGTGGTAGGCCAGGGTAGCGAAGAGCTGCTGGAGGGATACAGAGTTTGATACGGCGACGCTTTGGGTGTAGTCGATTCACTGCCACTAGTAGCTAAATTGTAGAGCATCTGACTGGCCATCAGCAAACCCGGGTTCGACTCCTACCCAGGATAATTCAAACTGTTTTCCGCTGGTGTCATTTTCTGCCTTCTTAGTATGAATTCCTTTCAATGTACTGTGCTTTGCTCTCCTTGATCCTTGTCTCTTCCAATGTTCCTTTCTCTTACCTTCAAAATATTCTCCTCTCTCTTTTCTCGTTGTTCATTTGCGTCAAATTTCTCTTCTCTTGTAATATATATATATATTATATATATATATATATATATATATATATATATATATATATATATATATATATATATATATGGGAGATCCTTTGGAAACCTCGATTTTAGTCTGTAGGTTAAAGCCAGTACCAGTCTTTGGAACATATATAATTTGGAACCTTTCGAACATTAGCTATGTTCATCTTCAGCCGATAAAGGATTGCAACAATATGAAAGCAAGCAAACTTAGAATACATAAAGCGATATATGTATTAAACACTGAAAATAAGTTTAAAATTTGTTGGGTTTGAGAGAAATTATTGCGACAATGTAATAATTAATAAATTTAGGGTTTAGTAAATTTTCAAGAAAACAATGCAAAAAATTACTGAGAGGACAATGCGAAATTACAAAGAAAAACTGGAAAATCATAAAAAAAACAGACAACAAAGTAAAAATTAGAATGAAATAAATGAATGAACATTTACCAACTTGAGAGAAGGACATGAATCAAATGATTTAATATGTGGAAAATTTGAACTAAGCTAAACATGGTAGTTGTTTGAAATAGCTGAAATATGTGTAACCAACTAATAGAACATTATAATTATCGGGTCATTGAGTTAGTTATTATTACATTTTAGGTAAAAACTTATTATAAAACAAACTAAAATAAAGATATTTGAATTAATAAATGTAAAGTGTTGTGGTCGACTGACTCGAATATAATTATCGATTAAACATTTCAATAAATAGTGATTCGAAAATGTTGAGATGTACGGATTTAACCGCAGAACCGGAAACCTTGAAATTTGAGGGCGACAATAATGAGGTGCAGGTATCCGAATGATTCCTTATTGCAGAGAATTCCAGGTTAGCATTGGGTTTGTCTGCACAGTGGGAAATCTCTTTATGTTCGCAAATCCTCAGCTTCAATTGTAGCGAATTTGGCAACTCGCACACATAAATTGATAAACAAGTGAGGACCTGAGTAGCAAGGGTAGTTTCTCCTTATGAGACATGTAGGTCTGAATAGAGAGAGTATTAATTGGTATACACTAGAATTTGATTTGTTGATAAACTTATAATAATTGTCGTAATTCTAAGATGATTTTGTTGCTCAGCGAGCCTAGGTGTGATATTTTGGGATACATTTTCTGTTTTGATACATTAGATTTTTCAGCAATGATGCTGGCAATAAATTAAATTGACAAAATTGTTTAAGATAAGACATCTCTTTAGGAAAATTATTCCAGTCAGAGCATTCTCTGAAAGCATAATTTATTCTGCAGCTTACAGAAGATATTTTGAAGCAGTTTGGTAAACTCGAGAAAATATTAGTGCCAAGCAGAATGGATGTGTTTTTTATATAATGAAGGGAAAATTTTGTTGTTTGACTGGGTAATCTTAATGTCGAAAAATGAAAGAGAGGAACGTTAAAAAAATTTGCAGGCCTACCTACCATCAATAAGTAATACAACCCCAATTTATTTGGCAGTGATACCGTGAGAAGACATTCAGGCCCAACACTATACATCTTACAATACTAAAAATACACAATCATATCATAATTTGTCCTGAGGTTGTTGCTACGGCTACAAGCAACTCTTTAAACACTATCTCGAAAGGCTCTTATGAAGCGTCCTCCGCAGTTTGCAAACAGACAGAGAGCGGAGAATTGGACCTAACAACAGCACTATCCCTACCATATAACGGCGCACTTACCTTTTTTTCTTCTAAAATATCCAACTAACAACTGCCACCGAAGGGAGGTATATTCGCCGCATTTGCAACTCAGCCTATTATTTGGATATTTTAATATTATAAAACAACAACAAATAAATATCACCTGAAGACCAAAAGCAGAAAAAAAATTAAAAGCAAAACCAGGAAAAGCAAAAGTATTTTATAAAACAGAAAGTAATTCTCCGGCGTCGGAAGGCGGCCCGACTCCCTCCGGCTCCCGAACATGTAACCGACACCGGACTCCTGCGCATATAGGGAGGAGGAGGACTGTGGCCTCAGAAAAATCTATTATGCCAGGATCACTTGTGAACGAACCTGTCCTGACTACAAGGGAACGGCGGTGGTGACACTGCTCGTCCCTTTCCTGGTCAAGGGCGTGAGCGAAGATCCCCCAGACTGAGATACTCAAATGCCGGTGCTTCCCGCGAGTGTGCCTGATTCTTACATGGAAGATAAATACTATATATTACTTCCTACTGTAAAAAGAAATCATCATTGAATGTGATCACTTACACATATTCTTCCTGCAAATTCGAGCCAAGATGTGCCTTGACAAACTGACCCACCATAATGGCAAATTAATTTCTCTTAGGGTTTCGAAACATATAGGATGGTGCCCAGTGTAGCCACCTTACAGTACATATACATATGCGAGCTAGAGGCGCGAACAGAAGCGCGCCCTCTCCTACACCCTGTACCTAATAAGTCCCATAACCAGCGAGCTTTTGGCCCTGCAGTTGGTAGGAACTCGCGGTATAGTCTGCCACATGACTATTTTATGGTAGCAGAACGAAACTGCACAAAGCCACCAGAACCTCTTTAGACAGTAAAAGAAAAGTTGGAAGGGGTAGACGAGGGTATGCAATAAAGTAAGGTAGAGAAAGGTGGGTCCGCTAAGGAGTAGGATGCGTGATCACCTAGTATTATCTTACCAAGGTACCAGGTTATCCCGGTAAGACGTCTAATGCTCTAGGTACAATATGTAGTGAACTAGACAAAGCCTCTTCTACGGATGCTCAATCTTAGATAGATGTTTTGATTTTAGAAAAGCTAAACGGGGGAGGCATAAATAAAAATGGGTGTTAAAGGGGCGATGAGCAACACATCGGCTCCACAGGCCCCGTAAAATTGTTCAATAAACCTAGTGACGAGGCTTGCCTTTTTCCCGAGGGCCAGGAGAAAGTGCTGCTACTCCGGGTTCTAGGTTTAATTGCGCTATTAAACTCTCCAACACTACACCCAGAGACGGAAAAATAAGATCTACCCTGTCGCATATTTATGCGACATATTCTAAGTCTCCTAGTTTTATCCAGAAGGAGGGGGGATTTAATTACTCTTATGCTCCTGTGGAAAGCTCGTTCACTGGTTGTTTGGTATCTTTTGTATCCCATTTGAGTGATTTCCACATGATATTCCGCAGCGTTATAATAATTTTAATCATCCCATTTTTATTTCTTGGCACGGTTCAACTTCTCCAATTTGCCGGAATGAGCTTTGACAGTTCCCTGCGAGGTCGGTTTAAAATGTTGTTGTAAATAGTGAAACATAGGTGCTTGGTCAAATTTAAGAAATCTAGTGATATTTATGTTGTAAATAAATACATAGCTAGTTATTGTATTGTCTGTATGTCGTAGGTCAAGTAGATTTCACTGACCTTCGCTTGCCGCTCTAGACGCAGGGAGAGAGATGTCCCTTTTAAGTATGCATAATATTCGAGTGCATGTTTTCCGTTGGCCGACGTAGAAAATAGATCAATGGCTTTTTATGTGGTTCTAGGATTTAAACATGAGAAACAAAAATAATCTTTACTATTATACAATTAAATAACAGAATTTAACAATAATTTATATACTATGAGAAAACTAATCGTTGAGCAAAGAAATTAATTAACAATTTAAAATGAAATTCTTCGGCACGAGCTATGAGTAGCACAATATTTACCCGAGCAAAAACTGGAGGAGATTAGGGGGTGAAGCTTCATAATCGGAAAGCGTCACGCCTCTTCAACAGTTATCGAGAAAACGCTAATAGGCTTACCATTTTCCAAGAAGGTGGAAGGTGGCCTCGAGTGGAGGTTCGAGGTAGTATCCTTGCAGGGCACGGAGCGAAACGCGTATTCCTAATGAGTCATTACGTCCTTGAATACAATTGTTCTGAACAACTGGTTTCTCGCCCGTTAACTCCTTAGAGTAACAGGAAGACGCGTATGAAGGAGGTGGTGTTTCCTTAGGCTGGTTCCAATGAATCCTCATGATTACTGCTTGTATTCGGCATGAGCAGTGCCTGCCTCCTGGTTGAATACTAATTTGCTCGTTTCTGCGCTGGGAAATATATAAGGCTTCGCCGGAAGCGA
>CAXAKS010000018.1:20000-46090 GCA_963969495.1 Ceratothoa steindachneri | reverse complement strand
TACAACATATTCATGTCAAAAAGCATTTTATTATGATTGCATACAATAAATATATTTTATAATAAATACAATAATATTTTGTAAATCTTAAAATTAGCATACAAATTTTATTTTAACTGATTAGTCACGTCACATATTATGTTAGATTCCTTAAAATTTTGTCTAATTTCTTTTTAAAATTTTCTACTGTATTACATTTCACTACATCCTCTGGTAATTGATTCCACTTGTTCACAATTTTATACGCAAATGAGTTTCCACATATATTTGTGCGAAAATTCTTGGGTTTTATTTTCATTCCGTTTGATCGCGTAGTAGATGTGCTAAACTGAAACCAAATATTAGAGTCGACATTTTCTATTCCTTTTAGTATTTTAAACATTTCTATTAATTGACCTCTCCATCTTCTTGTTTCAAGGCTGAATAAATTTAATCTTTCTAATCTTGTTTCATAATTATAATTCCTTAGTTCTGGAATCAATTTTGTGGCTCTGGCTTGTACTTTTTCTAACTTCTCAATATCTTTTCTTAAGTAAGGAGACCAGGCTTGGGAACAATATTCTAATTGTGGCCTTACTAGTGCATTGTACATATTAAGAATTGTAATCTTATTTTTGAAAGTGATTTGGCGTTTTATATATCCAAGAATCCTTTGCGCTTTCTTTTCGACTTCGATGCACTGCCGTGAAAACTTTAGATCGCTTGTAATGTAGACACCTAGGTCTTTTTCATTTTCAGTTTCTTTGATCTCATTGTCGAACAGTTTGTATTCTCTCCTTGGATTATTATAACCAATATGCATTATTTTGCACTTTTCAAGATTTAAGGGCAATTCCCATTTTTCCGTCCATCTTACTATTTTATCAATATCATTTTGAAATTCTTGAACGTCCTGTTCAGTAATTATCCCTTTTCCTAATTTACAATCATCAGCAAACTTAGAAATTTTCGATAGTAGGCCATCATCTATATCATTAACGTACATAATGAATAGCAACGGGCCAAGGACAGAGCCTTGCGGGACGCCACTACAAACGGAAACCCATTCTGACGCTTGTCCGCTTATAACTACTCGCTGTTTTCTATCCGTAAGCCAATTTTCTATCCATTTTGCAATTTCGCCTTTTATTCCAAAGGCTCTTACTTTACACATCAACTTCTTATGCGGAACTTTATCAAATGCCTTTCGGAAGTCTAGATACAAGATGTCAACCGATCTATTATTGTCGTACAAGGTATTTATATAGTGAAAAAACTCTAGTAAATTTGTGAGGCAAGATCTCTTTCTCCTGAAGCCATGCTGAGAATCATTTAGGAGTTTATTCTTTTCTAAATGCTCTACAATTGTATTGGAAATGTGAGTTTCAAGGAGTTTCCCAACTACGGAAGTTAAACTTATAGGGCGAAAATTGCTGGCAGTCTCTTTACATCCATTCTTAAATATTGGCGTTACATTTGCCATCTTCCAGTCTTGAGGAACAATTCCACTCTCTAGGGATAAATTGAAAATTTGCGTAAGATGTTCTGCTACTTGATTTATGACTTCTTTTAAAACTCTTGGGTATATTTTATCCGGTCCCGGGGATTTAAATTTATTCATCTTCTCTATTAGTTTCTTTGTGTTGTGGACACTGCATCGAACCGATTCGAATGGTATAATATTAGCCATTTCACGTGTTTCTGTATAGTCATACGAGTTACACTCTTTTGTGAAAACAGATACAAAATATTCGTTGAGAGTGTTTGCTATTCCAATATCATCGAATTGCAAATTATTGTACTTATCTCTTATTGGGCCAATATTGTTCTTTATGGGTTTTCTGCTGTTTACTAAAGCAAAGAACTCTTTAGGATTATTTTTGCAATTTTGAGCTGCTCTTATTTCTTCATTTCGTTTTGCTCTTGTAATCTCGGCTTTAACTTTTCTTCTCAATTCCAAATAATGATTCCTGTTTTCTATGTTATGGTTGTATTTTAGCCTTTTATATGTTTTATCTCTGTTTCTAATGAGTTTCATAATTTCTTGAGATAGCCATTTCGGTTTATTAACATTTTTATCTTTAATAACAGCCAGTGGTATGAATTGAAACTGTTTGTTGAGAAGATTGTTTTTAAATTCATGCCATGCTACGTTTATTTCTTCATTATTTATCCTAAAGGTGCTCAAACTCTTTCTTAATTCAGCATAATTTGCCCTTTTGAAATTAAGTTTAGCGGTGGTGTCATTTTGTAGGACACGTGGTATATTAATTTCAAAATCTACTGCGTTATGATCACTATTTCCTATTCTGTCTCCAACATTTAAATTTGAAATCAATTCATCGTCTGATGTTAACACTAAATCCAATATGTTTTCATCTCTTGTTGGTTCTTTCACCCACTGAGTCAGGAAATTATCCTCAATAAAATTAATCAATCTTTGTCCTTCTGAGTCTGCAGTTTTGTTAGGCCAGTTTATTTTAGCACAATTAAAATCTCCAATGATCACTGATAACTTGTCTTTACAAATGTTCGTTAAGTATTCATAAAATTAGTCATCTGTCTCCTGGAGCTGATGTGGACTCCTATAAACTAAAGTAACATATAGGTCCTTTTTTTGGTTTATTTTAACCGTTACCATTTCAAAAACAGAGTCAGTGTTACATTCTACAGGGTGCAAATCTTCGCGTACATATAAAAGAACACCCCCCACCTTCTCTCTGTAATCTATCTTTATGAAATAACTTGTATCCTTTGAACTGGAATTCTGAAATAATATCACGTGACTCTGTATGTATCCATGTCTCAGTTATTCCTATGATGTCGTACTTTTTGGTCAATACGAGCGCTCTGAACTCCGTAAATTTGTTTCTAATTGATCTTGCGTTGAAGAATAGAGTTTTTAATGTGTTTAACTGATTTCTTCTGAATTGGGGCTTCGATCGTTTCCCTGTGGTTCTTGACTTGGTGCTTTATTTTTCATTAAATTTTGTAGGTTAGTTTGTAGCAATTCTCCATATTTCATTTTACCTTTTGTGGAGAGATGGATGCCATCCTGAGAAAACAAGTCTTTGTTGTGGATGAAAAATAGCCAGGGGTCAATAAATTTAACATTCTCCTTCTTGCAATTGCAAAGATCTTCTAGACGATGATTTATCCCAATTGCTCGACTTAGATTTTCGTATCTCTCGTAAATTCTTGGTAGCACCCCAACAACAATTGCATTATCCGTTTTGGTCTTGATTGTTTTTATCATTTTCTTGTAGTCATTCATTATGCTTTCCGAACCTTGATATTTTTTTTCCGTTCAACACATCGTTGCTTCCAACATTTGGAATGATTTGACTCTCTTTGCTTTTCATCTCAAAGTTGTTTAATTGTTCTGTTAATTGCTCAATCTTTATTCCTGGATAGCATCGGAATTTGCGCTTTTTGATGTTCCAACTTCCAAAGTGATCGATTTGATTCCGAATTATTGAGTCACCAGCTAAATACGTTTCTTCCTCTTCTTCGCAGGACAATATATCATATCTATTTTTGGTTGAGATTGTTGCTTTTTTCTGAATGATTGGTTTGAATGGGCGCTTATTTCTGACTTGGATGAAATTGTCCTCGTCTTTTATGTTTGATGTATCAATTTTGTTAGTGAGAATTGCGACTTCTTGTTCCAGTTTCACGATTTTAGTATCTACTCGAGCTATTCTGGTTTCATCTTCTGTTTGACAGGCCAGTTCTTTAATTCGAGGGCATTGATGCGGTTTTCCATAGAGCTTATTACAGACATCCATTTTGCCTTTTCGATATCAAATTTTTTCTTTTATTTTGCAGAATTCGCATACACTTCTCGACGTGATATTCTCAAAGCATTGTTCTTGAAAATCGATGATCCAACGTGTATTCTTGCATTTAAAGCAACAATGCTTTAATTTGAGGGCTCCGGGCATCCTTCTTTTTTATAATAACCTCACTTTTCTTCACTTTCACTTGACCACACCGTTTAAAGCTTGATTCAATACACGTTAATTAAACACTTGATCCTACGGTAGCGAAAATTGGTATTTAGAACTTCACTTTATATTAAAAAAATTGCTAAACAATATGATAGGTACACTTACTTACAAATTTTAATTGCAAAATAGATTTATTATTACAGACTGGTCAATTTTAAAAAGGACGTGCTAAAAACCAATGCCTATCAACCGTTAAATATCAACCGAAATGAAATCTATAATTCACTAAATCGAAGAGATATATCTTGTATTAAAGAAAAATTAGTATCTAAAACTTATCTTTATTCCTGAAAAATCACTAACAAATAGGGAATATATACTAAATAAATTATGATTTTAGAACGAAATATTTTTAGGAAATTACTCGCTTAGAGAGAAAGAGGAAGCAAAATGGCGCTGGCAGAAACACGAGGCGGATTAAGGGATTAAAAAAGCTCTGTTGTGATTGGTCAACAGCCTGTAACAGGACGGTTAGCAACAGGAAAGAACAGAATTAAACGAAAAAAGGGATAACTCGAAGACAATATTGATAAATAAAAAAATTTATTAACACTCAGAAATTACTTACAGTTGGGTGTCTATTGAAAATGAGCTTAAAGATGACGGCAAAAAAAACAAAACAAAACAAAACCAGACGGACAGTGTCGATTATGTATTTATTTATATACACGCACACAAAAATAATTTAATTGTAATTACAACGAAACAAATCTATTTTAAAAAAAAGAAAAAATCGCTTTAAATATAAGTAAATTATGTCAAAAAAGAATTTTAAGAATTATATTCGAGCGCGCAACACTGAACACCTGCGAACAAGACAAAGGCTGGCGAGCAACTGAGAGAGAGAGAGAGAGAGAGAGAGAGAGAGAGAGAGAGAGAGAGAGAGAGAGAGAGAGAGAGAGAGAGAGAGAGAGAGAGAAAAAGAGAGAGAGAGAAAAAGAGAAAAAGAGAAAAAGAGAAAAAGAGAAAAAGAGAAAAAGAGAAAAAGAGAAAAAGAGAAAAAGAGAAAAAGAGAAAAAGAGAAAAAGAGAAAAAGAGAAAGAGAGAAAGAGAGAAAGAGAAAAAGAGAGAAAGAGAGAAAGAGAAAAAGAGAAAAAAGAGAAAAAGAGAAAAAGAGAAAAAGAGAAAAAGAGAAAAAGAGAAAAGGAGAAAAGGAGAAACGGAGAAACGGAGAAACGGAGAAACGGAGAAACGGAGAAACGGAGAAACGGAGAAAAGGAGAAACGGAGAAAAGGAGAAAAGGAGAAAAGGAGAAAAGGAGAAAAGGAGAAAAGGAGAAAAAGAGAAAAAGAGAAAAAAGAGAAAAAGAGAAAAAGAGAAAAGGAGAAAAGGAGAAAAGGAGAAAAGGAGAAAAGGAGAAAAGGAGAAAAAGAGAAAAAGAGAAAAAGAGAAAAAAGGAAAAAGAGAAAAAGAGAAGAGAAAAAGAGAAAAAGAGAAAGAGAAAAAGAGAAAGAAAAAGAGAAAGAGAAAGAGAAAGAGAAAGAGAAAGAGAAAGAGAAAGAGTAACAAGGAGTAACAAGGAAAGTAAGTACCCTAGGAGACCTTTCGGTCCATTCAAAGAGGGTACCTTTGGACTAGCAATCGAGCGGGCACAAGGCTGCTCAATTGTTTTGCGTCCCTAAACGGCCACTTTTCAAGACCTTGTCTAGTCTTGACTTGAACTGGTCAACAGATACACTGTTGATAACTTCCACTGGAAGTGCGTTCCACTTACCGCAGATATTGTAGGTGAAAAAATTTCCACACAGATTGCGGTTGTAACGCTTCAGTTCAAGTTTGAAGCCGTGATTGCGCGTTCTGTTCTCACTCAGTGTGAAAATATCCCGGTAGTCAACATTGTCGAACCCTCGAAGTATTTTGAAAACTTCGATGAGCTGACCACGCAGTCTACGGGTTTCCAGCGAGAACAGATCTAATTCCCTTAGTCTATCCTCATAACTTTTATGTCGGATAGAGGGAATCAGCTTGGTTGCCCTGGCTTGTACGCGTTCCAATCTCGCGATGTCCTTTCGCAATGAAGGACTCCAAAATTGTACGGCATACTCCAGGTGCGGTCGGACAAGTGAGTTGTACAGGCACAGTACAATCTCCTGGTTCCGATAACCAAACTGGCGCTTAATATAGCCTAGCATCCTTTGGGCCTTTTTCTCCGCCTCAATGCACTGTTTCGAGAACTTGAGGTCACTAGTGATTGTTACACCCAAGTCCTTCTCAGTGTCGGTGGATTCCATAGCACTGCCCTTAAGGATATACTGAGATTGGGGGTTTCTGTGGCCGATATGCATCACTTTGCATTTGCCCACGTTAAAAGGCATTTGCCACGTGTCCGACCACTCCCCAATCTTCCCAAGATCTTCCTGCAGGCGGGCAGTATTTCCATCCTTTGCAACGTTCATACCAAGCTTGGTATCATCGGCAAATTTGGAAATCTTCGCAACCATGTCACCGTCCATGTCGTTGACGTAGATGATGAATAGTAGTGGTCCCAGGACAAAACCTTGAGGCACCCCGCTAGTAACGGGCACCCACTCAAAGACTGCCCATTTACCACCACCCGTTGCCGTCTGCCACTTAGCCAGTTCTCGATCCAGCCGGCTACCTTTCCGTCTATGCCAAGCGCTCGCACTTTCCGGAGAAGGCGGTGGTGTGGTACCTTAGCAAAGGCTTTCTGAAAGTCTAGGTAGACAACATCCACCGCCTTGTCCCGATCGTGCTCACTGAAAACGAAGTGGAAGAATTCTACAAGGTTCGTCAGGCATGACCGTTGCCTTCGGAAGCCGTGCTGGGAACTCCTCAGTAGCAGGTTTGACTCTAAATACGACGTCACTTTGTCCACCATGATGCTTTCCATGAGTTTACCGACTATCGAAGTGAGACTGATAGGTCGGTAGTTCGACGGTTGGTTACGGTCTCCTTTCTTGAAGATAGGAGTCACCTCCGCCTCACGCCAGTCTCTAGGAACGCATTCGGTCCGGATTGACATGTTAAAGATAGCGCACAGATGTCGTGATACTTCATCGCACACTTCCTTCAACACTTTAGGTAGAAACCCGTCCGGTCCAGGGGACTTATTCGTCTTTAGGTCAGCGATCTTTTTCTTTATTTCTCCTTCGGTGAAGTCCATTGCCTCCAGCTTTTCCCCCGAGTAGGAATCCGTCGGCTGGGGAATGGGACCACACTCTTCAGTAAACACTGAAGAGAAGTAGTCGTTGAGGAGGTTAGCATTTTCTGCATCTGAATGCTTTAATGTCCCCTCCTCATTCCTCAAAGGGCCAATCGTTCGACGGATTGGTTTACGGCTGTTCACATATCCAAAAAACTCCTTGGGATTCTCTTTACAGAGTCTCGCCACTCGGAGTTCCTCAGACCGCTTAGCCGCCCTTATGCTGGACTTCACTCTCCTGGCTAGCCTCCGGTATTCGTCAAAGTCACCCGAGATCTTCGATTGCCGGTACACATTTCTCTTCTCCCTAAGCAGTTGGCCGATTTCTCGATTAAACCACTTAGGTTGAACAAGAGAAAGAGAAAGAGAGAGAGAGAGAGAGAGAGAGAGAGAGAGAGAGAGAGAGAGAGAGAGAGAGAGAGAGAGAGAGAGAGAGAGAGAGAGAGAGAGAGAGAGAGAGAGAGAGAGAGAGAGACAGACAGAGAGACAGAGAGAGAGAGAGACATAGAGAGAGAGAGAGAGAGAGAGAAAAAGAGAGAGAGAGATAGAGAGAGAGTAACAACGAGGAGTAACAACAAGGAAAGAAGGTACCCTAGGAGACCTTACGGTCCATTCAAAGAGGGTACCATTGGACTTGCAATCGAGCGGGCACAAGGCTGCTCAATTGTTTTGCGTCCCTAAACGGCCACTTTTCAAGACCTTGTCTTTTTTTCACTTGAACTGGTCAACAGTTTCACTCTTGACAACTTCCACTGGAAGTGCGTTCCACTTACCGCAGATACTGTAGGTGAAAAAATTTCCGCACAGATTGCGGTTGTAACGCTTCAGTTCAAGTTTGAAGCCGTGATTGCGCGTTCTGTTCTCACTCAGTGTGAAAATATCCCGGTAGTCAACATTGTCGAACCCTCGAAGTATTTTGAAAACTTCGATGAGCTGACCACGCAGTCTACGGGTTTCCAGCGAGAACAGATCTAATTCCCTTAGTCTATCCTCATAACTTTTATGTCGGATAGAGAGAATCAGCTTGGTTGCCCTGGCTTGTACGCGTTCCAATCTCGCGATGTCCTTTCGCAATGAAGGACTCCAAAATTGTACGGCATACTCCAGGTGCGGTCGGACAAGTGAGTTGTACAGGCACAGTACAATCTTCTGGTTCCGATAACCAAACTGGCGCTTAATATAGTCTAGCATCCTTTGGGCCTTTTTCTCCGCCTCAATGCACTGTTTCGAGAACTTGAGGTCACTAGTGATTGTTACACCCAAGTCCTTCTCAGTGTCGGTGGATTCCATAGCACTGCCCTTAAGGATATACTGAGATTGGGGGTTTCTGTGGCCGATATGCATCACTTTGCATTTGCCCACGTTAAAAGGCATTTGCCACGTGTCCAACCACTCCCCAATCTTACCAAGATCTTCCTGCAGGCGGACAGTATTTCCATCCTTTGCAACGTTCATACCAAGCTTGGTATCATCGGCAAATTTGGAAATCTTGGCAAATTTAATTTCCCCTCGACCGTCTCCAATCGTCTTTGCCAAGAAGCCCGAAGAGGTGCTCTTATTCCTGCCATGTAGTCGGTGTGAGGAAGAGCGAAACGCTGGTCCTGTCGACGAGTCCTCACAGACTCTTTGGCGCCCTCATTCCACGCAATTCCTACATGTCCAGGAACCCAGCAGAAGATAATCTCGACATCCGCCCGGCTCGTCAAAACCGTGGCGTCACGGATATCGCGAACCATGGAATGCGGAGATTCCAATACCCCGAGAGCACTCAGGGCGCTTTGTGAGTCGCTATAGATCACAATCCGGTCTCCGAACCGGGCACGTCGCGTAATCTCCCGTACGGAGTGGTGTATTGCCACCAGCTCGTCCGTGAAGACAGACGCAGCGCCTTGCAAAGCCCCGCTGACTTCAAACGGAGGGGATACGGCGTGGAAGCCGACTCATTCTTGGGACTTGGATTTATCCGTATACACTGGCACGCTTCCAGCGTGACACGAGGTGTGCTCCAAAAACCAAAAAGGTCGAACACAATACTACCGGCACTCTAGAAGCTTTGGGAGCAGAGGCGTGGAGACAAATAGCCAAATTTGGTACCCTCCAGGGTTGTGTCCTGGGAGAACCAGGGGCGCTACCGGCCCGAGAGATATACCTAGCTCTCAAATGAGTTTTCTAGCCTTAAACCCAGAGGGCTTAGGGTATGACTGGCGTCTCTCGGCGGCATAGGCACCTAAAAGGATGAAAAAACATTTAGCTGATATCAGAAGGTGTACAAACACTTCAAGTCTCTTTACGCACATGAAAAAGCACGGCAATAGAATTTATTTTAACTAGGTAAAAATCATTTATAAATCAAACAATTTATCTGAAGAGGAATACAAATTGAATAAATATATATCAAATATAGTCGCCAATCGTATTTTTAAACCCCCGGAAACAATGGGTCTCTGAGATTAGCAACTCTCCAGATTGTTTTTAGGTTCATTTCATTTTGATTAGCTTGTCGTTTGCGCCAGATACACCGGAGTTTTTCCCATATTGTTTCCTGCGGTTTCATTTTGTTTAGGATGTGTTTTACCTCATATATACTGTTTTCCTTGCCTAGTTTCTTCATTATTAGTTGAAAATGTCATCTTGCCGAAACTAGTCCGATAGTTATAAATAAAATCTCTATTCAAATATTGTAGTTTACCATTATCTTTCACTGATATACATCATGCTAATGTGATATCTTCCATTATATATATATATATATATATATATATATATATATATATATATATATATATATATATATATATATATAATTTTTAATCATCGAATCACAAAAATATTTGCATTAAAAATTGGGTATTTTAATTGTTTTCTAGATTAATTTTTTAACCTAATGTGTTTTGAAAAAATTAATAGTTAGCATCATCACAGAGCATAGGTGTAGTCGTGCAAAGCTATTGAAAAATATTTGAAAAATATTTACTAATTTGGGATGTCCCGTGGATTATCGAGCTATGACGCGTTGGTTTCTATATTAATGTGCCGAAGTTATAGGGGAGCGAACAAAACTTAAAACACTAAGAGGGGAAGAGGGCATCACTCCTCTGGATTTGCTCCTAAGAGAGGGGGAGGGGGGGTAAAGACTGTCTGTACTTACCGATTGTTGTGACAATTGTGCTCGAGAAAAAGAAGCTTTGACCGAAAGACCAGTTCGGCTCCCCGGAGACATTACTGGTGGCCGAAACGCCCCGGTTACTCGCATCCAAGATCTCCTCGATCAGTCCCTCAAGGTCAGAGTCTGGAGAACAAAAGTTGGGTTATTAGACGAGGGTTAGGATAACCCAAACGCGGGGTTAAGAGTCACGGTGTCGTCTTCAGGCACGAGTTTGAGGTTGAAAGACCAACAGTGCATTGAATACACGACTCTCTAACCTTTTACAACTCGCAATATTACTATTATCGCAATGATTTTTAGGGTTGTCATTTTTATTATGGCTATTATTGTTATTATCATATTTTTTATTATCACCATTAGTAGTAGTAGTAGTAGTAGTAGTAGTAGTAGTAGTAGTAGTAGTAGTATTTAAAACTAAAAAGCGAAGTCGACGGTGGAATTTCTGCCAGAAAGTTTCTGGTGGTCTGTGAGGAAAGTGGTAAAGTTAGAAGTAAAAGTGTATGGAGGGTACAAGTCCAAGTAAGCAGCTTGGAGCGCAACTCAGCTGGGGGCAAGTCTTTTGGGACGCGATATAAAAAAGGAAAGTTTAAATGCTAAAATAATTACAACATTACTTCTTGGGTGCTAAAATTCACCTGCTTTTTAAGGTATTTACGGTCCGCCCCGACCATTCGTCTCCCGTCACTAGGCACGCCAGTTATACCTTCGTGGCACACTAGAAGGAGGGTTGCACCCCGATTGTAAATCACATATCTAAGCACTGCTAGATTACTCAACCTCTCCCTCTCCTTGAATTAAAGTTTTTAGAAAACAGAGACGGGAAAGATGAATGGTAAAAAAGTCAAAGGATATAAAAAGAGCAATTTCTTTTGCATGTGGTACCCCATCGGGCGCCTGCCTAATTGGGCATAAGTCGCCGTACACAACACAGCCTACTAGTATTAAAAAACATAAAAACAAATAATATGTAAATAACATAACAACGATAAAAGAGAAATGCTTAAAAAAACAACGAGATAAAGCAAAAAGGCAAGAAGGAAGCGAGCTCTGGCGTCAGGGGTAGGCCCGTGGAGGTCAGCCTCTTCCAAAAAGTCGCAAAGTTAACAGGTAGGTGTGCCCGAACTCGGCCCGAGCACAAGGGACAAACAGTAGCGAACCCACTCGTCCCGGTTAAGGGACAGGTAACGTGCGCGAAAATCGCACCGCTCCATCCAATGGCGGTGCGTCCCGCGTGTGTGGCCACCTTTATGCGGATGCATAAAACTCATCCGTAGTCGAGCTTCAAACGAACAAATGATCGATAAAAGAGTAAGACAGTAGCCCTATCAGAGCCCCGTGCGCTAAACGTCATGGAGCGAAAATTATCCTTAGCGGGGGTGCAAGAGATCCTAAGACGTAAGTCAGAAGAAAGCCCGAGGAAACGATGTCAGTACACCACTTTCAAGCAAACCAATTTATAAACAAGTCTTGGTCATTGTGGAGCCATGGGTTTCGGCAGATGTACACCAGCCAGGTCTTGGCCAAGTAAAACAGAAGCCTGTACGCTTCAACATATGGAGTTACGCGATTCAGTGCCTGTTGGGGTCGACGCTCCAGAGTTGGCATCTGGGCCGCGCCAAAAGAGATCGAAAGGTCGTTGAGGTAGAGCGTAGCAGGAACATCTTTCTGGCAGCAGCTGGGTGATGCCGTTAATGCTCAGTGCAAATGCTCAGATCGACAACACCATGGTGTAGTGCTGTATACGAGGGAAAGTTTTTTTTAAATTTTAGGAGCCAATCTGGAGATTACCCACTTGGGCACAAGTCGCCGCAGCCACGACAGTCCAGCACTAGGCTACTTTATAATAAGAATATGCAAAAAACAACAACAATAAAAAAGGGAAAATGAAAACACGGAGGAAGGAAGCTGTGACATCGGGGGGAGATCCGCCTCCCCACAGCGCAGGAACGTGCGACCTACAAAGAAAACAAACCCCCTCAAACCTAGTTAAATAAAGAGGAGAAGGCGGGCATCCCCCCAAAAGTTGGTAAATCCATCAGTCAATGTGCACGAACTCGTCTCGAGTACAAGGGACAGGCGGTAGCAACCACGCCCATCCGGGTACCAGGGGAGGTAACGTGCGTGAAGATCACCGAGACTCGGATATTCAAAAAGAATGTGCCGAACAGTCTGGGGGGTAAAACGGTCTTCACAGTATGGCAGGCGAGCGCGACCTGCAAATGGAAGTTGGCGCGAGTGTTTGCCCAATTCGGAGGCGACAGAAAGCAACATGGAGCCATCGTGGCATTGGGGGGTAGATCTATGGGAACAGTCGTGGAGCAATGGCACACAACTTTAACTTCCCATCAAACGGCTCCTATCTTATTTGACAAGCAGACCGGAGAGCTGCCCTTATTCCTGCCATGTAATCAGTGTGAGGAGGAGCGAAACGCTGGCCTGGTGGCCCAGTCCTCGTGGACTCTTAACGTCTCGCTTATTCCCCACAATTCCTACAGGTCCAGTAGCCCAACAGAAAAAAAATGTCGACATCCGCCCGGCTTGCCAAAACCGTAGCTTCAAGGAAATCGCGAACCATGGGATGCAGAGATTCCAATGCTTTAAATCACAATCCGCTTACCGAACGGGGTTCGTTGCGCAATCTCCCGTAGGGAGTGATGTATTGCCGCCAGCTCCGACGTGAAGACAGACACAGCGCCTGGCAGAGCCAGGCTGACTTAAAACAGAGGGAATACGACGTGGAAGCCGACCCCTTCTTGGGACTTGGAGCCATCTGTATACACTGTCACGGTTCCAGCGTGACACGAGGTGTGTTCCATAAAGGTCGAACACAATACTCCCGGTGCTCTAGAAGCTTTGTGAGCAGAGGCGTGGCGACAAATAGCCAAAGATGGTACCCTCCATTGTGGCGTCCTGGGCATAGCCAGGGGCGGCACCGGCCCGAGAGCTATACCTAGTTATCGAAGGAGTTTACTAGCCCTAAATCTAAAATGCCTTAGGGTATGACTGACGTCTCTCGGCGGCATAGGCACCGTCAAAATCAGCTGCGGATACAACGAGAGCTGTTGGCGACTGAAGGAGGTGCCGGGTCGTGCGGATAGGCGAATAAAGCACTGTGCACGGCGTAGAGCGAGTGGCATATCCTAAGCATCGATTAGTAGGCTCTCAATGGGGGAAATGCGAAAAGGACCGGTCTCCAGGCGAAGGCCGATGTGGTGGATCGAGTCCACCTTCGAACGGACAAAGTATCGAAAAAAAAGTAAGTCAGTAGCCCTATCAGCGCCATAAGCGCTAATCGTTACGGAACGGTGAATATCCATGCCGCGGGTAAAAGAGACCCTAAGGCTGCGAATATGAGCCTCCCAGGTGAGGCGTCGGTCAAACACAAGACCAAAGAAACTGTGGATTCAACCATTTTCAGGGAAACCTCATTAAGAACCAAGTCTGGGTCAGAGTAGAGCCGTGTATGGCGGCAGAGGTGCACCACCTTAGTCTTGGCCAAGAAAAACCGAAAGATGTGCCTCTCAACATAGCGAAAGATGGGGTTCAATGCCTGTTGGAGTCGACGCTCCAGGGTTGATATCAGGGCCGCGCAAAAAGAGATAGAAAGTTCGTCCACGTAGAGCGTACTGAGAACATCTTCCGGCAGCACGGAGGTGATGCCGTTGATGTTCAGGGCAAAGAGTGATGACACTTCCCTGCGGGACATCCTCTTCCTGCTCCATTCGGCCGTACGCGTAATCAACGATTTCTCAAAAAATCATATATAAACATTGAGAGGCGTCCCTTCGCCCCCATCGAGTGGAGAGTCTCCATGATACCATATCGTTATGTGGTATCATAGGCCTTCTCTAGATCGAAAAACACCGTAGGTAGTGCTGTATACGAAAGCAGGCCTCGCAGACGGCATTTTCCAGTCAGAGGAGAGCATCCGACGTAGAATGTAACTTGTGGAAGCCGCACTGTGCAGAAGACAGATGCCTCTGCTGCCCAGAAAAAGGCTAATCTAACATTTATTAATTTCTCCATAAACTTGCACACGCAATAGGTTAGAGATATCGGGCGGAAACCGGTTGGAGTAGAGTGATCTCTCCCCGAATTGCGAAAGGCCAGCACAGTAACGATTCAACTGGAACCTAGCCGTAGGTTGACGAAAGTAACCGACAGTGAAATGGTTCGGGCCCCGCTTATAGCGAATGTATGTATAACACTTCATTTTAAGGGCCGCCTCAACCTTGGACGACCACCACGAAAGTGCTCCTCGTGCAATACGGCTAGACTTTCTATCAATACTAGTTAGGCCCACGGCGATGATGTTTGAGTGAATAACTCAACGGCCTCATCTATCGACCTAAACTCCACGACTGATGCAGAAATCAGTCATTTCCTGAAATTCGGACCACCGTGCCCGTGCCAAGCACCACCGGGGCGGGCTTTTAGGTGGCAGCGGCCCAGAGAATGATATTTTAATGGGAAAGTGATCACTACCATGGACGTTATCTACTACCCCCTATCCAAAATCAGGCTGTCCATCCGGAGACCACAAAGATAGATCGAGGCAGAAAAATGAAACTGTTTTCTGACAATGATGCGTAAACTCATCCACATTTAGGACACCTATGAGCAGCTCGTTGATCAGGTCGGCAAGGACCTGACCCCTAGGAGTGAACGATTAGTCAGATCCCCGAGCAAGAGAAAGGGTCTCGGCAGCCATGCCACGACGTCACTGATGGCCCCCGCATTGAAGTAGGCTGGCGAGGAATGTACGCAGAAATAACAGTATACCTCCTATTCAGGTGCAGCTACACAGCTACTGAGTGAAAGGAGGTATTTAAAGCAAATATGCGAACAAAGACATCATGCCGGGTAACAATCGCGCATCCTCATCCCCAACCTCATCCTTATTGGTGGGGATGCAAAATACTTGTTTCCCGGGCAGAGAGCAGGTGGTCAGCATGGTCTCCTGCAAAATGATAGCCAAGGGAAAACGGGAGGATACGAGCCTCCGCAGCTCCTTCCACTGGGCCACGAGGCGGCTGCAATTTCTTTGAAGGAATATTCCCTCCAGGCGTATCTCGGAGGAGATGCGGGGGCCCTCTTCGAAGAGAACACTATCACGGGAATGACAGTATGCTTCCCGGAGGCAGAAATCCGGGCGCTGTCGCCTTCGAGGACTTAGTGAAGGAGGTTAGGCTCGCCATGCGAGTCTTTTCCTCCCTCCTTTGACTGGTGGGTTGGCTTCGGATGTGGGGTTCCCTCCTTTGAAGGATCCACCGCCTTTGTGACACCAAGCCTAGCACTGTGTGGGCGTAGGAGCCAAAGCTGTCCTACATTCGGGGGACAGCTTTAGGAACACCGCAAGATGGCCTCACGACAACCTTTAGGGGTGTTGCCTCCTGCGAGTATAACGACTCGGTGGAGGCGCGAGACAGTTTCACCTAACGGAAAACGGTCACGCTGAGGGATTTTTTTTTTTAAGTGGCTATCTGGCGACTGCCCACTTGGGCATAAGTCGCCGCATTCAAACAACCTAGCTCTAGGCTACTTTAAAATAAAAATTTGAAAACAAAACGACGATAAAAAGGGAAGATGATAACAATTAGGAAGCAAGCTCCGGCGTCGGGGGGAGGTCCCCCTCCCCCGGAGAAGGAGCATGCGACCTACAAAGAAAAAAATAACAAAAAACAAAACAACAAAACCTAGTTAAATAAAAGGGAGAAGGCCGGCCTCCCCCCAAAAGTCTATCAGTCAACCAGTCAATAAGCACGCAATCGTCCCGAGTACAAGGGACAGGTGGTAGCGACCCCACCCATCCCGGTACCGGGACAGGTGACGTGAGCGAAGATCACCCAGACTGGGACAATCAACAAGAATGTGACGAATAGTCTGGGGGACAACGCAGTCTTCACAGTAGGGCGCTGGTGAGCGCTCCATCAAATGACGGTGCGTCACGTGAGGGAGCCCAATTCGGAGACGACAGAAAGCAACCTGAAGCCTTCGCGGCATTTGGGGTGTAGGTTCAAGGGAATCACGCTGGGGCAGCCCTGGTTTTAGCTGAGGCTGGGTGTGAGCCATTTATGCAGCTAGCTTTAACAGGGAAGCGCCATGGTGGGTAAAACACTCAGAAGGGTTCCGAATGGGTGCTGAAACGACTGTGCTCGCACCTCCTGGATGGGCCAGAAGCAGAGGGTGTCTTTTTTAACAATTAGTCATAAGACGTGCCGAACAGCGCCAGACGCGTCAGGACCAAGTCCTTAGCTTCATGAAATGAGGAAATTTACTGGGCTTGAACAGGCAGGATTTCCTTCTCAATGAGATACGCACCACATTGCTTCGATGAAACAGGACGCGGTTCTCTGCAATTGACACAACTGGCTATACACGATTTGAACTTATCGTATGCGGCCTTGGAGCAATTTAAACAGACTTCGGGTGACCCCAACTTTGCATGTCTACATGAGCGATTTGTATGGCTGAAGCGCTGACAATAATAGCACCTCTGCAACAGTGGCACGACTGCCTTCACGCGGTACCGGTACCAACTAGCACGCACCGACTCGGGGAGCTCGTCACAGTCGAACGTGACGAACAGTGTAGGGGTGCGTCTTGAGGCCCCTCCCTGTTTTCTCATCACACGTTCGACCTTGACCGCCCCATGGTCGGCCAGCTCTAAGGTGATGTCCTCTATGGAGTGGTCAACGAGTTCCCTGGCACAAATTACTCCTTTCACAAAGTTCATCGTAGAGTTCGGCGTCACACTCACTAGAGTACCATCAAGTGTCCGAAGGGCAATGATCATGGCCGCCTTAGAGGGATTCGACGCATTCGTCAGAAGGCTCCCTTCCAAGAAACGGGTCACCTTCGTCTCTATACCAATCATACTAGCTAAGGCTCTCCTCTGATGGATAATCTTGCCCTTAGCCAGCATCCACTAGCAGTGGAACAAATTACCTAAAAAGCGTTTAAGCCAGCGGGCTCAAAAACACCAGGAAAACTCTGAATGAGGCGCCCCGACGTAATCGAGGCTCCACTCTGCCGAATTGCACTTTTGACTTTTGTCTGGACTGCCCACCCAGGGGAGCACGGGGGCTGGACGTTCCGATCTTGTCTTAGACGCTTACCGAAACGGCAGTGAACCAATCTGCCCCTGTGGCCCCCGTGGAGGTACACGCACCCAGAGTCTTTTGCTTTTGGTCTTTTCCTGTTCCTTTTAGGAGAGGACGGTGGGGAATGAACTTCCGGGAGCCCCTACGCCATATGGACCGGCCTCAGCAAGATCTTTCTCCGAAATGCTGAACTTCTTGGCTGTCACACGGTCACCAGACGGTGGATGAGGTACCTCCTTTCCTTGTGAGGCCTTGCACAGGGGCGACCTCAGGTTCTGTGCTTGTCACTGAGCCCGAGTTAGACCCCATGGAAGATCTTACCCTCTGGGGATAGGTCACCTTAGGGATCATGTCCATCTCAGGTGGAAAGGGGGCTTCCATGTGCCTCTCCTCCCCTAAGACATTAGCGATCACATTCGAGGTACCTCCTTTCGACTCGTCTTGAGCCGTAAAACCGACATCCGTGCCCCCTAAGGGGGTTCGCCCTCTCGGGAGCGGTCAAAATTGGGCCGCCTGCCAGCTTTCTTGGCACTCCCTGTGAAAGCAAAGAAGCGGCTGCCGCTCCAAATAAGGAGTCACCCAAAAGCGACACCAAAGAAGGGGGTGAGGGGGAGTCTCCTGCATCCGTAGGCATGGGAGAGGAGTACGACTCCTCTCCGGTAAAAGAAGTTTGGAGGGTCCTCTGAGAAAGTATAGGGGGGCGGGGCCCTCCTTTTGTATTGTGAAGTTACCCAAGGGTGGCTCCGACGATGAAGCTCAGGGTTGAGGGGGCGTTGTCCTCTCAGCCCAGTTCGAGGATGGTTGGCTGAGAGGAAGCTGGTAGGCGTCTACCCTCTGAAATTAGAGGCAGACCAGAGAAAGTAGTGGGAGAGGCTATATGGAAAGTGAGGGTGTAGGGTAAGAAGGCAGAGTGCAGAAAGAAGGAGAAGAGGCTAAGCTGGGGCCGGACAGGGCGTTGAGGCCCGTCAGCATGGCGGCCATTAAAGCAAATGGTCGTGCCCCTTAGGGAGGCAGCAATTCCTGCCTTGAAAAGAAGCGAAACACTCCGTGGACCCGGTGAGTCAGTATCGTCTTTGCCCCAATTCTAGCGGGAATTTCGAGTAGACCGACATTTTAGACCGTACGCGTAGATATTCTTGCAAATTCCGCTACATCCTTCACAGTATTGCCCTTGGCACACTTCAGTCCGAATACTCCTCTTTGCCACTCGGTAACATCTGCTTTGCGCAAAAGTTTATTCACAGTGTACAAGACAACCATCCACTGCTGCATGCCACCTTTTAGAAATCTATGAATCCCGTTACACACTTCTCTGATAGTAAACACCCGATTCACTTTGTTCAATGTTAAGTACAGGGCCCTCTAGTTTAAACTATTTTAAACACGCCACGCGAATGATTTTTTTTCCCTGAGCTTATCTAAACAGTGAAACGCGTGATTATTCTTTATCTTCCAAATCGGATTCAGCGTCATAAAAGCCAAAATCTCAGCTGCTTAACTTATACTCTTACATTTCAGACCTTCCCGTCCCAGTGAACTTTCAATAATATTCTAACAACTAACAAAATAATGATAAATACAAGTAGGGCATATTAAAGCATCCCAAATGGCATACTATTCAAAGTGGTAAAATCCATTTGCATAAGTGAAACGTAAACGAACGAATTGGAAAAAAGTTGGGACATGCGAACAGAAGTGCACTATTCAAACGAGCCAGCGTTATTACCTTTTAGCTTTTCGGTAAATCCATTCTTTAGTACATTTCCGACCAAAACCCCAAACTTGTTCGATATCAAACAAAACGGAAAAAAAAATATGGCGGTTGATTTTATTTTTATAACCGAATAAATATTGATTTGCGAGCCATAATAGGGCTAATGCACTATCTATATCTTTAGCTACACATATTTAAAGGCATTTTTACTAAATAAAAGTGTTTATATTTTCGCGCCTCGCTTGGCGATTATGGTCCTAATATGCAATATTATACAAACATACACGCATGCATACGCACAAATGCACACGTACATAAATATATAAATATATACATACATACAGATACACACATACCTACATACCCAGATACATACATACGAGATATTACATAAAACTATGTTCCTTCTTTTTCTGAACATTTATAGCGAAAAACGAGTCTGTATCGAGCACAAATCGGGGACGGGAGTGTGTCTGCAACCTCCCAGGTAGTTTCAATCTACAATAGCGTCCAAAATTAGAACATAAAATACCAAAATCATCTTTTCTTGAAAATAGTCGTCAAAGTTCCAGGAAAATTGCGCAGATTATTCTTTAAAATTTACCTCTGATTATGGCGAGGTTTAATTTCACATGGAGAACAATGGAGAAGAAAATTTATGAGGAAAGTAACGTGTATTGGACGAAAAGATGCGGCCAAAACTCGAGAACGATAACTAACGTTATTTGACGCGAAACTATTCGTAATGTATGGGTTACACCACTGCCTCACGTGTATTATAAATTGTTAATAAAGGCATTAATTTAATTGATTGGCAGTTTGCTCATTGGAAGAGCGAGGGAATAGCACTGATATTTCGAGGCATTGCAACCGGCTAAAAAGTGCGATTTCATGTATAATAAAGCTCAATGAAGAAACCTGGTCCTGCTAATCGATGAGGAAAACGGGGTCGTCCTTGAGGAACTATTCAATGGTAAGATCGCACGGTGCAACGCATGTCTATGGGAAACGGATTTGAAATAGCAGCCGGTATTTCACGTCAAGTTGCCGAGAACATGAACGTGTCTCGCCAGACTCTCTCACTTCGCTTGGGAGAGGTTGAACTCATAGGATGATTGATTCACTACTCGGAAATTACCCTGAATTATTATATAAAAGCTGCTAGTTGGGTCTTCGCTACTGAGCATGGTCTATGGAGTGCTGAAAAGTCGGAGTGTGTTTTGTAGCTACAAAAACAAATTACTTTGCTCGGATCAGATGTTAAGCAACAAGTAAGAATGAATCCCTAATGCAAGAAAAATGATAAATTTGGAGGTAGCAGCGTAATGGTGTGATGCACGTCTTCAAATACTGGAGTCTCTCCGTTCGTCCATATACGCGGGAAAGTAAACCCTGGGGTATAGAAGAACCTGCCTCCGGAACATGCCTCCCCTCTCTCTCTCTCTCTCTCTCTCTCCCTCTCCGGACATCGGGAATGCTCGGCTCTGTTTTCATGCAAGACAATGGCGATCTGTGCCAAACAGCAAAGACGCTGAAGAGGTTCTTGGATGCTGAAAAAATATCGACGTGATGAACTGGCTTGCGCAGAGCCCTGATTTAAACCCTATTAAAACCTTTGGAAGATGAGATGGTTTTGGCTCGGAAACGGACGAAGGCTGAAGACCATCTTGCCCAGATTTGAAGAGAAGCGGAATAAAATAACACCGACCGAACAAGGCGACAAATCGGTGAAGTCTTGCGGCCGAAAATGTGCTCAGGGCATTCACAACGAGGACCTTCATACTCCTTTGTTCAATTGGATTTTTGGTTAGGGCACCATTTATAGCTATCCTTCTCTAGTTTTAGACGCATCCTTTCTTATTTTTTTCTCTTTATAATTACCCTCCAGCGACTATATTCAGGGCCTAAGTCGCCATAATCGAAATTTCAGCCTAGTACTAGGCTACTTGGAAATGCCCAAACCAAACAGGACAAAGAAAAACAAAAACGAAGCAAAGAGCAAAGAGAAACTGAACAAAGGCATGAAGAAGAAGAAAGCACCCCCCAGCACCAGGAGAAAGGCCGGTCATCCCCTGGCGCAGGATCATGCGACCAACACCAAAGAGTCAAATAAAATGGAAGAGGCCAGCCTCCTCCAAAAAGTCAGATAGTCCACAAGTCTGTGAGTACGGGCCTGCACACACGTTTGTAATATATCCTTCATTCATTCACTAATCACCCTTACTTTGAAGGACATGACAGAAGAAACGCTTGCGAACACAACTAGATCTCAATGGGAGTTCCAGCAAAGAATATACTGCGTCAAACATTACTACAAGATAGGCTCGAATGTGAAAAAAAACATCCAAGAGCAGAATTCAGAACTGGGTGCACCACTTCGAGAACTATACGACAGTGGAGAACCTCAGTGCAGCCAGTGACAACCGTCCAAGCCATTCAGGACTCTCTAGGAAGCGTACAGCTGAGCTGGTGGAGAGCGTGAGGGAGCCAGTTCAGCAGAGTCCAAAACGCTCTGTGCGCAAGCGAAGTCAGTCCCTCGGTATATCCCGTGAGACTTGCAGGAGAGTGCTAGTAATGGCTGTAAAGGTATACCCATACAGTATACAGGCGAAGCATACCCTTACAGCCTCAGAAAAGGAGCAGAGAAAGGTTATGGCAGTCAAGATACTGGAGAAGATTCAGGAGACCCCAACTTTCCTTAACCTCCTTTGGACCTCAGATGAAGCTCACTTCCATCTTGAAGGAAAGGTAAACTCGAAGACAAATGCCTTCTGGGGGACCTCCAGACCAAATAAGGTAGCCATCAAGCCTCGACACTCCCCTTAGTGCACGGTATGGCCTGGAATCTTAGCCAGAGGCATCATCGGACCATTCCTCTTCGAGTAATCTGGCGCGACAGTGACAGTCACCAAGGGGCGGTATGTTGAGGTCCTTAAAACATTCAAGAGGAAACTGCAGACTCTGTTCCCGTTGTTTATGGGGAAGTTCTGGTCCCAGCAAGATGGAACAAGCTCTCTCACCTCAAACCTGTCCCAAGATTGGCTGAAAAAAGAACTTTGGTGGCCGTGTGATCAGTCTCAAGACTGATTTTGAGTGGGCACCTCACAGCGCAGACCTTAGCCCCCGAAATTTCTTTCTCTGAGGCTACCTTAAAGATAGAGTACGCAGGGAGACCCAGGACCATCACGGAACTCAAGGAAGCCATCGGGGAGGAGATCAAAGGCATTAATCGATCGGTTTGTAATGACGTCATGGACAACTTTGTGCTGTGCCTCAAGAAATGCATAGAGCTAAATGGAGGTCATGTCGAACACGTGCTCTAGAATAAAGAAGAAATGTAAAAGACTCTCGTTTATATATAATGTTTTATACACAATAAACTAGTTAACACCAAAGTTTCATTCAATCTTTGCAGGAAATTAAAAAATGAGGCCTATCGAAAGTTGAGGCCCCGTTTTTTTGGGTCACCCTGTATGAGGGTATCCTTTCTTCAGGGCCGTTCCTGACTCATTTGACACCCTAGGCAAGACATTTTTTTATCCTCCCCAAAAACTCCGCCTCCCAAAAGATTAAACACAAACTAACTTTGAACATTTTTTAATTTATTGAACAACAGAAATTACACACTTCAAAAACAACCAACATGAAATAATTTACGATGACATTTTCAATTCCGAATTGCACAAGCATAAGTATTGAAGAAATAAGTCAGATTGAAAGTAAAGACACGATATCACTAAAACAATTGCACAACATATACCCAACATGGAATAGGTTTAATAAATATTGAAAAATTTAAAAAGCGTAAAAAAATTGAACATGACAAATATAGAAATATTGAGAGAAGTACAATGTATTGCACATATACTCGTATCAACATATAAGAACTGAAATAAGTGAGGGGGTTACCGTACACCCCCCAAAATCTCAAAATAAAATGTAAAAAGATATTTCATACACATCTGTACAGCTATTTACAGTCAGTTGAGTATGTCTAATAAAGAAGGTTTTGTATTTGAAAGGATTTATTGCCCACAGACTTAGCTCTACAGCCTTACTTGCCTTCTCTCCATAGCAGCAAAATCATCAATGACATCATCATAAGACAGCTGTTTCGAGACCTCACGATTTATACTAATGATTGCAAGCCCACTGACCTGTTCTTGCTACATGGAGGATCTGAGGTATGTTTTTATCAATTTGAGTTTTGAAAAGTTCTTATCTGCACTAGCCACTGTAACAGCTTGAGTGGTAGAAATACTTAGAGCCACCCACATATTTGGATATACTTCAGTGAGCTTTTCTTGTAAGAAAGTCAGAAGTTTCATATTTGTCCTGCTCAGTGAAGGAAGTTGTGGAAGATTTTCCATTTCCATTACAAGTTCGGTACCATCAATATCTTGCTCACCATCATGGTTAAGAGCAGTGCTCAGGGACTGGCGGTGTTCAAGCAGCTCTTTCGTTTGCATCTTTTGGAAAAAGAGTAGCACTCCAAATTTCTCGTGTACCTCTTACAAGATCTCAACTCTTTCATCCAACCATATTAAAGAATGTGGTTTCCATTTTTTTTGAGAGAATCACCACCAGGCTTATCAGAGGACTCATAACTGAACATCCGTTTTGTTTTATCAAAGGCTATTTATTGAGAGTACAACCCACGTTCATCTCTTTACACACCTATTTGGCTGTTTTTATGGCATCAGTAAGCCCAGTGCTACTGTGGGCTGTGAAGGAGTGCCTGTTTTTCTCTGGCAGATTGACAGTCACATCTACCTGCATGGTGGATGACTATAGAAGTTTACCGACATGTTGGATCTTGCAGAAAATATCATAATATGCTACAGTACAGATACAAAAGCAGTAGGAGCCAACCTCTTCAACCAAAGCCTGGGGTTCGACTTTTCGACTTTCATCATGGGTTTTGGTGTTGTGTCCCTGACCTCCACAAGAGCATCTCTCACTTGCTTAGCCTGGTACCTCACTGCCTCCACACTTTTAATCTTGCACTCCCATCTAGTCTCCGACAATTACTACAGGGTGATTCTGGCATGTCTCCGGAGGATATCCCATCTCTGGTTGGAGGCAGAGAGGGGGGTGGGATGAAATGGTCAAGTTGATGGGAACAAGCTTCGAGGCAGAGGATAATCCAAAATTGAACAACTGTCAGATATAAGAGAGATAACAAACACATGGTCGACCCTTTATGTCTGCGCTAATGGAAGTGCGAAATCACGAGACGCAGAAAACCTCGACAAGCTTGAGAGCCCGTAAAGGTCCCATTGGCAGTCGGACTAAGTTTCGCCTCGCCGGCTTAGGAACCTTCACGCGATCGTGCTAATAGGGAGAGACTATCCTCGTCTGCCGATGCGTCGGACCCTGGAACCCACCCCTTCGGACGGAGGGGGGAAACCCCCATTCGACTCCACTATAAATCTTCCGGCGCCAGAGTTGGAAGGCAGTATCAGTATTGATGTGCTAAGAGTGTTGTAACTCTCGTCTCAATTACAGTGTAATCTCGACCGCAAAAAGCTCTCTTGCGTATTTCGCCTCCCCCCCTCCCTTTGTTGTTCGTGTTTTCGTTTGTTTAGCAAAACCATTCGCACTCCCGTTCGTACGTAAAGAAATCCATAATTCCGCCATATTTATTGTCTTGCGTTAATTTAATTCTTGTTGTTGTGCCCGTCGCGTAAAACCAGCATCATGCCGCGTTTAAAATTTTCAAGACCCAAGGTGAGTCACTCTAACTCAGTGGCAAAGATCTGATAGACTATATCCAGGAAGAAAAAAGAAGACAAAGCCGAAAGAAAAGAGGAAAATGAACGAGAAGAAAGAGAAAAGAACGAGAAGACGCACCGTAGTCTGGGAACATAAAAAGCCGTCTTTAAAGAAGGCAAAGACTTCGGGTCGTATCTCATCCACTTCGAAAAGATCTTCGAGATGAACCAGTAGGACATATAGACGGACAGCGTAGCAAAATTATTGCCCCTGCTGAGCTCCAAATTCAGGGATATTTTGATCTCGCTCCCGCCAGAGGCAACAATTGATTACTCATCGTTAAAAGCCGAGGTGCTCGCCGCTTTAAACATGACCCCGGAATTCTTCCAAGCTAAATTTAGGCACTCTCTTATTCAACCAAACTAGACCTTCCGACAGTTCGGCTACTTCCTACGGCGTCACTTTAATTTTTGGAGTGACGCGTCCAAAGTGCCTCATGAATACAACGCCCTGGTCTATTTCGTCGTCAAGGACCAATTTCTTGCGTCGCCCCCTTCGCAATTCAGATCCTTCGTGAAGGACCGGAGGTGCCGTTTTCTCAAGGAATGCATCGAGGAGGTAGAAGTCTACGCGGCTAGCTAAAACTGCTATCCGAAAGAAAAAAAATCAGAATCCCCATCTGCTAAATCCGAAACTAGCAAGAACAAATTTGTTCCTAATAATGAGAATAAGTTCGTTAAGGTGAACGAACCCGCCAAACCCAAACCTCTCTTCTAATTGGGCCACCGTAATGTTAAGCCTTTTGCTCTCACCTCCCCCCATCCCTGTTTCATCCCTGTGAAGTTCATGGTCACGTGGGGTCCAATTACTCTCAAAACTCGTAATTTAGAAGCACCCCTCCTTCTCACCAGGTACACTGGATAAGTACGACTTCTACGCCGAAAAATGAAGCCCCCTCTTCTTCATACCCGCCGAATACTGCTAGCCCCTAGGTAAACCATTTGTTCGATAAAAGTATCCCTGGAGCCCTCTAAAAATGGAGCAGTGAATAGGTGCCGGATCTCCACTCTCGCCAGTGATACAGGGTGCACGTGCATTGTAGTGGATGAACTAATTCTCCCTGTGGTTCCGGACCAGGATAAGTGTGCTGTAGTGCATGATTACCTGTGTCGCGCCAATAAATTCCCCATTGTTCACTGCTACATTAAATGCGCGTATTTTACTAGTTGGGATGAAGTTG
>CAXAKS010000018.1:0-15000 GCA_963969495.1 Ceratothoa steindachneri | reverse complement strand
CTCATGCCAGTCTCTAGGAACACATCCGGTCCGGATTGACATGTTAAAGATAGCGCACAGATGTCGTGATACTTCATCGCACACTTCCTTCAACACTTTAGGTAGAAACCCGTCCGGTCCAGGGGACTTATTCGTCTTTAGGTCAGCGATCTTTTTCTTTATTTCTCCTTCGGTGAAGTCCATTGCCTCCAGCTTTTTCCCCGATTAGGAATCCGTGGGCTGGGGGATTGGGCCACACTCTTTAGTAAACACTGTGGAGAAGTATTCATTGAGAAGGTTAGCATTTTCTGCATCTGACTGAGTTAATGCACCCTCTTCGTCCACTAAGGGTCCAATCCTACGATGCATTGGTTTACGGCTATTTACATAGCCGAAGAACTCCTTGGGATTCTCCTTGCAGAGTCTCGCCACTCGGAGTTCCTCAGACCGCTTAGCCGCCCTTATGCTGGACTTCACTCTCCTGGCTAGCCTCCGGTACTCGTCAAAAGCACCCGAGATCTTCGATCGTCGGTACGCATTTCTCTTCTCCCTAAGCAGTTGCCTGATTTCTCGATTAAACTACTTTGCTTGAACAGAAGACCGACGAAGGCATTTCAGAGGGATGTAACTTGATTGAAGACTCATTAATTTATTTTTTAAATTGTATCCTTAACCTCTTCGCATACCGCTAGCCTTACATCAGTCATTCCAGCACGAAGGCTTGCAAAGTCTGCTCTTCTCAAGTCAAGTTTCCTTGATTGACTGGCAACAGACCTTACGTTCAGGATCTTGATGCTAAATCCAACTAGCTGGTGATCACTGCCACCGAGCTCTTCGCCTACAGATACATCCTCAACGATATCATCCTCAGAGGTGAAGACCAAGTCGAGGATATTGTCTCCTCTCGTCGGTTCTCTAACCCATTGAGTGAGGAACTCGTTGTTGACGAACTCCAGGAGAGAGAGAGAGAGAGAGAGAGAGAGAGAGAACAAGGATTAACCAGAAGTAACAAGGAAAGAAGGTACCCTAGAAGACCTTACGGTCCATTCAATGAGGGTACCTTTGGACTAGCAGTCGAGTGGGCACATCTCTGCTCAAAAGCCTTACCTCCTTTCACGGCCACTTTTCAAGATCCTGTCTATTCTTGAATTGAACTGCTCAACAGATTTACTGTTGACAACTTCCACTGGAAGTGCGTTCCAACTACCGCAGATACTGTACGTGAAGAATTTTCCACACAGATCGCGGTTGTAACGCTTCAGTTCAAGTTTAAAGCCGTAATTTCTTGTTCTGCTCTCGAAGTATTTTGAAGACTTCGATGAGCTAACCACGTAGTCTACGGTTTTCCAACGAGAACAGATCTAATTCCCTTAATCTATCTTCATAACTTTTATGTCTGATAGATGGAATCAGTTTGGTTGCCCTAGCTTGCACGCGTTCCAATCTCGCGATGTCCTTTCGAAATGAAGGACTCCAAAATTGTACGGCATATTCCAGGTGCGGTCGGACAAGTGAGTTGTACAAATCTCGCGATGTCCTTTCGCAATGAAGGACTCCAAAATTGTACGGAATATTCCAGGTGCGGTCGGACAAGTGAGTTGTACAAACACAGTACAATCTCCTTGTTCCGATATCCAAACTGGCGCGTTATATATCCTAGCATCCTTTGGGCCTTTTTTCCGCCTCAATGCACTGTTTCGAGAACTTGAGGTCACTAGTGATTGTTACACCCAAGTCTTTCTCAGTGTCGGTGGATTCAATAGCAGTGCCCTTAAGGATATACGGAGATTGGGGGTTTCTGTGGCCGATATGCATCACTTTGCTTTTTCCCACGTTAAAAGGCATTTGCAACGTATCTGACCACTCACTAAGCTTGGTATTGTTGGCAAATTTTGAAATCTTGGCACCCATGTCACCCTCCATGTCGTTTACGTCGATGATGAATAGTAGTGGTCCCAGGACAGATCCTTGAGGCACCCCGCTAGTAACGGGCACCCACTCAGAAGACTGTCCATTCACCACCACCCGTTGCCGTCTGCCACTTAGCTAGTTCTCGATCCAGCCGGCGAATTTCCGTCTATGCACAGCGCTCGTACTTTCCGAAAAAAAGAGGGAAAAAAAGAGAAAAAAAAAGAGAAAAAAAAGACAAATGGAAAAGGAGAGAGAGAGAAATGGAAAAGAGAGAGAGAGAGAAAGGGAAAAGGAAGAGAGAAACGGAAAAGAGAGATAGAAAGGGAAAAAGATAGAGAGAAAGGGAAAAACGATAGAGAGAAAGGGAAAAACGAGAGAGAGAAAGGGAAAAACGAGAGAGAGAAAGGGAAAAACGAGAGAGAGAAAGGGAAAAACGAGAGAGAGAAAGGGAAAAACGAGAGAGAGAAAGGGAAAAACAAGAGAGAGAAAGAGAAAAACGAGAGGGAGAAAGGGAAAAAGAGAAAGAGAAAGAGAAAAAGAGAGAGAGAAAGGGAAAAAGAGAGAGAGAAAGGGAAAAAGAGAGAGAGAAAGGGAAAAAGAGAGAGAGAAAGGGAAAAAGAGAGAGAGAAAGGGAAAAAGAGAGAGAGAAAGGGAAAAAGAGAGAGAGAAAGGGAAAAAGAGAGAGAAAGGGAAAAAGAGAGAGAAAGGGAAAAAGAGAAAGAGAAAGAGAAAAAGAGAAAGAGAAAAAGAGAGAGAGAAAGGGAAAAACGAGAGAGAGAAAGGGAAAAACGAGAGAGAGAGAAAGGGAAAAAGAGAGAGAGAAAGGGAAAAAGATAGAGAGAAAGGAAAAAAGATAGAGAGAAAGGGAAAAAGATAGAGAGAAAGGGAAAAAGATAGAGAGAAAGGGAAAAAGAGAGAGAGAAAGGGAAAACGAGAGAGAGAAAGGGAAAACGAGAGAGAGAAAGGGAAAACGAGAGAGAGGAAGGGAAAAAAAGAAAGAGACAAAGGGAAAAAAAGAAAGAGAGAAAGGGAAAAAGAGAGAGAGAGACAGGGAAAAAGAGAGAGAGAAAGGGAAAAAGAGAGAGAGAAAGGGAAAAAAGAAAGAGAGAAAGGGAAAAAGAGAGAGAGAAAGGGAAAAAGAGAGAGAGAAAGGGAAAAATAGTGAGAGAAAGGGAAAAAGAGAGAGAGAAAGGGAAAAAGAGAGAGAGAAAGGGAAAAAGAGAGAGAGAAAGGGAAAAAGAGAGAGAGAAAGGGAAAAAGAGAGAGAGAAAGGGAAAAAGAGAGAGAGAAAGGGAAAAAGAGAGAGAGAAAGGGAAAAAGAGAAAGAGAAAGAGAAAAAGAGAGAGAGAAAGGGAAAAAGAGAGAGAAAGGGAAAAAGAGATAGAGAAAGGGTAAAGAGAGAGAGAGAAAGGGAAAAAAGAGAGAGAGAAAGGGAAAAAAGAGAGAGAAAGGAAAAAGAGAGAGAAAGGGAAAAAGAGATAGAGACAGGGAAAAAGAGGGAGAGAAAGGGAAAAAGAGAGAGAGAAAGGGAAAAAAGAAAGAGAGAAAGGGAAAAAGAGAGAGAGAAAGGGTTAAAGAGAGAGAGAAGGGGAAAAAGAGAGAGAGAGAAAGGGAAAAAGAGAGAGAGAGAGAAAGGGAAAAAGCGAGAGAGAAAGGGAAAAGAGAGAGAGATAAAGGGAAAAAGAGAGAGAGAAAGGGAAAGAGAGAGAGAGAAAGGGAAAAAGAGAGAGAGAAAGGGAAAAAGAGAGATAAAAAGGGAAAAAGAGAGGGAGAGTGTTACACTTACATAGAGTTACATAGATACATAGATCACACGGGCCTTACGGCCCAGACTAAGGTGATCTGGCCTTAAATCTACTGCCATATACACATAGAATAGTAGAAGTAAAGGATAGAAAAGTTTTCGGCTCTCCCCACCCTCCACTCCCTCCGGCAAAAGCCGTACATGAAATAATTTGGGAAAAGTACCTTGCAGGTGTAAGAAGACAGTACCTGAAGGAAATTTACATTGAATAGTAATTAAATGAAATGAATATGAAAACCACTTACATAAACCTGAAAGAGTTATATTTTTGTAATATTATTTTATTTTGTAGCTTATCCTAAACAATTCCAATATTTGTTAAGTGTTTGTCTAATCTTATTTTAAATGAGTCTATAGTTCTGCTATCCACCTCCTCCTTTGGCAAATTATTCCAATCATTAATAATCGAGTAAGTGAAGAAGTTTTTTATTACATCCATAGTGGCTCTTTTACCCTGTAGTTTTGAATCATGTCCACGGGTGGGACACTCCCCTGTCAGTGTGAACAAGTTATTGGCATTAACGTTGTTAAATCCTTTAAGTATTTTGAAGCACTCTATAAGCTGCCCCCTTAGTCTTCGTTTTCTGACGGAAAATAGATTGAGTTTTTTTAGCCTCTCGTGGTAAGGTTTGTTACGTACTGACGGGATAAGTTTTGTCGCTCTGTGTTGTACAGCTTCTAATTTATCTGTCTTTTATTAAGTAAGGGGCCCAGAACTGTACAGCGTATTCGAGATGGGGCCTGACAATACTTTTATATAGTGGCATAATTATCTCCTCGCTTTTATAAGTAAAGTTTCTTTTTATAAATCCTAGTGCTGTGTTAGCTTTGTTTGCAGCAGCTGCGCATTGGTTTGATGTTTTTAAGTTTTCTGTAATTATTACTCCTAAATCTTTAACCTGCGGGGTTGTGTTTATTAAGCCGCCTTGCATTGTATAGGTGTATTTTTTGTTTTTTGTTCCGCACTGAAGGATTTGGCATTTGTCGATATTAAATGGCATTTGCCATTTCTCAGACCATTCGGTAATTTTATTTATATCAGCCTGCAGGCTAGCCCTGTCATCTTCGCATAGTACTGAGTTACCTATTTTCGTGTCATCTGCAAATTTAGATATGATATTATTTATTCCAACGTCTATGTCATTGATGTATATAGTAAATAAAATAGGCCCCAGGACTGATCCCTGGGGAACACCGCTGGTAACAGATACCCAGTCCGATTCCACGCCAGTTATTATCACTCTCTGCTTCCTGTTTTTTAACCAGCTACTAATCCATCCGTATATATTACCGTTAATTCCTAGCGTACGCACTTTGTTCATGAGTTTCTGATGTGGAATTTTGTCAAATGCCTTTTTGAAATCTAGGTAAATTATATCTAATGATTTAGTATCGTTATATAGGTTGAAAAAAGAGAAAGAGAGAGAGAGAGAGAGAGAGAGAGAGAGAGAGAGAGAGAAAGAGTAACAACAAGGAGTAACAACAAGGAAAGAAGGTGCCCTAGGAGACCTTACGGTCCATTCAAAGAGGGTACCATTAGACTAGCAATCGAGCGGGCACAAGGCTGCTCAATTGTTTTGCGTCCCTAAACGGCCACTTTTCAAGACCTTGTCTAGTCTTGACTTGAACTGGTCAACAGATTCACTGTTGACAACTTCCACTGGAAGTGCGTTCCACTTACCGCAGATACTGTAGGTGAAAAAAATTCCACACAGATTGCGGTTGTAACGCTTCAGTTCAAGTTTGAATCCGTGATTGCGCGTTCTGTTCTCACTCAGTGTGAAAATATCCCGGTAGTCAACATTGTCGAACCCTCGAAGTATTTTGAAAACTTCGATGAGCTGACCACGCAGTCTACGGGTTTCCAGCGAGAACAGATCTAATTCCCTTAGTCTATCCTCATAACTTTTATGTCGGATAGAAGGAATCAGCTTGGTTGCCCTGGCTTGTACGCGTTCAAATCTCGCGATGTCCTTTCGCGATGAAGGACTCCAAAATTGTACCGCATACTCCAGGTGCGGTCGGACAAGTGAGTTGTACAGGCACAGTACAATCTCCTGAGAGAGAGAGATAGAGAGAGAGAGAGAAAGGGAAAGATAGAGAGAGAGAGAGAGAGAGAAAGGTAAAGATAGAGAGAGAGAGAGAAAGGTAAAGAGAGAGAGAGAGAAAGGGAAAGATATATATATATATATATATATATATATATATATATATATATATATATATATATATATAGAGAGAGAGAGAGAGAGAGAGAGAGAGAGAGAAGGGAAAGATAGAGAGAGAGAGAGAGAAGGGAAAGATAGAGAGAGAGAGAGAAGGGAAAGATAGAGAGAGAGAAAAAAAAAAGGAAAGATAGAGAGAGAGAGAAAAAGGGAAATATAGATAGAGAGAGAGAGAAAAAGGGAAAGATAGAGAGAGAGAGAGAAAAAGGGAAAGATAGAGAGAGAGAGAGAGAGAGAGAAAAAGGGAAAGATAGAGAGAGAGAGAGAGAGAGAAAAAGGGAAAGATAGAGAGAGAGAGAGAGAGAGAGAGAGAGAGAGAGAGAAAAAGGGAAAGATAGAGAGAGAGAGAGAGAGAGAGAGAGAGAGAGAGAAAGGGAAAGATAGAGAGAGAGAGAGAGAGAGAGAGAAAAAGGGAAAGATAGAGAGAGAGAGAGAGAGAGAGAAAAGGGAAAGATAGAGAGAGAGAGAGAGAGAGAAAAAGGGAAAGATAGAGAGAGAGAGAGAGAAAAAGGGAAAGATAGAGAGAGAGAGAGAGAAAAAGGGAAAGATAGAGAGAGAGAGAGAGAGAGAGAAAAAGGGAAACATAGAGAGAGAGAAAAAAAAGGGAAAGATAGAGAGAGAGGCAAAAAAAGAGAGAGAGGCAAAAAGAGAGAGAAAGGCAAAAAGAGAGAGAAAGGCAAAAAGAGAGAGAAAGGCAAAAAGAGAGAGAAAGGCAAAAAGAGAGAGAAAGGCAAAAAGAGAGAGAAAGGCAAAAAGAGAGAGAAAGGCAAAAGCGAGAGAAAGGCAAAAAGAGAGAGAAAGGCAAAAAGAGAGAGAAAGGCAAAAAGAGAGAGTAACAAGGAGTAACAAGGAAAGTAAGTACCCTAGGAGACCTTACGGTCCATTCAAAGAGGGTACCTTTGGACTAGCAATTGAGCGGGCACATGGCTGCTCAATTGTTTTGCGTCCATAAACGGCCACTTTTCAAGACTTTGTCTAGTCTTGACTTGAACTGGTCAACAGATTCACTGTTGACAACTTCCACTGGAAGTGCGTTCCACTTACCGCAGATACTGTAGGTGAAAAAGTTTCCACACAGATTGCGGTTATAACGCTTCAGTTCAAGTTTGAAGCCGTGATTGCGCGTTCTGTTCTCACTCAGTGTGAAAATATCCCGGTAGTCAACATTGTCGAACCCTCGAAGTATTTTGAAGACTTCGATGAGCTGACCACGCAGTCTACGGGTTTCCAGTGAGAACAGATCTAACTCCCTTAGTCTATCCTCATAACTTTTATGTCGGATAGAGGGAATCAGCTTGGTTGCCCTGGCTTGTACGCGTTCCAATCTCGCGATGTCCTTTCGCAATGAAGGACTCCAAAATTGTACGGCATACTCCAGGTGCGGTCGGACAAGTGAGTTGTACAGGCACAGTACAATCTCCTGGTTCCGATAACCAAACTGGCGCTTAATATAGCCTAGCATCCTTTGGGCCTTTTTCTCCGCCTCAATGCACTGTTTCGAGAACTTGAGGTCACTAGTGATTGTTACACCCAAGTCCTTCTCAGTGTCACTCGATTCAAGAGCAGTGCCCTTAAGGATATACTGAGATTGTGGGTTTCTGTGGCCGATATGCATCACTTTGCATTTGCCCACGTTAAAAGGCATTTGCCACGTGTCCGACCACTCCCCAATCTTCCCAAGATCTTCCTGCAGGCGGGCAGTATTTCCATCCTTTGCAACGTTCATACCAAGCTTGGTATCGTCGGCAAATTTGGAAATCTTGGCAACCATGTCACCGTCCATGTCGTTGACGTAGATGATAAATAGTAGTGGTCCCAGGACAGAACCTTGAGGCACCCCGCTAGTAACGGGCACCCACTCAGAAGACTGTCCATTTACCACCACCCGTTGCCGTCTGCCACTTAGCCAGTTCTCGATCCAGCCGGCTACCTTTCCGTCTATGCCAAGCGCTCGCACTTTCCGGAGAAGGCGGCGGTGTGGTACCTTATCAAAGGCTTTCTGAAAGTCTAAGTAAACCACATCCACCGCCTTGTCCCGATCGTGCTCACTGAACACGAAGTGGAAGAATTCCACAAGGTTCGTCAGGCATGACCGTTGCCTTCGGAAGCCGTGCTGAGAACTCCTCAGTAGCAGGTTTGACTCTAAATACGACGTTATTTTCTCCACCATCATGCTTTCCATGAGTTTACCGACTATCGAAGTCAGACTGATAGGTCGGTAGTTTGACGGATGGCTGGAGGATCCTTTCTTGAAGATCGGAGTCACCTCCGCCTCACGCCAGTCTCTAGGAACGCATCCGGTCCGGATTGACATGTTAAAGATAGCGCACAGATGTCGTGATACTTCATCGCACACTTCCTTCAACACCTTGGGTAGAAACCCGTCCGGCCCAGGGGACTTATTCGTCTTTAGGTCAGCGATCTTTTTCTTTATTTCTCCTTCGGTGAAGTCCATTGCCTCCAGCTTTTCCCCCGAGTAGGAATCCGTGGGCTGGGGGATGGGACCACACTCTTTAGTAAACACTGAGGAGAAGTAGTCATTGAGAAGGTTAGCATTTTCTGCATCTGACTGAGTTAATGCACCCTCCTCGTCCACTAGGGGCCCAATCCTACGATGGATTGGTTTACGGCTATTTACATAGCCGAAGAACTCCTTGGGATTCTCCTTGCAGAGTCTCGCCACTCGGAGTTCCTCAGTACGCTTAGCCGCCCTTATGCTGGACTTCACTCTCCTGGCTAGCCTCCGGTACTCGTCAAAGGCACCCGAGATCTTCGATCGCCGGTACGCATTTCTCTTCTCCCTAAGCAGTTGGCCGATTTCTCGATTAAACCACTTTGGTTGAACAGAAGACCGACGGAGGCATTTTAGAGGGATGCAACTTGATTGAAGACTCATGAATTTATTTTTGAAATTGTTCCACGAATCCTCAACCTCTTCGCATACCGCTAGCCTTACATCAGTCAGCCCAGCACGAAGGCGTGCAAAGTCTGCTCTTCTCAAGTCAAGTTTCCTTGATTGACTGGCAACAGACCTTACCTTCGGGATCTTGACGGTAAATCTAACTAGCTGGTGATCACTGCCACCGAGCTCTTCGCCTACAGAGACATCCTCAACGATATCATCCTCAGAGGTGAAGACCAAGTCGAGGATATTGTCTCCTCTCGTCGGTTCTCTGACCCATTGAGTGAGGAACTCGTTGTTGGCGAACTCCAGGAGTAGGGCGCTATCGCCACAGGCTGCTCTGGTTTCCCAGTCAACTTGTCTGTTGAAGTCGCCCATAACGATGCACACTCTGCCTTGAACAAGCTCACCCAGCAGCTGGTACAGTTCCCCGTCCTTCTCAACGGGTTGGGAAGGGGGTCTGTAAAGCACCAGGGTCCTGTATCTGACAGGACCTATCTCTAGGTCAACGCCTAGGAGCTCGTGATCGGATATAATGTTGGAGTTCGTAGATTTGATTGTATCCTTGACATACAACATTACACCGCCACCCTCTCTGTCTGGCCTATCTTTGTGGAAGAGTTGGTAGCCAGGAACCGTGAATTCGCCTTCAAAGTCTCGGTTTGACGTTTTTATCCACGATTCTGTTATGGCTACCATTTCGGGTTCTTCCGTCGCTACGAGGCCACGGAGCTCAGGAAACTTGTTCCTGATTGACCTCGCATTGAACAGAAGAACTTTCAGGGAGTCCCCGACTGTAGGACTCCCTATGCTCTTCCGTTTCCCGGCTTCTTTGTTGGCGAGGCACCCCTTTTTGCGACCTCTGAGAAGGTCGTTCCTGGAGTGACACGGGCGTACTGGCGTACGTCCGCCCTCACTCTGGGCCGGATACTCCTTTCGGTCCTCTCTACGACATTCTGGATCATGTTCGACAGAAAGGCCTTTCCTTTAAAGGAAAGATGTACCCCATCCCTTTGGTAGAGATCATTTCTACCATAAAAGGTGCGGTACGGGTCCACAAAAAAGACCCCCTCTGCCGTACACAAATCTGCCAGGCGCCGGTTTAGAGACACATTCATCGAGTGAGCGGTCCGTGTTGGACCTCTCCTCGGGAGCATCCCGACTACCACACGCTTGCGGGTTTTCAGCCCACAGTCGTCCACGGCACCCATGACCGTGTGGAGGATTTTATCTGTAGGGCCTACCCTACCTCCTCTCAGGTACAGGTCGTTTCCACTGACCATCAGAGCAACGACTGAGCTCTCAGAAATCTGTGATTTCTCAGCCTCTACTCTGATGTGGTGGTTACCACATCCTGGCAGGCAGCTTACCTTCACACTAGTGCGAAGGCGGGCCGCTAGCAGGGACTGCAAGCCCCGTGCTTGAGAATCACCAATAAGGGTGACTCTTGCACATTTGTCAGCAGGCGACTTATTCTTTCCTCTCGGAAGCGACTTGCCGCTTTCCTCTTGTATCTCTGCATTTTTCTTTTTTTTCTTCCTCATCTTATTTTTCTTCTCTTCATTTGTTTTCTCTTCTTCCGTTTCTCTTTTCTCTTCTTCCGTTTCTCTTTTCTCTTCTTCTCTTTCCACTTTCCCATGCGCACCAGTAGCGCTCGAATCCTCTACACTGGGGTGAGCTGCATTATGGTCCTTTTTCTTCTTTTTCTTTTTCTTCTTCTCATTGGCTCCGCATGGCAGAAGTGGGACTGCCAGTGCAGTTTCACCTCCTTGGGCTGGAGTCACATCGGCGGAACCACCCAAGTCAGTGGGACTTTCGTCTCGAGCTTGAGCCGACTGGGCCTCTAGTTTAGAGGCTAGCTCTAGGATCTTTTCCTCGAGACGCCGAATCTGAAGCGCGTGCTGCGTTTCTAGGGTCTGCAGTTTATTTTCCAGCGCCCTAGATTTTTCTTCAGAGGCTGTGAAGAGATCCTTGAGTTCATTGCAGCATGCCACTGCCTCTCGGATCTCTCCTTTAAGGATGCAATCGGTGCATATACTTCCCGGGTGGCATTTCGAAAAACATCCTTCCGGGAAGTCCACGCACCACTTATCCTTCTGGCATATCGCACATGTATATTTAAGTGCAGCTGGACCTTTTTTCCCTGTCATTTTAAACACTTTCTCTCTTTCAAAACTTTGTGACCAATCAATAGAAAAAAGGGGGTTGGTGAGTTCTCCCCGCGTGAGTCGCTCCCGCCTATCGATCGGAGACGTTTCGGATCTTTCAGAAGGCACGCTCCATGTGCTGCTGTTCTTCCGACCGAGTCGTCAAGAGAGATAAAGGCAAAAAGAGAGATAAAGGCAAAAAGAGAGAGAGAAAGGCAAAAAGAGAGAAAGGCAAAAAGAGAGAAAGGCAAAAAGAGAGAGAAAGGCAAAAAAAGAGAGAAAGACAAAAAGAGAGAGAAAGGCAAAAAGAGAGAGAGAAAGGCAAAAGGAGAGAGAGAAAGGCAAAAAGAGAGAGAGAAAGGCAAAAAGAGAGAGAGAAAGGCAAAAAGAGAGATAAAGGCAAAAAGAGAGATAAAGGCAAAAAGAGAGATAAAGGCAAAAAGAGAGAGAAAGGCAAAAAGAGAGAGAAAAAGGCAAAGAGAGAGAGAGAAAGGCAAAAAAGAGAGAGAGTAAGGCAAAAAGAGAGAGAGAAAGGCAAAAAGAGAGAGAAAGGCAAAAAGAGAGAGAGAAAGGCAAAAAGAGAGAGAGAAAGGCAAAAAAGAGAGAGAGAAAGGCAAAACGAGAGAGAGAAAGGCAAAACGAGAGAGAGAAAGGCAAAACGAGAGAGAGAAAGGCAAAACGAGAGAGAGAAAGGCAAAATGAGAGAGAGAAAGGCAAAACGAGAGAGAGAAAGGCAAAACGAGAGAGAGAAAGGCAAAACGAGAGAGAGAAAGGCAAAACGAGAGAGAGAAAGGGAAACATAGAGAAAGGGAAACATAGAGAAAGGGAAACATAGAGAAAGGGAAACATAGAGAAAGGGAAACATAGAGAAAGGGAAACATAGAGAAAGGGAAACATAGAGAAAGGGAAACATAGAGAAAGGGAAACATAGAGAAAGGGAAACATAGAGAAAGGGAAACATAGAGAAAGGGAAACATAGAGAAAGGGAAACATAGAGAAAGGGAAACATAGAGAAAGGGAAACATAGAGAAAGGGAAACATAGAGAAAGGGAAACATAGAGAAAGGGAAACATAGAGAAAGGGAAACATAGAGAAAGGGAAACATAGAGAAAGGGAAACATAGAGAAAGGGAAACATAGAGAAAGGGAAACATAGAGAAAGGGAAACATAGAGAAAGGGAAAAAAAGAGAAAGGGATAAAAGAGAAAGGGATAAAAGAGAAAGGGATAAAAGAGAAAGGGATAAAAGAGAAAGGGAAAAAAGAGAGGGAAAAAAGCGAGAAAAAAAGAGAAAGGGAAAAAAGAGAAAGTGAAAAAGAAAAAGGGAAAAAAGAAAAATGGGAAAAAGCAAAGGACAAAAAGAGAAAGGACAAAAAGAGAAAGGACAAAAAGAGAAAGGACAAAAAGAAAAAGGACAAAAAGAGAAAGGACAAAAAGAGAAAGGACAAAAAGAGAAAGGACAAAAAGAGAAAGGACAAAAAGAGAAAGGGAAAAAAGAGAAAGGGAAAAAAGAGAAAGGGAAAAAAGAGAGAGAGGGAAAAAAGAGAGAGAGGGAAAAAAGAGAGAAAGGGAAAAAAAGAGAAAGGGAAAAAGAGAGAAAGGGAAAAAGAGAGAAAGGGAAAAGAGAGAAAGGGAAAAGGAGAGGGGAAAGGGAAAAGGAGAGGGAGAAAGGGAAAAGAGAGAGAGAAGGGTAAAAAGAGAGAGAGAAAGAGGGGTAAAAAGAGAGAGAAGGGTAAAAAGAGAGAGAGAGAGAAAGGAAAAAAACAGAGAGAAAGGGAAAAAGAGAGAGAGAAATGGAAAAAAGAGTGAGAGAAAGGGAAAAAGAGAGAAAAAGGGAAAAGAGAGAGAGAAAAGGGGAAAGGAAATAGAGAAAGGGGAAAGGAGAGAGAGGGAGAGAAAGGGGAAAAGAGAGAGAGTTACAAGGAAAAGAAGTACCTTAAAGGCCTTGCGGCCCATATCGAGGAGGCACTTTTTGCGGTTTCGGTTTTTAGCATGTACTGATTACTTGCTATGAGATCATCAACTTTTCAAATATAATTTGTCAAGTCTACTCTCGAACTGTTCAACACTGCTACTCTCAACAAGCCCCGCTGGTAGTTTATTCCATGTGTCGCAAATGTCATATGTGAATGACTTACCCACCGGAATGGTATTGAATCTGGGCAGCTCCACCTTCCACCCGTGATTTCGAGTCATATTCCGGTTGAGGGTAAAGAATTTGGTGGAGTCGACATTTTCAAATCCTTTCAAGATTTTAAAAGTCTCTATTAGACGACGGCGCAGTCCTCGAGTCTCTAACGAATAGAGATCGAGCTCTTGCAGTCTTTCTTGGTATGACTTGTTCCTTAGCAATGGGATCAATTTCGTGGCCCTGGCTTGCACCTTTTCGAGACGATCGATGTCTTTTCGATAATGAGGAGACCAGAACTGAACAGCGAACTCTAGGTGAGGCCTCACCAGCGAGTTGTACAAGGGCAAAACAACCTCTTTTGTTCGAAAGCTGAATTGCCTCTTGATGTAACCCAACAAGCGATGAGCCTTTTTCTCCACCTGTAAGCACTGCTTCGAGAATTTGAGATCGCTGCTAATCATCACACCTAAGTCCTTCTCGACATCAGTATACTCAAGACGCATACCTTGTAGCTCGTAGCCTGATCGGGGGTTCGCATCCTCGATGTGCATCACCTTACACTTGCCTAAGTTGAAAGGCATCTGCCACTTGTCAGCACACTCGCCGATCATCCGTAGGTCCTCCCTCAACATCTCGATGTTTTCGGGATTCGCTACATTAGCTCCAAGTTTTGTGTCGTCGGCAAATTTCGCTAGACGACTCACCAGTCCTTCATCTATATCGTTGATGTAGATGATGAATAATAGAGGGCCTAGCACGGAGCCCTGAGGGACTCCGCTCGTTACTGACGACCACTGAGAGGTGTGGCCTCCGATGGTAACCCTCCGTCGCCTGTCTGACAACCAACTTTCTAACCATTTTGTGACCTTTCCTCTTATTCTCAGGGCATGTACTTTCGCCATCAGTCGGCGGTGGGGGACTTTATCGAAAGCCTTTTGGAAATCCAAATAAAGTATGTCCACCGCTCGACTACTGTCAAACTCACTCATTATACCGTGGAAGAATTCAAGCAAGTTCGTGAGGGACGAGCGCTTTCTTCGGAAGCCATGCTGTGCGTCTCTCAACAGGTCGTGAGACTCTAAATGATTCATTACCCTATCCACTGTGATGCCTTCCATTACTTTGCCCACGATTGAAGTTAGACTTATTGGTCGGTAGTTTCCTGCGGTGCCACGGTCCCCCTTTTTGTGGATCGGGGTGACATTGGCCATACGCCAGTCTGCAGGTACTTCGCCACTGTCGAGCGATGAGTTGAAGATCTCAGAAAGATGAGGGCTCACCTGATCTTTCACCTCACGCAGTACTCTTGGCAGGAAGCCGTCAGGACCTGGGGATTTGTACGCATTTAACTGACCTAGCCTCCTAGCAACCTCTTCGGAAGTTGTAGTTATTGCTTCTAGTGATTCTAACTCGCGATCTACCCATCATCGGCGGTCTGGGTATCTCTTTGCCCCCATTTCCTCGTGAAAACCGAGGAGAAGTAGTCGTTGAGTATGCCAGCTATTTCCTCATCTGAATCTGGAGAACGCCGTCCGCGTCCCTCAGGGGTCCGATGCGTTGGCGTACTGGTTTTCGGCTGTTCACGTACGCGAAGAACTCCTTGGGGCTCTCTTTAGAGAGAGAGGCTACACGAATTTCTTCGTTACGCTTAGCCGTGTGCACTAGTGTCTTAACCGTTCTACTATGGGTCACATAGGCTTCATGGTGCATCGCACTACTATTCCTCTTCCATGCTCTGTGCGCTGACTTTCTAGCTTTAATAGCACTAGCGATTTCTTGACAAAACCACCTAGGCTGAATGCTCGCTAGTCTGACAGCCTTCGTGGGAACGCACTCGGCCTGACGATCCATAAAACGATTTTTGAAGTCGTTCCATTTGGAATTCGTCCCGCCTTCGTTAGTT
>CAXAKS010000017.1:0-12278 GCA_963969495.1 Ceratothoa steindachneri | reverse complement strand
GATTATATAGGAACATTGTGTTGTAAGTTAAAATATATGTTGTCTTTGTTGTTTTAACAGCGTGTAAGCACATTAAATATTTTCTTTTCATTAGCCTACTAAGCGGACATAAAGTCGCGATATATTTTAATGAAAATGGCTCAATTATTTTTTCATTCAATCCTCTTAAGGTGATTAGGGAGGAGCGTGTAAAAGTATCAAAATAGTCTTCTGCTGAATCTACTTGAAGAGATAAAATGAAAGAAAAAAATTTTTAAAAGGAAATTCAACAAAAAAGTTCAAGCGAATATGAAGATATGATCATGGGAGCTGCATTATAGGAAATCATCACGTGCTGCACAGCTCAAAGAAAATTATTTTTTATGTAAATGATGTAAAATCTGCAATGCATATTTCTTTTTACCAAAATTAACTTTCATATTTTTGTGCATCCATGTTTTACGAAGGGTGTGTCTCTGTGCCACCGCGCGAAGAGACATGAATGGATTTTTATTAATGATTTGATCAGCATTCACGTTATCCTTTGACCTAGGTAATCGTTCACGTCTTCTTTTATCATTTAATGAACCCGTACGTTTAAATGTCGTCACTAGTTTGCCTAGCCTCTTAACTACTGGTCCTGTTTTGTTATTATCCTTTTAAACAGTTTTCCTGATTTCATTCCATTTCTTTAATTGTATTCGCAAGATAACTATTTTTACACGGTCATTCCTATTCATTTTAAGAGACTACAAATGAAAATATCTAAATTGAACCCTTTTCATTAAAATAGGACTGTATCGCCACATGGCATTATACATTCATATATTGTACAGTATTCCTCTATGTTTCTTAACCATACCTTCCTTTGTTATAACAACGTAATTTCACCAAACTTACGGAGTGTTGGCAAAATTTTAGTACAGTAATTTAATCATGTATTCGTAATATTCGGATTGAGTAAATGAAATGCATAAATTTGTTTACGTTGAGCAACACAGTCTCGGTAAACGAATTATATGATAATTACTTGGTTTGATTTAAAGAAGAGTAAGAATTTGATCAAGGTGATGCCACTAGTATAATATGAAAGGCGAGAAACGTTTAGGATCTCTGCTGCTTGAGAAGACAAGACGTCCTTATCATCATTACTTACCCTTAGAATTTTCCACTTTTAATCAGTTTTTGGGTGGATATACCAAGGTTGATTTTGGTAATTTTAAATAACTAAAAATCTCCCTCCCCGTGCAACATGTTTACCCACCAACAATGGAGAGGAAACCATACAGTTTCTTGGGTGGAGTGGTAGAGACTTGGCACATGTACTGGCCAGCGTCTCCTCGCGTCACGTTGGACAGAACAAGAATCCAGGTACTTCGCTGTTCTCGTGTCATCGTGACGCGGACGTTGCTAGTCAGAACCTTGTCGCCGACTGAAAGAACAGCACCCGACTCTTGGTGGACCCAGGCCATCTGCAAAGATAGAGGGAGACATAAAAGAGTGAAACCTCGCAAGAACTTGAGAAGATTGAGCGAGAAAAGAAAAATACAATGAAAATAATGAATAAGTGGATAAAGGAAGTAATGCAGTTTCCTAGAAGCCTTTCACACACTACTCCAACAAGACTTTGAGAAGACAAGGAAAATATATTTTTGGGGCCTTTAATAATTACTTGACTTTTAGCTGGGAGAAGAAATCTAGATAAGGAAAGGGAGCCAGACGACGAAATAAGAAGAATCGAGTATGTAGAAATGAAGAATTAGTTAAAGTGAGAAGAGCAACACGCGCCTGCATTTCAAAACTTTTTTTCAAAGGTCATACATAGGTTTACCAACTGATTTAGAATCATTTTTGTATGCTGAATTTAAGAATATAATTAGTTTTATCTGATCTGGTCTGGTTTCTAAGATATACTAGATCTATATTAGAAGGTATATTCCAAAATAGCGTTATCACAAACCGTTTATTATATGTTTTTTCACATCTAGTGATTAATAACCATATGTTGTCGTATAGGAAGGACCGAGTGATGGATGGTCGTACGTATAGGTTGGTTACGTACTTCAAAACTCCTTGCTTAAGTTTTATCTCTAAGAGTGCTATATTTTTAATTATGATTATTATTATTTTCTGATTATTACTTCTTTAATCATTGACGGTTCCTAGTGCCATGCTTAGCGTTTCGAGGATTGAGTAAAAATTGTTTCTAAAATAACTAAAACTTTAATTAAAAAACATGAACCAAGGAAATTTAACACACTAAATACACAGAAATGAATTCAACAAACTTAGGTGAGGCTTTCTAAATGACATAGCTGAATTTATAGTAATAGTTGACCCACAGCTCACTTTAATCTTAAATGCAACTGACCTCAACGAAACAGATACCAGGAGTTTAAATACCTTAAGCGATTCCGAGAGAATCGGATTTGAGTCTGACCTTGAACTCAATAGTTGTCACCTCAAGAATGTTGTTTCCGGGCCGACGCGTGGATCAGTGACTAGATGTGTTCAGTCAGGAGAAATACTTTAAAGCCACAGAGGCCTTTAGAGCGTGTGGCAGATGGAGAGATGCACACCTTCTGAAGGAAACGATCTCACCACGGGACAGGGGAAGAATGTTTTTCTTCTCTTCGGGATATTCTGGGAATAATTCGCACTGGCGAGCGATGAGTCAATGAGTAAATCCTTTGACTCAGGGGAGTGCTGGAGGGAGTTCACTCGGGGGTATTCCTCAATGGCGAGGACTATCTCTCTGCTTTGAGATACACCAGGATAAGGGGGTTTCACTGACAAGAGTAAGTTGTACTTGCTTTTAAAATCAAGTGTAACCACCAGAAACTGGCTCCGGAAGAGCTTCTTCTTAGTCCCTTCTGTTGGTAGCCAAACCTCTTGCCGGTCTTCGTCCACTTGATGACTAACGTAATCTACCTCGTTTTTTCCAAACTTATTTGATTTTATACTTCGCCACCCAACTGATATGGTAGGGAAAGGAGGGGGAGGGGATGCGTGGACAGGCGGCATTACGTCTTCTTCTCTAACGGTTTTTCTCAGCGCGTCATTCAGCTAACCCTAAAGGGGAGCTTCTGGCTTTAAGACGACGCTCCTCTAATTTTGCATATGCGGTGAAATTGAATACCAGGTCCATGGGGAAATCTTGCTGTTTTAATCGATGTTAGGCTCTCGGGTCCGACCTGAGCTGATTAGTGCATTATGTGGTCTGGGGTGGCCGTTCAGATTCTCTTCGAGACGAGGGGCGAGAGGGGAGGTTAAGTGATCGGGCTACGTCGCCAACCCAAAATGCCGGGACGTTATGGTTAAAGACCAGGGGCTCAATTATGAGGGGGGGAGTATCTATTACCTCACACCATACATAACCTATTTTATTGATCTTCTTAGGTCTAGATTTGCATTACAATGGATCTTATGAGTAAGAATCCTCCGAATAGTCTTTCTTACATCTGCGGACATGTCGCTCTTCCAGAACGTCAAGAAAAAGTCACGGAATTTGTGAAAAAGGCATATCATGCTTACTTTGAAGTGAAACTAGGGGACCAGGATAATGCATTTGCTGTAAAACATGTATGGAAAATTTACGGGATTAGAGTAATAAGAAAAGGTAGAGTATGCCATTTATGATCACAATGATGTGGAGAGAATGCAAAGATCACTCCACCGACTGCTACTTCTGTTTGAAAAATTTAAAAGCCATCAATCGCAAGAACAACACCATGTTCAATACTCTAATGTTCTTTTTGCTATAAAACCAGTCCCACATGGCCCCGATCTTCCTGTTACTGAGGCTGATTTTACCATGGGTTCTAGCTCTGATTCCAAGGCTAGTGACACTACCGATACAACTGAGTTTGATGCATAACAGCTAGAGGAGGGCAACCAACAGCTATTGGGTTCACGTCTTCTAGAGAAATGTATGCTGGCACCAGGGACAACATTCTCTTGGTATCGAAACCGAGAGAATGAATTAAGATTTTTTTTCTCGTTTGATGAAGCCTCTTTATTGGTCTAATGTAACAACATTGCTGACCTGCTCAACTTAATGGGCCTGAAGTATGATGCTATGGAATGGAGACTTTTCATTGACTCATGTAACAGAAGTCTCAAGGGAGTTCTACTTAATAATGGCAATAAGTTTTTATCGATCTCTGTTGGACATGCAGCTGCAATGAAAGAAACCTGCGTGTCGTGGTATACCATACACTACTCCTATATTATGTGGGGGGGGGAGGTGACTTAATCACCTACTGCAACGAAAACCGTTAAAAGAGGGTGCGTAGGAATTAACCACCGACTAGGAGATCACACTTGATGCATTGGGTTTCAAATCCTTAATAATCAAACAGAGTGCATAAATGGTTGGCGAGATTTACTTGACTAGGCCAAGAGTATCCTTCAAGGTTAGTTAAAGATGAAACAACAAAAATATAATTTTATTTACACAGATTAAAATAAGAATAATAATAGACAAAATGGAACTATTTAAATTGAAAGAGTGTCTTGATAATTATTATGAGGAGGGATTTTCAAATGGAAATAATTGATTAATGTTACTAGGCTCAGATCAAAAGGGGGACCTTTACAATACTAATAATGGAGGGGGTTTCAGTCTTACCGGTCGATGGCTTCGAGGAAGGTCCTTCTTGCGATGAGGCGAGTGGGGAATGGTCCAAATGAGGCAGGTGGGGCACGGTGCGAATAAGGCAGGTGGGACACGATCCGAACCAACCTTCCGATGAAGATAGCTAATCTTCAAAGAAGACTTTGATGGGGAATGTGGAAGTTCTCGTAATTCCACTGTAAGAGGTAATCGATGGAGATTTTCTTCGGTTCGATTAAACAAAGGGAGACTGTTGCGTAGATTCAAAGACTTGCCGTTTACAGAAGCTACAAATTGACTTGGGTAGAATCACGGCTGAAGAAGTCTTCTGTCTGACGAACACTCACGGGCTGGACTCGTCGAACTACAGAATAATCCGAGTATTTGTATGCCCGAATCTGAAGGGGAAGGAGGAGTTTGGACAAAGGAGTCATAAGCTCCAGACATCTTAATCTGGAGGCGGTGGTTATTTATCGTTTAGCAGCAAGGGGCGAGACGGAGGTGTTCTTTCACACCTCGTCACCGGGGATGGGGGGGCTTGGGACGAGCTCGCCGGATTGGGAAATATTTTGCCAACGTGCTCAGGAGTCAAAAGTTCGAGAATGTTTGAACAGGAAATGACGTCATCCATGGCGTGATACAATCGCACGTGGCTCCGATAAATTGGTAGGTGTGGGGGCCTAGAGGTTGTTCTATCACATTGTGGTTGCATGTTCCGTCTATTGTCCGCTCTCAACTACCAGGAATACAAATGGCTGATATGTGGAGATTTTAAAGTTGTTGGCAAAGTATTCATGCTTTATGTGATTGTGGTACAGTCGGGCTGACGACCAGAATTATGTCAGACAAGACTGGCTGTCAGGACAAGGATTAGAACGCGGTTCACACAACGTTCTGCCTCACCCTCTGGTTGAACTTAGCAAGATATTGCTTCCACTTCTGCACATCAAACTCAGATTGATGAAGAACTTTGTCAAGGCAGTGAACAGGTAAGTTAGAAGATTTGCTTTTCTCCGTCAGAAGTTTCCACTAGTGTACATAGAAATACTGAAGGCAGGTGTTTTGATTGTCTTAATATAAGGGAGCTCATCAAGGATACCATCTTTGATGAAGCACTGAATCCTGCTGAACTCTCTACCTGGATGTCCCTTAAGTCTTTCATTGCAAACTTCCTTGGCAACTACAGAAAACCTACCATGAGAAGGCGGTTGATAAGTTAATGGAGAAGTTCCGCAAACTTAGTGTGCACATGTCAGTGAAAATACTCTTTTTTCAGACTGGGACTATTTTCCCGATAATTGTGAAGACTTCAGTGAAGAACAGGGTGAACGCTTTCACCAAGATATCCATGTAATAGAGGAACGCTAATAAGGGAGTTGGGATGTCAATTTTATAGCTGACTAATGCTGGTGCCTAAAAAGGGATTTGGTGTTTGCTAGGTATAATCGGAACTCACTGAAGAAACCAGTCATCTATGGGTTTTTTTCTACGTTGTACTATTCTTTGTATCAATTAGAACATTCTGTAAACCTTCTGTGTATAAATCGGAAATATATCGAAATATAGGAATTTCTGGCATGTGCTTATATCTCAAAAACTTGATCTGATTAGATAAAATAAGCATGCTTCTCTGATTCAGCGCGAAAAACTGGCAGAAAATCAGGTATTATGTGTTAGAACTTGAAAACAGGGCACCCCAGGGTAATAAATAAAGGTGTTTTACTAGGAAGTTACTATACACATTCCATCGGCAAAAAGGGAATGATAAAACAATCAAACAAAACAGTTCTTTCATAGGTGTTAGATTAGTTTAATGGATTTATTCATTTGTTTGCCGTGGCCTTCACTTTAACAAGATTTATTATTTTTTTAATATGTAAAGTAAAAACCAACGAGTGCATCTTTTTAAAAGGGTCTCACCTGGAAACCGCCTACTAGAGAGAAGCAGTAGCGACCCCACTCATCCTAGTACTGAGACAGTTAAAGTGCGCAAAGATTCCCCATCTGGTCACTCAACAAGGATGTGTCCAGCAGTCTGAGGACGACGCAGTTATCGCACGAGAGTGCAAATGACTGCTCCATCAAAGGTGGTGCATCCCACTAGTGTGAACATTTTGAAGACAACAAAAATTACCTGAAGCGACTGAGGCATTCGGGGGTATGTCCACTGGAACAGTCGCTTCGCGATGGCACACAACTTTATGTTCTCGTCGGCAGTCTGCTATCTTATTGGACAGGCATCCAGAAGGGCTCTCATGATATCTGAATGTGGTGTGAGGAAGAGAAAAACACTGGTCTAGTAGCTCAATCCTCATGGAATCTGTGGTGCTCTCATTGGCGTGCTAATTCCCTATAATCCCTACATGTACAAGAACCCAGAAAAGGATAATCTCGAAATTGGTCGGGTTCGACGATAATGTGGTGTCACAGAGACCACGAAACTGGAAAGTTCTTTCCCTCAGAGAGTATTCAGGATGGTTTGTGAGTTGCTCTAGATCACATTCTGGTCTCCGAACTGGGCACAAAGTGGTATAACCCGCACACAGCTGTGTATTGCAACAAGTTTGTCCAGCAGCTGACTGCTGGTAGAACGACGCAAACTTTAAACGGAGGTGATGCTTTGTGGAAGCCGAACCCAGCATGACAGAAATGGTGCGCCAAAAAGTCGAACGCAGTACTCCATGCAATTTAGAATCTTTGGCAGCAGAGGTGATGTGACAAATAGACAAAGGTGGTACCATCCAGGGTGGTGTCCTAAGTAAAACCAGAGGCGCAAACGACCCAAAAGCTTGGAGGAGTTTTCTAGTCCTCTGCCCGTTGCAGACCAAGTGGTATATTACCAGCATCAACAAGCACGCTATCAGAAAGGACGTGTGTAATGTACCGGTTTGAAACGGATACCAGTATAGTGGATGGCGTCCACCTTCTAAAATTTACGCTCAGTCACCGATGCGTAAAGGTAGAATCCGCAGTAAAACTTTAAAAAAAGGAAGAATTAAACAACAACACGCTAGCCCTCTTATCAAATTAAAAGTTGAACATTAAGGAATAAAGGATGTCAATTGCCCTGTTCAAAGAGTCCCTAAGGCAGTAAGTATAGGCCTTGCAGGTAAGTCTTTGGTAAAAAACAAGACCAAGAAAAAAATGCGAATTCAGCACTTCTCACCGAATTCTGCTTAGGAAGAGGTACGGGTCGGAGTGAAGCCGTGGATGGGAGTAAAAGCACTTCCTTAGTTTTGGTAAGGAAAACTGAAATATGTACCAGAAATTCGGCTCAATGTCTGTTGGAGTTGACACTCCAAACTTGGCATCAGGGCGTCACCAAAGGATATCAAAATGTAGTCTTTGTCAAGCGAAACAAGTACATCTTCCGGTAGTACTAAGGTGATACCGTTGAGTCTTAAGGCAATGATTGTGCACTGTCGTAGAATGCCCCCCCTTTTTGTTATATTCTACGAGTGCTAGGAGTGTCTAATATATATTGATATCTGAATATCTTAACGAACAGAGCCGTTCCGAAACACGTAAGGATATCGAGAAAAACGCAAAATAATCCAATCCCAAAATAAACTTATATTTTAACTTTAACCATTGAATTCACTACATCTAAACATTAATTACAGCAATACTCTGAATATTATCCTAAACAAGAATTAATTAAATTAGTTTACCCACAAAAATTAGTTAATTTCTCTACCCACAACAATAATATAAGAATTAGGCTTACGGACTCATGTGGAGTTTAAAGGCCTTAGAAATGTTATTGACTCACGATGCATGCCGTCTGTCCAGATGTAGATGATCGAAATTAAACGGTCGTTTTGGCGAGGGTAGCAGCTGGGGGTCCACACGTTTTTCCGGGAGGGTCGGTTCTTCAAGGACGAGAACAAATACGGTGCTTTATGCAACACCTAGGCAGTCGTGGTCTCTCTGGCGAGAGTGAGTCCAACTTGGTTCTTAAATCAAGTTAACTTGGAGTGCAGTGTGACCACCGAGTAAAGAGCTCGAGGAGGAGCTTTTCTCCTTCGTTACTTATTTCCTCCTGGACGAGGACTGAACTCGGGGAGGGTCTTCTTCAAGGGTGACGATCGAGGAGGGGGGTTTCTCTGACGAGAATAAGTTACTTAAAGTTCAGTTTGGTAACCAAGGAACTAGCTCAAGGATAAGTTTCTTCTTAGTTCCAGTCTTCTTCAAGGGCGAGTATAATGGAGGAGGATTTCTCTGGCGAGAATAATTTGAACTTAGTTCCTTACCAAGTTAACTTAGGAGTTCGGTGTGGCCACCGAGTAACGGGCTCGAGGGGGAAGCCTTTTCCTTCTTCTTTTCTTAATTCCTCAAGAAAGAGGAATACCTCTGGTGTTTAAGGTGCACCAGGATATGAGGAGTCTCTCTGGCGAGAGTAAGTTGAACTTACCAAAGTTAACTTATCCTTTGGATTGATAACCTGGGACTAGCTCGAGGATGAGCTTCTTCTTAGCCCCTTAAGGTAGGTAGCCCTGCCTCTCTTGCAGAATACTTCTTGGTCTGGCGAGCCAAGTACTCTACCTCTCCAGTCTCGATAGTTCGGTTTGATCCGAAGACTTCGCCACCTAGAGACTGACGTATACTACCTTGATTTTCCTCAGAGTTCCTCATTTATACCTTGTCACCCCACTGGGGGAGTGGTAAGGGGGGAGGGGCTTGAAGACGGCTCCAGGAGAGTTCTTTTTCCAAACGGTTTTTCCCACGAAGTCAAACATCGGCTCCTCGTTAGCCTTCGAGATTGGGAGAAACACGTCTCCAATTTCTTATTTGACGTGAAACTGGATCTCACTCTCCTGGAGGAGATCTTACATTTTGACCTTTAGGTCTTTCATGGCACCGAGTTGAGCGACGCAGAGGTCACGCTCTTGGCCCACCGATGCCTGGGGCGGATGCCTTTGCGGTAACCGCCTTGTGACTGCACCAAGAGTGAACGGGGGGAGGGGGAGGGAAAGTGACGATTCCCCTACATGCACTAAGGACGCTTTTATATGGGACGCCCTCTTCCTGCCTTATAGGGACGGAAAGGCATCTCCCACCAGTACGCGGATTCGACGCTCTTGTAGCAAACCAGATATGATAAATGGTTGGCGTCACCTTACTTTCATCGTGTGGAGGGTATCCAAGGTACCGTATCCCCCACAGTATCATAAGCCTTCTCAATATCGAAAAACACTGTGCCGTAATTTTTTAAACGAAGGAAGTCCTCGCTGATAGAATCTTGATCCAAGGTAGAACGTGTAATTGAACTTGCGGACGCTCTACTGTGCAAAAATATTGGCTTCTATTATCCAAGAAAAAGGCTTATCTAACACTTGCATGCGAAATATATTAGAAAATTTGTCCGGAAACCGGTTATGGTAAAGTGATATCTTCCCTGTTTGCAAAAAGCGAGCACAGTAGCCAGGAATCTGGAACGATACCCAATGTACGGATCCTGCTGATAAAATCTACCAAAAATTCCATACCTCGCTCAACTACAGGCGAAACATGGTATACGGGACATCGTCTGGACTATGGGTGGTGTCCACATATGAAGCGAGAGCGGAACGCAAGTCAGCATAAACCTAGTTTAGAGGGATTCTCCGCTTCTTGAGGTAAAACCTAGTTTGCTACCCTGAACTACATCACGCCGTTCAAAAAAATGCTCACGAAGCAGTATCCCAGCTAAAGAATGTGCAGAAATCGGTCGAGAAAGACTCCTCCAAGGGCTCTCTGTCCGAGATTTTGGCCTTTATCTAGTGGAATACTGAAGGGGATCCTGTGAGAATTTGTTTCGAATCCTTTTGACTCGCAAATCCTCTGCATGGTGAGTCTTCCTGATATGTCAAGATACGTATATCCGTAAATAAGTCTTTGCTTCCTAACAAATTGGAACATAGCCTTAGCTTGACGAAATTCACCGATGATGAAATCGTTTGGGCTGCGCGCATAGCCTATATAGGCATATCGATTTCCCCGAGCGCTGTCTCACAGTCAGCCAACGGCAATGAGGTTGGCGGTGAAAGATTACCAGCCTCACTGTGACAGAGAAATCAGTCATTTCCTGAAATTAGACCAACCCGTCTTTTCCAATCACAGCCAAGATGGTTTCTCAGGCGCGAGTGGCCCAGAAAATGATATTTGAATGGGAAAGTGGTTAGTATCCTAAATGTTATCAATGATCTTACACCCCAAATAAGGTTTTTCATCCGTTAAACACATAACCTGATCAAGACAAGAAAATGAAACGTTTTTCGGTCAATAATGCGTAAACTCATACATATTCAGGAGCCCTATATCGAACTTTGTGAACAAGTCGGAAATACCTTACGGCTGGGATTGATTGTGTAGTACTCCGGAGTGGGTTCCTATAGTTCAACACACGTCGAAGTGTTTTGAAGGTTGAATTTAGGCAGAAAAAAAAGTATACTTTGCATCCAAGTAAAGTTACACTGCCACTCTGAATAGACGTATTAAAATTGAGTAGAAAAACGTAGACGTCATCCTGGGTGTAAATACGCATACCCCTGTCCGTCTTCTATCTCATGGTGGGCAGGCGCAAAATCCTACGCTAAATAACTTCGCTTATAGAGATTGGAAAGCTTTTCTTCTCGAATATCTTGGTGAGGTCCTTAAGCCAAGACAAAATTTTGAGGCGAGCGTCGTAGAAATACGAGTGATGAGAGTGAACGAGGAGGTAGCACACTAACTTCTCCATGCGCCATCAGATACTTCAACCTTAGGGAAGTTAGTTAAACCTTTACTTTTTCTAACGATAGTTTGGACAATAAGTTGAATGTGAAAGATCTTAATGCAATAAAATATAAAATAAAAGTTAAAAATAAAAAATATACATAACATATACCACGACAGGCTTCGAATGTTGCCTGTTTGACGTGTTTGTACTTGTCACCACTTGGCTGTGTTACATTTTTTCGTTGCGCTTTGCGATTGTGTCATTGAAGGTTTTGCTCTCTAACCGGAAACATGTATTTCTCGAAAGAAGGTACCAGGTTTTACACGTTCACCATATGAAAACTCGGAAAAAAAGCAACGTAAGTCAGAGGGTAATTATTCCAAGTAAACTTTTTAGTGCTGGATTTGAGCTTTTGTAGCCAGAAAAACAGCTGGAAGATGATCATCGGTCTGGACGCCCCCGAATATCCGTGACCCCACGTAACAAGGGTCTATGCCCGTGCCATTATTGATGAAGAATCTATCTGCTACTTTTCGATTCTATCCTTTGGAGGTTGGTATCAGTTATGGGAGTGCGTGACAATGTGACATCGTTAATGAACACTTAGGACTGAGGAAAAGTTTGCTCGATGGATACCGCATTTGCTAACAGGAAGAGCAGAAGAGCGAACGGGTGCAGATTTGTACTCTCTGGCTGGCTGAATTCGAACAAAATGGTCGGAAACGGTTCTCAGATGTTGCTACCGAAGATGAGTGTTGTATTTCTTCCTCTATCACCAGAGACAAGCAGTCCAACATGGTGTGGTTGAGTGATGAAGAGCCTTGGCCTCAGATTTTTATATAAAAGATTTAGCAGAAGGTATTACCTTTTCACTAAGTCGTGGCGTCTTTTTGCCTGTACCCGGACAATGCTGCACTCCACAAAAGCGCGCCTGACTGTACAATTCCCTGGAGCAGCATGATATCCACATTTCTTTCCCACCCA
>OZ018339.1:60146795-60528884 GCA_963969495.1 Ceratothoa steindachneri | reverse complement strand
GTCTTTCCGGTTTGTTGTTGTTGAGGCGGGCTGCCCACCATGCTCTGCTCGGCTGATAAGCTGTGCGAAAGAGAGGGACGGAGTGTGAAAATGTGCGGCATATATAATGCTACACCACCTCCACCTTCGGCGTTGGGGCCTGGGGGGCACGCAGCCCTCCAAACGTAAACTGCAGCGTGGTTGGCCAAGTCATATCCGACCCACGCCTGCAAGGGGGAGGGATTACCGATTCAAACGAGGTAATTATTTATTTTAGTCTTCCAGATGTCAGCTGCAGCATGGTTGCATATGTCCCCTCCTGACGTAGCCTTGCTGGGAGGAGGGAGGTAGGGGGCGATTACCAATTCAAAAGAGGGCATTCAAATTTTGATAATTGTGTGGGCAATATTACAGATTAACGAATCCACCGTTTCTTAAGAAAATATGTGGAATTACCATTTTAAAACCAGGTATTCCTTATTTCAACAAGAGATGCTACCAATTAAACAAAGGTAATCGTAATTGTTTATAATTTCAGTAAGGAATTATCAAATCAAATGTAGGATTTATAATTCAAAAGGGATTACCTATTTAAACGTAGGTAATTGTTGGGACAATAGTAATTTCACAAAGGATTATCCATTTAAACGTACTGTAAATATGTAATTTACATTTCCAGAAAGAATTATAAATATAAAATGGAATTAATTATGATGCAAACAAGGGATAATCATTTCGTACCACTTTAGTTAGTTGCTATATAAATAAAGGATTATCAATGTATAGGTAGGTAATTGTTATATAAACAAGGGGATATTAACTCAAAAGCAAGCAATGGGTATTAAATTAAAAGTACGTAATTGTTATGCAAAGAAAGGATTACCAATTTAGACGTAAGTCCATGTTGTGTAAACGAGGACATTATCAATTTAAATGCAATTGTCATGTAAATTGGCGATTGCCAATTTGTACCAATTGCAACTTCAAAGTTATTTCATTTAAAACTTAAATTAATAATTATACCCGGTGACAGCAAAAAATGTCCCCTTTTTATAATGCTGTAATTTCTTAGGCATTAAAGCTAGACCATTACAAATAACAATATTTTAAATTTTAATAGCTTGCTTATGTAGCCTAGGCTTGGATGGATACTCTATCCCAGTCTAGGATAGCCTATCTATGCTGATATTTAACATTGATGTTTTTGTCTCTCAAAAGTGGCACAATTAACTCTTGAACAGTGTAGGTTTCTCGCGAAATTAATGATTCGACAATGCTCAATAATCAAATCAATTTACAAACAAGATATCGTATACAATTAGACAAAAAGACAATCTAGAGAAATTACGCCAAGTGGAATGCACACAGCATAATTCGTATTTTATATCAAGAAATTCTGGTCGTAAGAAAAGTGTGAGGACAGAAACCAATATTAATAAGGTAAGGACTCTAATTGATGGCTGATAAGACACATTTGAATAGAGAAGATGTGCGAAAAAGATCTTATCTTAAAGTTATACAAAAGTGAATGTCAACAAGAAATCTCGATGCAGGATAAGTAACGAAGGTTTTGTTTTGCCTCATCGTTAAAAAAATGTGCATGATAAACAAACCATTAGTATTGAATAACATAATTTTCAGTGAGCAATGTCGCGTTTACCTAAAAGGTATGCCAAATAAACAGAATTAACGGAGGTGGTCACTAACTAAGCCAAATAATCGCTTTCAAAATTTAACTTTGTACACTCCCCAAATATATGAACATGTCGAAGTATAGCCAAGTGTACGGGAATATACGCAAACAAACTCTAAGGTAGGCTAAGCAAGGAAACAACTATTATTGTTCTAAGAGTGTGATTTGAATAGTTAGCTGCAGCTGCGTGACCAAGGAATATTCCAAACATAACGACAAAAATAGATTTTTAATACATACTAAATAAAAGGGACAAAATAAATAACGATATATATAGGGACATGAATAAGACGGAATTAGGTTCCGAATACTAATTGGATAACCAGAGTTATTAAATGGTTATAATGGGAGATTTTGAGTAATGAGCGATTTAGTTCCTTTGAACCTCGAGAGTAAAGCTGGACGAACTTGGTGGTAGGTCTTGGTGACCTTGATTACTCGCGGGGGTAGCTGAAAACCCGCAGGGTGGTGCTACTTTCTCCAAACTTGGGTTTTGCGAGATGCGGGCTTCTTGTCCTCAAGAGCTATCGGGCCTCTTGTCCTCAAGAGGTCACCGGTCGAACTTCGAAGGAGGCGGGGGAGATGACTTCTCCAAACTCGGATTGAGCGAGCTATCGGGCCTCTTGACCTTAAGAGTTCACCAGAAGAACTACGGAGGAGGACGGCTTCTTCAATCCTTGATCCGAAGGCGGTTGAGAGAGGCTCACGTTGCCTCACGATACTCTTCCCTGACCCGAAGATACGGGTGTGATGTCCAGCTCTTCCATGGCTTGCAACCGTCACTAAATACTTCTCCGTAGAGAGCGTTGTTGAATCTAACTCCTTTCGGGGAAGTGTCGTCTAACCAAATCTGTGGGTAATCCTTGGGAGGGTGCATATATACCCGGAGCTCTCCAAATCAGGAAGAGAGAGAGAGAGAGAGAGAGAGAGAGAGAGAGAGAGAGAGAGAGGCCTTCTCGAACCCTCATTATCGGCCGTGACAATTAAGCGTCTCCTTGCGGAAAAGTTCAGAGGCAGGGATCAGCGGGTCAGATGGACGACCAGCGGCTGGAGCCATAAAAGTTATTCGAGGTGAACTGCAAAATAGACGAGTAATCTCCCAACCCGGGAGGATGGGGGGTGCTTCAATTTCAGCGTCATGCCTTGGTGTGAATTTCTCTGTGACATGGCGACCAGTCCAAAAAGAGTGAAGTCGGAGGGGGGGGGGGGAGTAACGGCTTGCTTTCTTTCCCGAAGTAATATCTTAGGAGGTGGGGAAATACTACTATTCTAGTGGATCCCTCTACACTCCTACCTATCCAAAGACATTTTTACAGCACAGAACACTTTGGAGCGAAAAAAAATGTCTACAATAATTTCACCAAGAGGGGAACTTATAAAGCTACAATTTTAACGTTTACCAACAGAGAGAGAGAGAAAAAACCCATAAACCACTACACAGGATTTGCATATGTGTAACCACAGATAACTTAATCTATACACACGCACACACAACATCAACAAGGAGAAGAAAGAGACGGCAGGGGATACTCATTGTCTGCTTCTACGCACACCGTTTAGACCAGGCACAAGGGTTCAACGGTATAGATGTGTTCCTCGCTTTACGGGGCACGAATTGAGCCTATTAGGTCAATTGAGACCAGGGCGAAGGGCTCGGCCACTCTCGGGGTCTTTTGAAGGGGGGCAGGGACTACACGCTCTTTCGAGGTGACCTTCTGGCAGAGGTCACAACACTTGCAGACGTCGATAATTTCTTTGGCCGCGCCTCGCCAAAAGAAAAATTTGAAAACTCGCTGTGCCGTTTTGTTATGGCCGAAATGTCCAGCCATTAGGCCATCGTGAGCCATTTTTAGAACGGGTTCGATATACGTTCTCGGCACACACAACGCGTTGGTCGGGGATTGTCCGGTTAAACAGAAGAACGGTATAATAACGTGTCCTTCACGGTGTATTCGATCTTCCGATTGACTCGCACTGTTTCAGACTCCTTCTTCCTTTCTTTTTCCCACAGGGTTTGTAGTGGGGGGCAATTATTCTGCGCCTCAGCAAACTGAACATTGGTGGCGAGGTCGATGTCTGGGGTTGATAAGGCTACCGGAAGTGAAACATCCTTCTCGGCCTGGGCCCTGGTAACGATCGGCTGAGAAATTGGGTTTTGGGAGAGCTGTTCGCTCTGTCCGATGAGGACGGAGCAGAATTTCATCGGGGTCGCGACTACGTCGGCCCATCTGGCGAAGTACTGGCACTGAATACGGCACCGTACCACTGGTAACCTGGTGGCACAACCTAAAATGTCATACACCAACGCGAACCTTTTATGCTGGGGACATTCGGGGGAGGGGGAAGGGTAGTAGTTTGTCGGAAACAACTATACAGGTGCAACCTGTTTCTCTAACCAAGGTTGACACTCGGCAACCATTTACTGCGCATTTTCAAACTGGAGCCCACAGGAAATTTACCTGTTGATCCGGCAGAGAGGGAGCAGGGGCCGCTAGAGATGCAGCTGGCAGGTTAGGCGAGAGTGCAGCAGAGATTTGGGTGACCTGGTGATTCAACGAGGTACTCGGATAGGGATTTTGGGGGCAATTATAACTTAAGTGCCCAGGGGGGCCACACGTAAAACATACAATTGGTCTACGGGGGTAGTTGCTAGGCGTGGAGGGTAGTAAGGGCAATTCACGTCCTTTTGCTTTCGCAGCGAGTAAGGCCTGAATCTGCTCGACGCCTGCACTTTTATGAAACCGTTGTTGCCCTTGGGTGGGCTTCGGTTAAACTTAAACTTATGTTTTGGAAGGCGGGATGTTTTTTCTTGACCACCTTGGGGTAGAGATCGTGACTGAAAGCGTCAAGATCGGCTTCTTCCATACACTCCTTGAAAGTTGACGCTCTTCTGTCCGCTATGAAGGCCCTGAGTTCGCGAGGGAGGGTTGATATGAGGCTGATCCCTTAGAATGAAGTCAATTAGCGACTCATAATCATTTGATACTTGGGCGTAATCAAGCCAGAATTGGGAGTTACGCACAAGCATGAATTCAAATTGTCTGTAGATTTGGCCTGGCTGTATTCGCGCGGAGCGGAATATAACCCCATAGAAATCTGGATTCATGTTAATAGCAGAAAGAAGTTCTGCCTTCAGCGTTGAATATTCAAGGGTGGCCTCTGAAGGAAGCAAAATAAATATGTCGGAAGACGAGGATTCAAGAGTGGAAGTAGCCGGGCAACACCACCTGATTCTAAGTACCACTTGTTGACTTCAAAGATTTTCTCGAAGTGTGTTAAATAATAGCAAAAATCTTCTCCGTCCTTGTATGCGGGGAGTTTTTGTAAAGGCACTTGAGCCTGTTCATTTCGAGATCCCACGGAGTTTATCTCGACTTTGTCACGGTTTATCTCTTTCTCATGCTGCCTAATTCTTTCTTTATCTTCTGCTTCCGTCTGTGCTTTTCTTTCATTGGCTTCTGCATTTCTTTCTTCGTTTTTACTCCTTGCTTTTCTTAATTCGACTTCTGCTTTTCTCTGTGCTTTTCTTTCCGCAGATTCGTTACGTTCCTCTTCATGGACATAAACGATTAAATCTTTTCCAGATAAGCCTAGGATTTGCCGTTGCTTATGAAAGCGATCGAATGAAGACATCCAGTATATGCTACTTTCGATCTTTGCACATGAAAAAGCTACCAGAGCTATTGAAGCTTTACCCCAAAACAAATATAAATTCCACTAACGACAAAATTATTAAAAATTCCTGGTAAAAATCGGGCGAACTCACACAAAAAATAATTAAGTAACGAGAGAATCTGACTCACGACACAAAAAAATGACGGTTACTATTAACGCTTAGCTAGTATCCTCTTATAAGGAACTAGAAAATCTGTGGACACACCACAAAAGAATGTGCTTAAAAATTGGTGTTCAGATATTCTTGGTAATGCAGCTGCTATCAATTGAACTTAGTGCTTCAAAATCAGGTGAGGAGGATTCTTAGGAAGACCCAAAGCCTGACGCCAAATTATATATATATATATATATATATATATATATATATATATATATATATATATATATATATATGTCAAAGTATGGCCAAGTGTACGGTAATACACGCACACAGGCTCTAAGGTAGGCTAAGCAAGGAAACAACTGATATTATTCTAAGAGGGCGATTCTAATAGTTAGCTGCAGCTGCGTGACCAAGGAATATTCCAAACACAACAACAAAAATAAATTTAGGGTAGTGAGTGATTTAGTTCCTTTGAACCTTGAGAGTAAATGGGTCCAACTTGGGGGGGGAGGTCTTGGTGACCTTGATTACTCACGGGTGGTGTTACTTTCTCGAAAGTTGGGTTTGGCGAGATGCGGGCCTCTTGTCCTCAAGAGTTCACCGGTCGAACTTTGAAAGGGGGATCGGGATGACTTCTCCAAACTCGGATTGAGAGAGCTTTCGTGCCCCTTGATCTCAAGAGGTCACCAGAAGAACTTCGAAGGACGGCTTCTCCAATCCTTGATCCGAAGGCGGTTGAGAAAGGCTCACGTTGCCTCACGAGACTCTTATCCCTGACCCGAAGATACGGGTGTGATGTTCAGGTCTTCCGTGGCTTGCAACCTTCACTAAACACTTCTCGGGAGAGAGCGTCGTTAAATCGAACTTTTTTCGGGAAGTGTCGTCTAACTAAACCTGTATATAATCCTTGGGAGGCTTGATCTGTACACGGAGTTCTCCAAAACAGGGAGAGAGAGAGAGAGAGAGAGAGAGAGAGAGGCCTTCTCGAATCCTCATTATCGGCCGTGACAACCAATCGTCTTCTTGCGGGAAAGTGCAAGAGGCAAGGATCAGCGGGTCAGACGGACGACCAGCGGCTGGAGCCATAAACGTTGTTCGAGGCGAACCTAAAAAATAGGTGAGTAATCTCCCGATTGAGGCAGGGGAGGGGGAGATTGAGATGGCATGGAGGTAGCCTTCAATTTCAGCGTCATGCCTCGGGGCGAATTTCTCAGTGACCTGGCCGCAAGTTCAAAAAGGGTGAAGTCGGAGTCGGAGGGGGGGGGGGGAAGTTACGGCTCGCTTCATCTCCCGAAGTAATATCTTAGGAGGTGCGCTATATTTAACATGTCAATCCGGACCGGATGCGTTCCTAGAGACTGGCGTGAGGCGGAGGTGACTCCGATCTTCAAGAAAGGAGACCCCAGCCATCCGTCAAACTACCGACCTATCAGTCTGACTTCGATAGTCAGTAAACTCATGGAAAGCATGATGGTGGACAAAATGACGTCGTATTTAGAGTCAAACCTGCTACTGAGGAGTTTCCAGCACGGCTTCCGATGGCAACGGTCATGCCTGACGAACCTTGTGGAATTCTTCCACTTCATGTTCAGTGAGCACGATCGGGACAAGGTGGTGAATGTGGTGTACTTAGACTTTCAGCAAGCCTTTGATAAGGTATTACACCGCCGCCTTCTCCAGAAAGTGCGAGCGCTGGGCATAGACGGAAAAGTAGCCGGCTTGATCGAGAACTACTAAGTGGCAAACGGCAACGGGTGGTGGTTGATGGACAGGCTTCTGAGTGGGTGCTCGTTACTAGCGGGATGCCTCAAGGTTCTGTCCTGGGACCACTACTATTCATGATCTACGTCAACGACATGGACGGTGACATGGTTGCCAAGATTTCCAAATTTGCCGACGATACCAAGCTTAGTATGAACGTAGCAAAGGATGGAAATACTGCCCGCCTGCAGGAAGATCTTGGGAAGATTGGGGAGTGGTCAGACACAGGGCAAATGCCTTTTAACGTGGGGAAATGCAAAGTAATGCATATCGGCCACAGAAACCCCCAATCTCAGTATTCCTTAAGGGCACTGCTATTGAATCGAGTGACACTGAGAAAGATTTGGGTGTAACTATCACTAGCGACCTCAAGTTCTCGAAACAGTGTATCGAGACAGAGAAGAAAGCCCAAAGGATGTTAGGCTACATAAAGGCCAGTTTAGATACCGTAACAAGGAGATAGTACTTTGTCTGTACAACTACCTCATTCGGCCGCACCTGGAGTATGCCGTAGAATTTTGGAGTCCTTCGTTTCGAAAGGACATCGCAAGGTTGGAACGCGTACAAGCTAGGGCAACCAAACTTATTCCCTCTATCCGACATAAAAGTTATGAGGATAGACTAAGGGAATTAGATCTGTTCTCGTTGGAAACCTATAGACTTCGTGGTCAGTTCATCGAAGTTTTCAAAATACTTCGAGGGTTCGACAATGTTGACTACCGGGATATTTTCACACTGAGTGAACTAAAGAAATGAAAAGATACACTATACTGCTCTACGTACAGGAAAGTCCTAGCGAACAAGAGAAGTAAAATGATACTCTTTATACTGCTGTATCTACAAAAACTTACTAGTGAACAAAATAAATATAATGTCACCCATAATAGTGCTGCACTTACAAAATCTTTCAAACCGTACTAACGAACTAAAAAAAATAAAAAGACACTATTTATACTGCTCTACGTACAAAAACGTACAAGCGAGCTAAAAAAAATGGTCACTATTTATACTGCTGTACGTCCCACATCCTACTAAAGAAATAAAGAAATAAAAAGACACTCTTTATACTGCTCTACTTACAAAATCTCTCAAAAACTTACTAGCGATCTAAAAAAATAAAAGACACTATTTATACTGTTTTACTTACAAAAACGTACTATTGAACTAATGAAATAAAATGACACGCTTTATACTGCTGTACGTAGAAAAACGTACTAGGAACTAAAGAAATATAAAGAGACTCTTTATACTGCCCTACTTACAAAATCTATTAACAACGTACTAGCATACTAAAGAAATAAAAAGACACTTTATACTGCTGTACATACAAAAACGTATTAGCAAACTAAAAAAAATACGAAAAGAAAATCATAAACAATCTATTTTCGTACATTTTCTAACCTTTTCCTACATTCTTAAACATTTTCGTGCATTTTCGAACATTTTCGCCCCTAAACCTCTATTTTTTTATGTGTACTTTTCATTCATAATTCAAAATTATAAAGGATTGGGAAAATTGAAATTAAAGGGAAATCCAAGTAACGCTGATAGGAAAATGCGGAGATAATGATCTCATCACATCCGAATTAAAGGGTTTTGCTTGCAAATTTCAGATTTCGACTGAACGACTTGGCGAGTATTGGATCAGTCGAATACCAGTCGGAATACTACTTGGTGAAATTCAAATTTTTGATGACACTGTTAGATTTACGGATTGGATGAAAGAAACTTGAATAAATTATTATTTGGGTGGAAAAATACTTATTTACCACACATGATAAAACAGAAAAACGAACAAAACAGTTTCCTTTTTCATTTTAAATGATAAGTAATTAATAATTATTTGCTGATAATGAACATATTAATAAATTTATTATTTTTCAAAATCAAGTTTTTATTTATTTTTTTCAAAATTATGAAAATGAAATAACCTGAAATGGATAATGATCAAATTCATATTGTTAATATAAATGGTGTCAAAAGATCGATAGAGAAGCAATCTAAAAGCTATGCGGCTAAGAAGATAAAACTTGATTTTGTCGCAAGAAAGAATGATACCAAGGTATACAGAAACATCAAGTGTTCTCTATTTAGTATTCTTGTGCGAAATAATAATAAAAATGAGATTAAAAAAGCGATCGAAGAACGAGTGGAAACGGTTTCAAGGATGGCCGTGAAGGCGTCCTTACTGCTAAAGGCTATGCTTTTTGAATATCATAATAATTATGATTAAGATTAGAAAAATACCAAAGAAGTGACGGTATCTTACCATCTTTAAAGAACAGAACTTTCTCGGATCAAGCGTTCAAAATTGGTTTCGACCTAAGAAAGACGAATTTCTGTCAATTGATGGAAAAAGTGTGGAAACGTGATTTTGTATCGAAAGGTTTCCAGACGGAGGAACGACACTCTTACTACTATAATACAATCAATAGTGAATCTAAACAATTCAAAACTCAATTCTTCATAATGACAGACCCAGAGAATCTTCTTAAAATTCCACAGAAGGCTTGTATTTTAGCATTAAAAAAGGGAGGTATAGTACACGCGGGTTTATTTGCGTGTTCTAGAGCATTGAAGTACTTAATTTTAGAGAGTCAAAAATATTAGGGTACTTCCTTTGTTGCTAAAGAGAAGATGATAAATTTAAAAAATATACATATAAATTTTTTCGAAAAACAAAAAAAATGATGAACGGCAAAGAATTTAAAAAAAATGAATAGATTTGAAAGAATTAGGTATTTATTACAAATTGAAATAGAAAACATATTGAACAAGGTTTCAGTCGTTCCTCAAGCTAATAACAAATATAGATATACTGGGATCGACAAAGACGGTGTTGAAGGTCTATACGAATCATTTAAAAAAAAGAAAGTTATGACAACAAAGATGAAAAGTGGAACAATTTACTTGATATGAACAAGATTTTGAACAAACTTATTCCAAAATATAAAAGCATGTGGAAGTTTGATAATTGTATTACCACAGATTGAATATCTGCTTATGTCTGATATTTTCAAAATGAAGAAAAACAACAATATAAAAACAATAACATACGTATTTTGGATGTAAAAAATAGAATCGGTATCAATCCAGTCATTACACACTGTGTTTACTGCGTTGAATTAGATAAGTTTTCAGTTTAGTTATTGAGTTGTCGGTAAACGCAAGAAACTCACTTCTGGACAATACTATCACGCTTCAAAACTGGATAAGTTAAAAAAATATACTCACAATTTATATAAAAATTTAACAAAAAAATGACACCCAAAGATAAAACTGAAATATTTTCAGAAAATTTCAGAAAAACCAAGAGAAAGATAATTTAAAAAAACACATGTTATGGTGAAAAAAATTTACCTACAGTTGAAATAAAATAAAACTGTTACGTACAAAATCGGGTTATGTGAAAAATATATGAGGTGGGGTTAAAAATCTAAAATGTAAAAAATCTAACTGCAAAAAATCTTGTTAGTAAAAATCTAAACGGTAAAAAATGTCAAAAATCTAAACTGTAAAATTTCCTGTTAGTAAAAACCTAAACTGTAATAAATGTTAAAATTTTAAAATGTCAAAAATCTGGTTAGTAAAAAATCTAAACTGTAAAAAATCTTGTTAATAGAAAATGTAAACTGTAAAAAACTTGTCAGTTAAAATCTAAACTATAAAAAAAACTTGTTTGTAAAAATCTAAACTGAAAAAAAATCTTATTATCGAAACTTTAAAAATCTTATTAGTAAAAAATCTAAACTATACAATTTTTGTTAGGGTAATTTTGAAAATCCATACCCCGCGAGCCGTATTATGGGTTGGTATATGGAGGGCTACAATCCCCCATCCACACGCTCGCTACACCCGACCTCAGGAACAAGTAATAAAAGAACAGTTAATCACACAGTTGGGTGAAACATGTTGGGAGGTGGACAAAATATTATGGAAATGCGAGGGGAAAACTCACGGGGTATGGATTGATCCGATCCCTGTCTTAATATCATTTAGATTATTATTTCGCACTAGAATACTAGATAGAGGACACTTTATCGTTCTGTAAACTTTGTTTTATGCGGCATTGTTTCTTGCGACGAACGAGATATCAAGTTTCCTCTTCTTGGCCGAAACATCCGAAGCAGGTTCCTACGATATCATTCTTCCAAAAGGGTCAATTTGAGCAGATTTTGACTACTATTCAATTTTCTAAAATGCACTATTGGTGGTTTTACTCAATTAATAGTTTCAGTCTCTTTGGTATAAGCACGTTACAAAGGTTCAATTTTACGATATTTTGACCATTATTCAATTTTCAAAAAATGCACGATTAGTGGTGATACTCGAATAGTGGTTTAGGCCCCTTTGGTATAAACACGTTAAAAACGTTCAATTTAACCGAAGTTTGACCATTTTTAAATGTTCTAAAAATGCACGATTAGTGGATTTACTCAATTAGTGGTTTAAATCCCTTTAGTATAAAAACGTTAAAAAGGGGGAATTTGACCAGATTTTGACAATTATTCAATTTTCCGAAAATGCACGATTAGTGGTTTTACTCAATTCGTGGTTTCAGCCCCTTTGGAATAAATACGTTAAAGATTGTCATTTTAGAACATATTTTGACAAATATTAAATTCTCTAAAAATGCACGATTAGTGGTTTTTCTCGAATAGTGGTTTCATTCCCTTTGGTATAAACACGTTAAGATGGGTCAATTTGACCAGATTTTGACGATTATTCAATTTTCTAAAAACGCACGGTTAGTGGATTCAGTCCATTTAAAATAAACACGTTAAAAAAGTTCAAATTGATGAGATTTTGAGTATTATTTAATTTTCTAAAAATGCACGAAGAGTGGTTTTACTCGATTAGTGGTTCAGTCCCTTTAGTATAAACACGTTAAAAAGGTCAAATTTAATCATATTTTAACCAATTTTAAATTTTCTAAGAATGCACGATTATTGGTTTTACTCGATTAGTGGTTTCATTCCCTTTCGTATAAACACGTTAAAAAAGGGTCAATTTGACCGGATTTTGGCCATTATTCAATTTTCTAAACATGCACAATTAGTGGTTGTACTCAATTAGTGGTTTCATTCCTTTTAAGAAAAAAGGTAAAAAGGTGAAATTAGTGCAGATTTTTACCATTATTAAATTTCCTAAAAATGCACGATTAGTGGTTTTACTCGATTAGAGGTTTCACTACCATTTGTATGATGTCTTTAAAAAGGGTCAGTTTTACCATATTTTGACAATTACTCAATTTTTCTAAATATAAACAATTAGTGGTTTTACTCAATTAGTGGTTTAATTCCTTTTGCTATACACACGTTAAAAAGGGTCTTTGAAAAAGAATTTTGATAATTATTCAATTTTCTAAATATGTACGATTAGTGGTTTTACTCAATTCGTGGTTTCAGTCACTTTGATACCAACACGCTAAAAAGAGTCAATTTTTCCATATTTTGACCATTATTCAATTTTCTAAAAATGCACGATTAGTGGTTTTATCGATTAGTAATTTACGGCCATTTGATATAAACAGGTTAAAACGTTTAAATTGACAAGAATTTGACCATTATTTAATTTACTAAAAATACACGATGAGTCGTTTTACTCAATTAGGGGTTTCAGTCCTTTTGGTTTAAACAGATTAAAAAGTTTCAATTTGTACGGATTTTGACCATCATTCAATTTTCTAAAAATGCACGATTAGTGTTTTTATTCGATTATTGGTTTACGGCCCTTTGATATGAACAGGTTAAAAACGTTAAATTGACCATGAGTTAATTTACTAAAAATGCACGATTAGTCGTTTTACTCGATTAATGGTTTCAGTCCATTTGGTATAAACACGTTAAAAAGTTTCAATTTGTCCGGATTTTCACCGTTATTAAATTTTCTAAAAATGCACGATTAGTCGTTTGACTCGATTAGTGGTTTCAGTCCATTTGGTATAACCACGTTAAAAAATTTCAATTTGACAAGATTTTGACCATTTTTCAATTTTCTAAAAATGCACGATTACTGGTTTTACTCGATTAGTGGTTTCAGTGTTTTTGGTATAATCACGTTAAAAAGTTTCAATTTGTCCGGATTTTGAACATTATTCAATTTTCTAAAATGCACGAGTAGTGAGTCTAATTAATTAGTGGTTTCATTCCCTTTGGTATAAACACATTAAAAAAGGTCAGTTGACAAGGTTTTGATCATATTTCAATTTGGTAAAAATAAACGAGTCACTAGTGATTTTACTAAATGGTTGGTTTCAGTTCTTTTGGTATAAACACGTTAAAGAGGTTCAATTAGACCAGATTTTGACCATTATTCAATTATTTAAAAATGTACAATTAGTGGTTTTACTTGATTAGTGGTTTCAATCCCTTTGGTATAAACACGTTAAAAAGGGTAAAATTGACCAGATTTTGACCATTATTCAGTTTTATAAATATGCACGATTAGTGGTTTTACTCACTTCGTGGTTTCTGTCCCTTTCGTATAAATACGTTAAAAAAGGTCATTTTGTCCATAATTTAACAATTTCTCAATTTTCTATATATGAACAATTAGTGGTTTAATTCCCTTTGCTATAAACACGTTAAAAAGGTCTTTTGACACGATTTTTATCATTATTCAATATTATAAAATGCACGATTAGTGGTTTTACTCAATTCGTGGTTTCAGTCGCTTTGATATTAACACGCTAGAAAGAGTTAATTTTTCCATATTTCACCATTATTCAATTTTCTAAAAATGCACGATTAGTGGTTTTACTCGATTAGTGGTTTCAGTCTTTTTGGTATAAACTCGTTAAAAAGTTTCAATTTGTCCGGATTTTGAACATTATTTAATTTTCTAAAATGCACGAGTAGTGGGTTTAATCAATTAGTGGTTTCATTCCCTTTGGTATAAACACATTCAAAAAGGTCAGTTGACAAGATTTTGATCATATTTCAATTTTGTAAAAATGAATGAGTCACTAGTTATTTTACTAAATTGTTGGTTTCAGTCCCTTTGAAATAAACACGTTAAAAAGGGTCAATTTGACCATATTTTGACCATTATTTAATTTTCTAAATTCGCAAGTTTAGTGGTTTTACTCAATTAGTGGTTTCGGTCCATTTGGTATGAACACGTTAAAAACTTTTAATTCGACAAGAATTTGACCATTATTTAATTTTCTAAAAATAAAAGATTAGTGGTTTTACTCGATTGGTGGTCCTTGGGGTATAAACATGTTAAAAAAGTTTCAATTTGTCCAGATTTTGCCATTATTAAATTTTCTAAAAATGCACGATTAGTGGTTTTACTCAATTTGTGGTTTTAGTCCCTTGTGTATAAAGACGTTAAAAAGGGTAAATTTTACCAGATTATAACCATTATTCAATTTACCAAAAATGCACGATTAGTGATTTTTTCTTGATAAGTGGTATAATCAGTGCATTTGGTATAAACATTTTAAACACGTTCAATTTGACCATTATTTAATTTTCTAAAAATAAACGATTAGTGGTTTTAGTCTTTTTGGTATAGACAAATTAAAAAGGTTCAATTTGTCCTGATTTTGACCATTATCAAATTTTTAAAAATGTACGAATATTGGTTTTACTCGATTATTGGTTTCATTCCCTTTAGGATAAACACGTTAAAAATGGTAAAATTAACCAGATTTTGACCATTATTCAATTTTCTAAAAATGCACGATTAGTGGTTTTACTCACTTCGTGACTTCTGTCCCTTTGGTATAAATACGTTAAAAAGGGTCATTTTCACCATATTTTGACAATTACTTAATTTTCTAAATATGAACAATTAGTGGTTTTATTCGATTATTGGTTTAATTTCCTTTGCTATAAACACGTTAAAAAGGGTCAGTTTACAAGATTTGGATCATTATTTAATTTTCTAAAAATACACGATTATTCGTTTTACTTAATTCGTGGTTTCAGGCGCTTTGATATAAACACGCGAAAAAAAGTAAATTTTTCCATATTTTGACCCTTATTCAATTTTCTAAAAATGCACAAATAGTCGTTTTAATCGATTAGTAGTTTACAGCCCTTAGATATGAACAGGTTAAAAACGTTCAAAATGACAAGAATTTGACCATTATTTAATTTACTATAAATACACGATTAGTCGTTTTACTCGATTAGTGGTTTCAGTCAATTTGGTATAAACACGTTAAAAAGTTTCAATTTGTCCGGATTTAGACCGTTATTAAATTTCCTAAAAATGAACAATTAGTCGTTTTACTCGGTTAGTGGTCTCAGTCCATTTAGTATAACCACGTTAAAAACTTTCAATTTGACAAGATTTTCACCATTTTTAAATTCTCTAAAAATGCACGATTAGTGGTTTTACTCGATTAGTGGTTTCAGTCTTTTTGGTATAATGACGTTAAAAAGTTTAATTTGTCCGGATTCTGAACATTATTCAATTTTTTTATTTTCACGAGTAGTGGATTTAATCAATTAGTTGTTTCATTCCCTTTGATATAAACACATTCAAAAAGGTCAGTTGACAAGATTTTTATCATATTTCAATTTTGTAAAAATGAACGAGTCACTAGTGATTTTATTAAATTGTTGGTTTCAGTCCTTTTGGTATAAACACGTTAAAAAGGATCAATTTGACCATATTTTGACCATTATTCAATGTAATAAATTCGCAAGATTAGTGGTTTTACTCAATTAGTGGTTTCAGTCCCTTTGGTATGAACACGTTAAAAACGTTTAATTTGACAAGAATATGAACATTATTTAATTTTCTAAAAATATACGATTTGTGTTTTACTCGATTAGTGGTTTAATTCCTTTTGCTATAAACACGTTAAAAAGGGTCAGTTGACAAGATTTTGATCATTATTCAATTTTCTAAAAATACACGATTAGTCGTTTTACTCGATTAGTGCTTTCAGGCTATTTGGTATAAACACGTTAAAAAGTTTCAATTTGTCCGGATTTTGACCGTTATTAAATTTTATAAGAATGCATGATTAGGGGTTTTGCTCGGTGAGTGGTTTCATCCATTTGGTATGACCACGTTAAAAACTTTCAATTTAAAAAGATTTTGACCAATATAAAATTTTCTGAAAATGCACGATTAGTGGCTTTACTAGATTAGTGGTTTAGTCCTTTTGGTATAAACACGTTAAAAAGTTTCCATTTGTCTGGGTTTTGAACATTATTCAATTTTCTAAAATGCACGAGTAGTGGGTTTAATCAATTAGTGGTTTCATTCCTTTTGGTATACACACATTAAAAAAGGTCAGTTGACAAGATTTTGATCATATTTCAATTTTTTAAAAATGAACGAGTCACTAGTGATTCTACTAAATGTTTGGTTTCAGTTCTTTTGGTATAAACACGTTAAAAAGGGTCAATTTGACTATATTTGACCATTATTTAATTTTCTAAAAATGCACGATTAGTGGTTTTACTCAATTAGTGGTTTCAGTCCCTATAGGATCAACACGTTAAAAACGTTTCAATTTGACAAGAATTTGACCATTATTTAATTTTCTAAAAATAAACGATTTGTGGTTTTACTCGATTAGTGGTTTCAGTCCATTTGGTATAAACAGATTAAAAAGGTTCAATTTGTCCGGATTTTGACCATTATTCAATTTTCTAAAAATGTACGAGTATTGGTTTTACTTGATTAGTGGTTTCATTTCCTTTAGGATAAATACGTTGAAAATGGTAAAATTAACCAGATTTTGACCATTATTCAATTTTCTAAAAATGCACGATTAGTGGTTTTACTCACTTCGTGATTTCTGTCCCTTTGGTATAAATACGTTAAAAAGGGTCATTTTGACCATATTTTCACGATCACTCAATTTTCTAAATATGAACAATTATTAGTTTTTCTCGATTAGTGGTTTAATTCCCTTTGCTATAAACACGTTAAAAAATGTCAGTTGACAAGATTTTGATCATTATTCAATTTTCTAAAAATACACGATTAGTCGTTTTACTCAATTCGTGGTTTCAGTCGCTTTGATATAAACACGCGAAAAAGAGTCGGATTTTCCATATTTTGACCATTATTTAATTTTCTTAAAATGCACGATTAGTGGTTTTACTCGATTAGTGGTCTACGGCCCATAGATATAAACAGGTTAAAAACGTTCAAATTGACAAGAATGAGACCATTATGTAATTTACTAAAAATGCACGATTAGTCGTTTTACTCACTTCGTGACTTCTGTGATTTTGGTAAAAATACGTTAAAAAGGGTCATTTTCACCATATTTTGACATTTACTTAATTTTCTAAATATGAACAATTAGTGGTTTTACTCGATTAGTGGTTTAATTCCCTTTGCTATAACCACGTTAAAAAGGGTCAGTTGACAAGATTTTTATCATTATTTAATTTTCTAAAAATACACGATTAGTCGTTCACCTCAATTCGTGGTTTCAGGCGCTTTGATATAAACACGCGAAAAAGAGTCGATTTTTCCATATTTTGCCCTTTTTCAATTTTTTAAAAATGCACAAATAGTCTTTTTACTCGATTAGTAGTCTACGGCCCTTAGATATGAACAGGTTAAAAACGTTCAAATTGACAAGAATTTGACCATTATTTAATTAACTAAAAATACACGATTAGTCGTTTTACTCGATTAGTGGTTTCAGCCTTTTTGGTATAAACACGTTAGAAAAGTTTCGAATTGTCCGGATTTTGACCATCATTTAATTTTCTAAAAATGCCCGATTACTGGTTTTACTCGATTAGTGGTTTACGGCCCTTTGATATGAACAGGTTAAAAACGTTCAAAATGACAAGAATTTGACCATTATTTAATTTTCTAAAAATGCACGATTAGTGGTTTTACTCGATTAGTGGTTTCAGTCTTTTTGGTATAATGACGTTAAAAAGTTTAATTTGTCCGGATTCTGAACATTATTCAATTTTTTTATTTTCACGAGTAGTGGATTTAATCAATTAGTTGTTTCATTCCCTTTGATATAAACACATTCAAAAAGGTCAGTTGACAAGATTTTTATCATATTTCAATTTTGTAAAAATGAACGAGTCACTAGTGATTTTATTAAATTGTTGGTTTCAGTCCTTTTGGTATAAACACGTTAAAAAGGATCAATTTGACCATATTTTGACCATTATTCAATTTTATAAATTCGCAAGATTAGTGGTTTTACTCAATTAGTGGTTTCAGTCCCTTTGGTATGAACACGTTAAAAACGTTTAATTTGACAAGAATTTGACCATTATTTAATTTTATAAATTAAAAGGTTAGTGGTTCTACTCGATTGGTGGTCCTTGGGGTATAAACACGTTAAAAAAGGTTCAATTTGTCCAGATTTTGACCATTATTAAATTTCCTAAAAATGCACGGTTAGTGGTTTTCTCAATTTGTGGTTTCAGTCCCTTTCGTATAAAGACGTTAAAAAGGGTTAATTTTACCATATTTTGACCATTATTCAATTTACCCAAAATGCACGATTATTGATTTTACTCGATTAGTGATTTCATCTGTGCATTTGGTATAAACACTTTAAACACGTTCAATTTGACCATTATTTAATTTTCTACAAATGCACGATTAGTGGTTTTACGTGAATTAGTAGTTTTAGTCCATTTGGTATAAACACCTTAAAAAGGTTGAATTTGACCAGATTTTGACCATTATTTAATTTTTTTAAAAATGCACAATTAGCGGTTTTACTCAAGTAGTGGTTTCAGTCTCTTCTGTATAAACACGTTAAAAATGTTCAATTTAACCATATTTTTGACCATTATTCAATTATCTAAAAAGGCACGATTATTGGTTTTACTCGATTAGTGGTTTCAATCCCTTTGGCATAAACACGTTAAAAAGGGTAAAACTAACCAGATTTTGAACATTATTCAGTTTTCTAAATATGCACGATTAGTGGTTTTACTCACCATATTTTGATAATTACTCTTTTTTCGAAACTATGAACAATTAGTGGTTTTACTCGATTAGTGGTTTAAATCCCTTTGCTATAAACACGTTAAAAAGGTCTTTTGACAAGATTTTGATCATTATTCAATTTTCTAAAAATTTTCGATTAGTGGTTTTACTCAATTCGTGGTTTCAGTCGCTTTGATATAAATAAGCTAAAAACAGTCAATTTTTCCATATTTCACCATTATTCGATTTTCTAAAAATGCACGATTAGTTGTTTTACTCGATTAGTTGTTTACGACCCTTTGATATGAACAGGTTAAAACGTTCAAATTGACAAGAATTTGACCATTATTTAATTTACTAAAAATACACGATTAGTCGTTTTACTCGATTAGTGGTTTTAGTCCTTTTGGTATAAACACGTTTAAAAGTTTCAATTTGTCCGGATTTTGACCACTGTTAAATTTTCTAAAAATGCACGATTAGTCGTTTTACTCTTTAGTGGTTTCAGTCCATTTGGTATAACCACGTTAAAAACGTTAAATTTGACAAGATTTTGACCATTATTCAATTTTCTAAAAATGCACGATTATTGGTTTTACTCGATTAGTGGTTTCAGTCATTTTGGTATAAACACGTTAAAAAGGTTCAATTTAACTATATTTTGACCATTATTCAATCTTCTAAAAATGCACGATTAGTGGTTTTACTCGATTAGTGGTTTCAATCCCTTTGGTATAAACACGTTAAAAAGGGTCAATATGACCAGATTTTAACCAGTCAGCTTTGGTCAGTTTCAAACTGACCAAAATTTAGATTTGCGACAAGTAAATCTAACACAGATCTATATGACCAAAACACTTAAACCATGAAAAAATCACAATACAGGGATATTTCAATCAGGTTCACGACACACTACTTATAATTATTTCTAAACTAATTTGGAGGGGGAGGGGGGAGGTACAGTTCCAAAATGACCAAACTTAAGATTTGGGACAACAAAAATCTAACCTAGATCTGTAAGGTAGTGGGGAGGTGGAGGACAGTTTCAAATGGGAATAGAGACAGGTTAAGATAGACTAGAATCACTAGATTGACTCAGATTCACACCTGGGAGTCATATCGAAGATAATTAGTTATATATACATATATATATATAAACAATCAATATAATTAAACCCTACATTAACCTATTAGTCGCCCGGCTTTTTTGATCGAATTACCCTCTGCAAAGGTACAAATGGTTTACGCTATCGAAAATATTTAAAATAAAATATTTAAATCCTTGTTATGAACCAAATAATATAGCATTTTCATTGAAAAGAATAAATCTAGTGATATAGTTAAAAGATTATCAATAACCTTTTACCTATTTATAATTATGATCCAAAATTCTCAGTTCTTATACAAGTTTTCATCAACCCATGGCTGTTTTATGCTTTTTAAATCATTTACAGTTTAAATCTTGTATCTAATTATAGAAAAATGTCTCCCTTCCTGGGATACTATTTTATATCTTAAAATTGATGAATATTTTGCAGAGGGCCTATATTTTACCTATGAAATTGTATTCTACAGACAAAATAGGCTTATTGCTTTGTGTTCTTTCTTTCAATAACATACTAACTTAAAGCATTTTTTTAAACCCATATCTGTAAGGTACGGGAGAAGGGAGAGTTTCAAACTGATCAAAATTGAGGGAAGGAGGGACAGTTCCAAACTGACTAAAATTGAGATTTGGGACAAGTAAATCTAACCCAGATCTGTAAGTTGGGGGAAAATAGGGACAGTTTCAAACCGACCAAAATTGGAATAGGGAAAAACACCCAGATCTGTAAGGTGGGGAAAAAGAGGGAGAGTTTTAAACTCACCAAAAGTGAGATATGGGACAACAGCCAGATCTGTAAGGTGGGATGGGGGAAAGAGGAACAGTTTCAAACTGACCAAAATTGAGATATGGAAGAACCTCAAGATCTGTAAGGCGAAGGAAAGTAAGAGAGACAGTTTCAACTGACCAAAATTGAGATATGGGACAACACCCAAATCTGGAATGTGTAGTAAAAAAAGAGGAACAGTTTCAAACTGACATATGGGGACAACACCCAGATTTGTAAGGTCGGGGAAAAGAGGTACAGTTTCAAACTGATCAAAATTGACATATGGCACAACACCTAGTTCTGTGAGGGGGAGAAAAAAAGAGTCACAGTTTTAAACTGACCAAAATTGAGATATGGAAAAACACTAGGATTTGTGAGGTGGGCAAAAAGAGAGACAGTTTCAAACTTAACAAAATTGAGATATGAGACAACACAAAGATCTGTAAGATGAGGGAAAAGGGATGAGGGACAATTCCAAAAATCGGAGTTTTCATTCACCACCTGTCGCACTTTGAAGGAGAATGTATGTAGTGGATCTGACATTAACTACACTGGATACCTAAGGAAATAAAGAAATCGACAATTTCTGTGTGAAATCGCTTATTGTTACTTCCCTATGGGACCTACGTTAATGAAATTTGGACCAATGATGTTAAATAAAATATATTTTAATCAAATAGTTTTTATTAAAAAAATATATATTTTCTTTAGTTATTCACAAAAATTAGATTTCAGTGTCGTACGATATTCAACCTAAACATAAATAATCGATAGAGCGGCTCCAAAAACCTAATGGAAAATGAAAATGAGATTCCTAACTTTTTTGTCCTCGTTGCTATTTCCTTTTAATTATTTTTAAGTATAAATTAATTATTTGACTTTTTAAAAAATGAGCTAGTTATGAGACTTCCCCAGCCCCATAATCTATCAAAAAATCAAGCTTCTGCTGCCATTTGATTCATAAGCCAGTTTTGGGGCTTATAGCTCCGTATACTTTGCTCTCAGAGAGTCGGAACCTACACTTTCCGAAAGGGCGGAATATTCTACACTAGAAACATGCATCGATTTCTTTCCTTAACTCATTTAAACGGGTGGAAACTGAACCCCAATGTGCCGAGGACTACGCCTAAATTTAACGTTTTGAAAATTCAATCGCCAATAGATTCTAAATTATAAGAGTTATTTTAATGAAAATTGTGGCATTAGTGAATTGTAGTGTGCTCTTTCTTCTGGTATACATCCCGATGGCGGATAATAATTTCTTTATTCAATCGTTAGAAAGGGGAGGAAATCCTTTATCAGGTGTTAACTTTATACTGAACTTCTAGTTTTCCTCGGTTTTGAGGTCAAATTAACTAAATATTGTCTGTCCTCACCCGCAGGCTATTAAAGTCTGGTGATTCTTAGGTTAATATTCGGAAAGAGGTCTTCTTGCCTTTTCCAACGATATCCATATTGTGTTTCTTCACCCAGTATTAAGGTAGGGACAGTTTAAAACTGACCAAAATTTAGATTTACGACAGGTAAATCTAACCCAGATCTATATGACCAAAGCAATAAAACTATGAAAAAAACATAATACAGGGATATTTCCAATGAGGGTCACGACACGCTACTTATTATTATAGGCAGTCCATGCGTGCCCATGAAAGAGTCCTTAGAAAGGCTCGCACCTGTGGGCAAGACACGACCCCTCTCTCGCTGGCGTTCCGACTTGCGACAGCTTCCTACGTGGCAAAATTAAAATCTGCTCGTGAAGCCTACTCACGTAATCTGCTTACTGATAATAGGAATGATCCCCGTACCGTCTTCCGTCTGCCCTCCCGTCTTACTTCCCCAGCCCAGGTCTCCCCACCCATTAGCCCTGCTACTCTCTCGAATTTCTTCGCAGATAAGGTCACTAGCCTCCGTGCCTCCCTCCCTCAGCCTTCTGTCCCGGCTCCTGTCATTCTCCCTGACTTCCCGCCTCAGCCGCTCATCATTTTCCCCGCCGTGACCGCGTTAGAGCTTACTGCCCTTCTCTCGCGTTCTAAGAAATCGGGCTTCCCAAAGGACATTTTTCCGCCTAAACTGTTATGTAAAATTCTGCCTGCTATCCTCCCAACGCTTCTTCACCTGTTCAACACTTCACTTGTAACTGGTTTTGTTCCCTCTTCCTTCAAACGTGCCCACATCCGTCCGATTCTTAAAAAGCCTCAACTGAACCCCACTGACCCTTCCAATTATCGCCCAAATTCGCAACTTTCTTTCCTCTCTAAGGTTCTGGAGAGAGTGGTTGCTTCACGCATCAACAGTCACATGGTGGCCTGTAACATTGATGAAACCTATCAATAGGGTTTAAAGTCAGGTCACTCCACAGGAACCGCCCTTCTCAATGTGTCCGATTGCTTACGAAGAGCCGCGGACAGGGGTTGTGTCTCCATCCTCGTTCTACTCGACCTCTCCTCTGCCTTCGATACTATTGACCATACCGTCCTACTTGATCGTCTCCACTCTTTCCTCGGCATATCAGGCACCGTGCTTGACTGGTTCCGCTCTTACCTCTCGTCTCGCAGACAATCCGTTGTGATTGACGAGGTTTCATCCGACTCTACCCCCATTCGCTTTGGAGTTCCAAAAGACTCTGTCCTTGGTCCTCTACTATTTCGTATCTACCTTCTCCCTCTTAGTTCCCTTCTCCGTAATCTCGGTCTATCCTTCCACCTATATGCTGATGACACTCAAATTTTTGTTTCCTCATCCCCCACGTCTCTTGCCTACTCTATCACTGACCTCCTGGCTGCCTACTCCTCCATTTCTGACTGGCTCTCTACCAACTTCCTCAGGCTTAATCACTCCAAAACTATGGTCCTCCTTGTCAGCACCCCTGCTCTTGTCCAAAAATCTAAATCTTTCTTTCCCTCGCTTACTCTGGGCGATAATACTATCATTTTCTCTGACTGCGTTAGGAATCTGGGTGTTGTTTTTGATGAGCATCTCTCCTTTAAGCCTCATATCCGCAATGTCAGCAAATCCTCTCTATGTTTTCTTTCGGAACTTCTCTCGCATTCGCTCTCACTTTAATCACCAAAGTCTTGAGACTGCTGTTCATGCCTTCATCACCTCACGCCTTGACTACTGTAACTCACTGCTTGTGAATCTGCCATCCTCCTCTCTCCGCCCCCTTCAACTTGTACAGAACTATGCCACCCGGCTTCTCCTCCGTCGCCCTCGCTTCTCTCCCTCGAAACCCTTGCTGCATGAACTGCACTGGCTCCCTGTCAGATCCCGTACTCACTTCAAGATACTTCTCTTCACATTTAAGTCCCTAAACAACAAGGCCCCGTCTTACCTCTCTTATGCCCTCTCGCCACGCCATGTCCCTCGGACCCTTCGGTCATCACATGCACCTCTTTTGAATATTCCTCGTTCATCCCTCTGCTCATTGGGGAACTGCTCCTTTTCAATCTGCGCCCCTAAGTTGTGGAATGCTCTTCCTGCTGAAATCAGGTCTTCTCCCTCTCTTACCACATTTAAGCGTCTCCTGAGAACGCATATTTTCAGTATTGCCTTCTCCCCCCCTCTTGAATTTCCATTGAATTTCCATTCCTCATCTCAGCACAACGTGCGCTCTGGGAAGGCCTCAGGCCTTGAAGAGCGCATTACAAAAGACTTATTATTATTATTATTATTATTATTATTATTATTATTATTATTATTATTATTATTATTATTATTATCTCTTAACTAATTTGGAGGGGAGGAGGAGGGACAGTTTCAACATGACCAAAATTGAGATTTGGGACAACAAAAATCTAACCTAGATCTGTAAGGTAGTGGGGAGGAGGAGGACAGTTTCATAGGGGAATAGTGACAGGATAAGATTGACGAGCGTCACTAGATTAACTCAAGTTTGCACTTGAGAGTCATATCGAAGATAAGTAGGTATATATACATATATATAAACAATCAACATAATTGAACCCTACATTAACCTATTAGTCGCCCGGCTTTTTTGATCGAATCACCCTCTGCAAAGTTACAAATAGTATACGCTATCGAAAAATAATTAAAATAAAATATTTAAATCCTTTTTATAAATCAAATAATATAGCAAATTAATTTTAAAAATAAGGTAACACTTCAGTTTCGGGGCACACGGTAGGTGGCGCTGTTTAAAGGCTACAATTTTGGGCTACAATATATGTCTTATGATGTCAGACGGTAGCGTCAGATGTGAACAATTACGGTATTTTGGGGGGGTATATGAGTATATAATAGGGGGCTGCGACCCCCAGACCCCCCCAATTGATTGAAACTCAGGATGATCGCAGGTTAGTCCCCCCGCAGTGATATCTCCCCCACGAGCAGTCCCCTTGAATTTACTGGGTTTTTTTCCCAGCAGCTTTTTACTGGCATAAAAACCTAACCTAATGACAAACAATACTTACTTTTACAGGTTTATTGATTAGTTTATGCGCCTTTAAATAATGTAAAAGTTTTTCGCAGTCATGAAAAATAAACCCGAATTCGAATAACGAAGAAGCACAACTAGAGCAGGAAAAAGCCATAACGAAAGAGAAACAAATGCTAAGTGGGTTCTATTTATAGCTACGACGTCGCCAGTAAGAAGCTGTTATCGTTTACTGAGAAACAAAAAATACGAAAACAAAAAAGACAATAAAAGACATCAAGAAACCTAACCTAACTTAGAAAAAACTATAAACGAGCAGAGGCGCAGATATTTAGTAAATAATACAGACTAAAAGTTACAAATCTCCCCCAACAAAAAAATAGAACGCCGTGATTGGTCACATCTGAAGCTACCATCTGACGTCATAAGAGATATGCTGTAGCCCAAAATTGTAGCCTACTAACAGCGCCACCTAACGTGCGGCCCAAGAATAATTCTAGTAATATGATTTAAATATTATAAATAACCTTCTAACTATTTTTAATTATGATCGATAATTCTCAGTTCTTACACAAGTTTTCATCAACCTATTAGTGTTATATGCTTTTTAAATCAGTTACACTTTAAATCTTCTCTCTAATTATAAAAACTGCCGCCCTTCCTGGAAAACTATTTGAAACCTTAAAATTAATGAAAATTTTGCTCAGTGCCTATTTTTTACCTATAAAATTGTATTCTACACACAAATTAAGCTTGCTGGTTTGTGTTCTTCCAATAACATACTAACTTAAGGCATTTCCTAACCCATATTCGTAAGGTAGGGGGGGAGAGAGAGCTTTAAACTGACCAAAAATTGAGGGAAGGAGGGACAGTTTCAAACTGATCAAAATTGAGATTTGGGACAAGTAAATCTAACCCAGATCTGTAAGGTGGGGGAAAGGAGGGACAGTTTTAAACTGTCCAAAATTGAGATATGTCACAGTAAGGTATGGGAGGAGGGAGAGTTTCAAAATTACCAAAATTGAGGGAAGGAGGGACAGTTTCAAACTGACCAAAATTGAGACTTGGGACAAGTAAATCTAACCCAGATCTGTTAGGTGGGGAGAGAGAGGGACAGTTTCAAACTGACCAAAATTGGAGTATGAGACAAAACCCAGATCTGTAGGGTGTGGGGAAAAAGAGGGACAGTTTCAAATTGACGGAAATTGAGTTATGGGCCAACACCCAGATATGTAAGGTGGGCGGGAGGGACAATTTGAAATAAACATATGGGACAACACCAGATATGTAAGGTGAGAAAAAAGAGGGAAAGTTTCAAACTGACCAAGATGAGGTATGGGACAACACCCAGATATGTAAGGTATAGGGAAGGACAATTTGAAATTGACATATGAGACAACACCCAGATCTGTAAGGTGGGGCAAAAAAGAAGGAAAGTTTCAAACTGACGGAAATTGAGTTATGGGACAACACCCAGATATGTAAGGTGGAGGAAGAGGGACAATTTCAAAATCTCTTAATCTAAACCCGATCAAAATCGGTGTTTGCATTCACCACCTGTCACACTTTGAAAGAGAATGTATGTAGTGTATCTATTTATAACTACACTGGATACCTAAGGAAATACAGAAATCGACAATTTCTATGTGAAAATGAAATTTAGACCAAAGATGTTAAATAAAATATATTTTAATAAAATTAAACAATATTTCTAAAAAAAAATATATATTTATTTAGTTATTCACAAAAATTAGATTTCAGTGTCCTGCATATTAAAACCAAAAATAAATAATCGATAGAGCGGCTCAAAAAAACTAATGGAAAATGAAAATGAGATTCCTAACTTTTTTGTCCTCGTTGCTATTTCCTTTTAATTATATTTTAGTATGAATAAATTATTCGATTTTTTTAAAAAAATGAACCAGTTATGAAGCTTCCCCAGCTCCATAATCTATCAATAAAAAAAGCTTCTTCTGCTATTTTTTTTTTGCGCCAACAGACAAGGTCCTTTGATCATAAGCCAGTTTTGGGGCTTATATCTCCGTATAGTTGGGTCATAGAGGGACGGGACCTACACCACCTAGATACATGCCTGGAAACCTTTCCTTTGGTCATTTAAAGGGGCGAAAATTCACCCCCAATGTGCCTAGGACTACGCCAAAATTGAAAGTTTTGAAAATTGTATCGCTAATAGATTCTAAATTATTAGAAATGTTTTAATGAAAATTGGGCTATTAGTGAATTGTCGTGCACTATTTCCTCTGGTATAATTGATTAGAATTAAAATAAAATTTATTCAAATAAAAATTATACGAAAAATTCATTTATTTAGTTTTTATATTTCTTAATTACTATTAAAAATTAATAAGAATTATAAGAAATAATGACGTAAGGATGATGAATTATCCCTTTCAAGTTTTCAAAAATCCATAACACGAAAAGTTGAGTAAAAGGAGCAAAATAGTACTAATTTATGTTTATAAGATGAAGAAATTGATAATGCTATGTTATATATTTCGAAATATTTCAATGATATAAAGAGAAGTAAAGTATTACCTACGTATTTTCTTCATCTTTTGCAGGATAATAATAATTGCTCATCTACAATAATTGATTACCTGTATAATGAGGATATGTATACAAATGTCGATATCATATTTATTAATACTGAATGTGAATTAACAGACGGAGGAAATCATTGGTTATTAAAACAATTTGATTTAAAGAATCTTGAAGTATGTTTTTTTAATTCTTTAAGTACAGTTTAGCCTAACTTTCGAACGTATAGAGCAATATGTAATTTTATTATTGCATTTTCAATTTTTTATAAAACACCATATTCTTTAAAAGATTTGAAATTTTATAATATCAAAAACACTCCTCAACAAATGATCAATTTAATTGTGGCGTCGCTGTTTATGGTAATGCGAAGCAAATTTTGAAAGGAGAGAGATTAGCGAATAATGAAGATTACGTGCATCTTAGAAAGGAAATAAAAAATTGCAAACTACAATCAGGAAATAACCACGATATATATTTAACATCCATTACAGAGGAGCAGTTAATTAGTATAATTGAAAAATGTTCAAAGGTAATGAAATAGGATTATAAAGTGGAGCCTCGAGATAAAGAATATCATCCTACTAATAAAACCTTCCCCCCCCCCCCCACCGCGTCATCATTTTTTTTCAAAATAAACCAAAAGAGAAAGAAATAACGAATCTTTTGCAATTTCATAATAGCATTTTAATTAAACTCTATCAAAATTGCCAAGACAAATCTGCGAAAAATCATCTGCAATTTATTATATACATCATATAAAATCATCAGGATTTAAAATACTTAAGAAAAGTTAATCAATATTTAAAACAAAATTATCAAATTTCAGCGGAAGTAATGATAAAATTTTGAAAATGATTTTTGCAAAATGAATTAAAAGAATTATATGAAGAAGGACTAGTTAAATCTATGTTTGAAAATAAACGCAACATTACTTTCCTGCGTAAACAAATTCAAACTGAATCTCTTCTTCTTCCAAGAAAAATGTATGAATTATTAATTTTTATACTTGATTTATTAAATGAAAGGAATAATCGATATGAAAAAAAAAAGAAATGCCTTTAATGACATCTTAAAAAAGTTAGTAAAATCAATTCAAAAGTTCATAATTTTATTTTAAAGTTTAAGGATAATGCAAAAAGTAATGATGATAATGGATATGAAATTTACGTATTTTTTATTATTTGAACACCAATCTATTTACAAAATTTAACATTAAATTTTATAAGAGCGTTTTTTTCATGAAAAATTAAGTAAGAATAATTATATGGTGAAAAGAAGTACTTTTTTACGGATCATCAAAATAATAAAATATATAAAAACTATCAGTGTCTTTTTGATATTCTTTATAAGCAAATTACTTTTCATAATATTTTTAGATTTATCATGATCAAACAAATAAAGTCATAGAACAAAACGTTTTAACAATAAATAGCGGGCCCTATAATATTTTATCAGCCGATTATTTGACACAATTGAATTACATTGTTGGAGCTTTAAAATACCTACAATAATTTGGGGTTAAAAAAAACATGCGAGTTTTGCGATGATAAATTTAAAGTATTTTCGCAAGCTAATAGTAATTATAATGAAAAAACTGAGAAGAAGAAAAATTACGATAATGAGAAAAAAATAAATCTGAACAACCAAATTAATAATTATGTTAGAAACTATAATAAACAAAAACGTAAATTTTATACAAATAAACAGATAATTTTCAATAAGAAAAAGGGTTTGATTTTAAATAAGATATTAAAATAATGTGGAGAATATTGCCTCGTTTTCCTCAATATTTTCAATGTCTTCACTTTCTTTTGCAATATTCTTATCTTTATCATTATCATTATTATTAATTTTAGAAATTGATTGACGCTGAATTAATTCCAAAATGGATAATATATTATCTCTGAAAAGTTTTTCGAAATCTTTTTTATTATTAAATTTTATATTAGTTAATAATTGGGCAACATATTCCTTAATAATATTTGGATGTAACTCATTTTCCGATGTTAAGAAAATCGTGTTAAATTTGTTGCTCGAATTATTTAGCAAACGTAAATAGTTTCGTTGATGATTTAGAAATATTGTAATCAAAACGATTTTTTAACAACACGTTGTTTATCTTGTATAGAATTTCAAACAAAATGTCTGGATGTATCAGGACAATAAATTGTAGATATATTACCTGAACGAAATCATGATAATAGAGATGAAGATATTCAAAAAACTGTCCCGCCTAATACGCGTATATGTTCCAATAATATGGTACAAATTATATTTGGAAAAACCTATTATAGTCAATACAGAAAATGTTAATAATCCGTATAAATTAAATGAGCGATTAATGATGAGTTTTATTTCAAAGCAAGCGTGTGAAAATTTTATTCTTCTAGGTTTTGTTAAAGATTCATGCAATATTTTTCAATCAAATTTCATTGTTGATATATATAGTCGAAAAAAAACAACAATTGAACAGAAAACACTGGTTTCTTTCCTCGATATGAATTCTTTATCAATCGAGAAGAGAGAATTAATAATCCGTATAAATTAAATGAGCGATTAAATAAGTTATTTGAATGGTTTATTCGATTTAATTTCAAAAGTAACAATGGAAAATATTGTTCCAATAATATGGTCAAAATTATATTTGGAAAAACCTATTATAGTTAATACAGAAAATGTTAATAATCCGTATAAATTAAATGAGTGATTAATGATGAGTTTTATTTCAAAGCAAGTATGTGAAAATTTTATTCTTCTAGGTTTTGTTAAAGATTCATGCAATATTTTTCAATCAAATTTCATTGTTGATATATATAGTCGAAAAAAAAAACAATTGAACAGAAAACACTGGTTTCTTTCCTTGATATGAATTCTTTATCAATTTAGAAGAGAGAATTAATAATCCGTATAAATTAAATGAGCGATTAAATAAGTTATTTGAATGGTTTATTCGATTTAATTTCAAAAGTAACAATGGAAAATATTGTTCCAATAATATGGTCAAAATTATATTTGGAAAAACCTATTATAGTTAATACAGAAAATGTTAATAATCCGTATAAATTAAATGAGTGATTAATGATGAGTTTTATTTCAAAGCAAGTATGTGAAAATTTTATTCTTCTAGGTTTTGTTAAAGATTCATGCAATATTTTTCAATCAAATTTCATTGTTGATATATATAGTCGAAAAAAAAAACAATTGAACAGAAAACACTGGTTTCTTTCCTTGATATGAATTCTTTATCAATTTAGAAGAGAGAATTAATAATCCGTATAAATTAAATGAGCGATTAAATAAGTTATTTGAATGGTTTATTCGATTTAATTTCAAAAGTAACAATGGAAAATATTGTTCCAATAATATAGTGAAAATTATATTTGGAAAAACCTATTATAGTTAATACAGAAAATGTAAATAATCCGTATAAATTAAATGAGCGATTAATGATGAGTTTTATTTCAAAGCAAGCGTTTAAAAATTTTATTCTTCTAGGTTTTGTTAAAGATTCATGCAGTATTTTTCAATCAAATTTCATTGTTGATATATATAGTCGAAAAAAAACAATTGAACAGAAAACACTGGTTTCTTTCCTCGATATGAATTCTTTATCAATCGAGAAGAGAGAATTATTTTTAAAACTCCTCGATAAATGGTTTGAACAATCAAATGAATAATTTTATATTAAGTGGAATATTGTAGTGAGGAGGACAAAGTCCAATAATTTTTTAAATTTGAATATTAAAGAAAATCAACCAATATTTTATGAGAAGTAAATTAAATATTTAACTTATTTTAGGAATGATAATCAAAACCCTATGTGTGTTAAAAAATCTTTCGATATTGAAATAATAAGTTTGCTTAAAAAATAATAATACAAAGGTTGGTATTTAGTACTACCTATAAAATGCAAGAACCCCCTCTTCCTATGTTGTCAGTTTGTATTTGAAAAAGCTATAATGACACAAGAATATATCCCATATTTTCAAAATGAGTTATTTACATTTTTGAGAGATTTTTTAACAAAAAATATTGAGAAAATTAAGGCAGAAGAATTATTAATATTATTGAGTGCATGTCGCAAAGCATTTTTTACGTCACCTCCAAAAATCAAGAATTATAAATTGTTAAGTTGAAAACCTAAAATTTTATTTCATTATGACGCAAATATTATATTTAATAGAGATAGCAATTTACATCTTGTTCAAAGTTGTTTACTTCCTGAAAATAAATTAAGAAAATAGTTTCCGAAGAAAAATAATAATAATAAAATACTAGAAAACTTTAAAATAACTAAAAAACACAAACACATTGATGATATGAAGTTAAAAGCTTCGAATTTAAAATGTAAAATAGCTACATTTCATTCAAAATCAAATAAAAATAGTTAAAAGAAATTATGCCAAGATTTAAAAAAAAAATGTACTTTTTGACTTTTTTATAACATGATTCACAGTAACTTATTGAACTTGAAAACCTCGAAATATATTTTAGTATATTTAAACATTATTTACATTTAAAATTCGGATTAAAAAATGTGAAAGAGGGGGATTAGTGATAAAAATACCTTCCTTTTCATCATTTCGACATATATGGCAATATATTAAATAGTTTATAGGCTGTGGTCTTGTATTTGTATCTTTTAGATGATTTTTAATCATATCAAAGAAACAAATAAAACAATTTAACACATGGCGCAAGAAGAATAGAAAATCTTTGCATAATATGAGTAGAAGATACAACTCAAATCAGTTTCTTGTGTTAATTTTTTTTTTAATATTGTAAAATTTTAAAATAATAAAGCTGAAAATATTTCATATATATCACCGTTAAATTTGTCTGAATAACTTTTATAAATTTCATTTAGATATTTGATCCCGATTCTATTTAAAAAAAAATGATATATATCACTCTGTAAGTTTAATAACGCATCATTGGTTAGGAATATTAGATCTCCATTGTCTATTAAATCGTTTGGTTTATTATCATAAATTTTTGTATAATAAATAGGATTTAATAATATTTTTTCTTCATCTTTTACCGTTTTGTCATTATTGGCAAAGTATGAACTCACAAAATATTTTAGGTTTTGTGTAATATGATTTCGAATCATTTTCAAGAGCATTTATAAATGTTGCTCTTTATCAATTATCAAATATTTATTCGTATATATAAATCAAATGTAAATAATATAAATTCCAAAAAACCCGATTTATTATCTCGACATAGATAATGTCAAGAGATAGTGTCGTTAAATCGATTCTTAAATGAAATTCTCTTGAGGATAACATTGTTCATACTAAAAGTAAAATTATCTCTTTTTAAAACATATATTACACTGCTTTTCATCTTCTTACACTTACAACAATGTTTCATTTTCCAAAAATCTGAAACAATTTTCTCCAACATTCAATGCAGGGAAAATTAAAGCTGACAGTGAATTTTTCAGAATACAGGGAGAAATATTTTTGAATTCTGAAATTAAAAGTGTTATTTGTAAAATATCTAAGACATTTGTTAATATTATAATAATTTAACAAATGATAGATATATAAAGCTTTGAGCAAATAAATATCTAAAATTTGTAAACTGATTTTTACATATGCACCTTAAACATGAACAAGTTTTACATTTAATATAATTTGCGTCAACAATATTATCATAACAATTGGATAAAATTTTAAAATCATTACTTATAATATTGAAAGGACAATGATTTTTCGTCCCTTTTATTAAATTCTATACATACTTATTGGATATTCCTTTTCCATTTACATTAATAACTTAGTGATATATTTTTCTCGCATATTATTTTGTATGTTTTCCAAAATTATTTCACTATACTTTTTTTTCCTTTATTCCATATATGTTTTCTTTTGTAAAAAATAAATATATCACTATTAAAGCATTTTAGTGATGGGTAATCCTTTTTTATTTCTATTTCATCTCTTTCAAATGTAAACATTTTATTAGTTTGTTCTTTCATATTTATATTTACTGTAACAAAACCTCACCTCATATATTTATCACCTAAAAAATTATTTTGGATTTGCAACATGGGAAATCATATAATTCATTCATGTTTTTATCATTCTAGTTATCCGGGTTACAGTTTTATTTCAACTGAGGGTAATTTTCATAATCAGTTTGAAAATAAAAAACTTACAACGATATTAAAAATATAATTCAGATATAAAAAAAGCTATGTGGTTAAGAAGAGAAAAATTTGATAATATTTCCCCGCAAGAAAGATCACCTCATAAAAAACAAAGTTTACATATAGTTGTGAAATTATCGTATTTATAAAATTTTCAGCAAAATTGTATTTATGTTCATCTAATGAGAATAAAAGAATATTATTTTTATCTATCTGATTATATTTATCATTATAACCTCAATTATTCAGTAATAAGTTGCTAATTTTTCAAAAAAGTTGATTTGATTAAACGTGCTTCCCGTGTTAAATGTTCAAATACAAATCTTGGAAATTGATGAAAAATAAGCTTCCGATAAAAAACCGTTCGAAAATGTTCGAAAATAGATTTTTAAGATTTTCTTCTTATTTTTTTAAGTTGAATGTAAGTTTTTGAAGGTTTGTACACAACAATATAAAGATTCTTATGTTTTTTAGTTGGAATGTACGTTTTGAAGATTTTTTACGTACAACAAGATTTAGAAGATTTTCTTATTTTTTTAGTACGAATGTACGTTTTTGAAGATTGTATATGTACAACAAGATTAAGAAGATTTTCTTATTTTTTTTTAATTTCGAATGTATGTTTAGAACATTTTGGTAGTGCTTCATTAATAATGTTGAAAAAGATGGAATATGAGGAAAGGGATAGAGAAAGAAAACATGAGCTTGCTATACAGAGATTGAGGAATGAAAATCAGAATGAGAGAGGAATAAATGTTCAAAAACCTATATCTGAATTGGGTAGTTCACTTATGTTCATGCCCAAGTTTGATGAGACTGATGTTGAGATTTTTTTCATAATTTTTGAATGTATAGCCACTCAACTTAAATGGCCACAAGATCAGTGGGGTTTCTTTGTTCAGAGAGCCTTTGTTGGTAAAGCCAAGCTGATTTACGCTAACTCCCCTAATGAACAATTAGAGTATGATAGCGTAAAGCAAGCTATATTAGAAGCCTATGATCAAGTACCCGAGACCTACAGACAAAAATTTTGAAGCCTTCAGAAGGAGGAGAAGCAGACGTATCTGGAGTTTGCGAATGAAAAAGAAAGGCTACTCAATGCTTGACTCAGGGCTAGCAAGGTTTCAACTTTTGAAGAGCTCCGTCAACTGATGGTGCGTGATAAATTTTTCGCAAAGTACCATATTCCCTTAAGTTATACTTGCAAGAGAGAGAGGTTAACACTGTAAACAAGGCTACCACTCTAGCTGAAAAATATAGATTGACTCATAGTAATTTTAATTCCAGACAAAATTAGAAGGAAACTGGTCCCTCTAGTTCATATAGTAGCCGTTTCCAGGGTGGAGGAGAACCACGGTATTCAGGTTGTGGATATGGTTCTAGTGGCTCTCAGACAACCACTTGGACTGCACCAGGGAGTACTGGTAAGACTGTAACCCCTACCTAATCCAAATCCACTACCACATGTGAATATTGTAAGCAACTAGGACATCACATCAGGGATTGTCCCAAGCTTATAGGCAAGGAGAGACGTCCAGAACAAGTTCTAGCTACTTCCAGCATTCCTACCTTATTACTTACTAGTGAACCAGCTACTTCTAATTCTAAGCAAACTCTAATGAGTGCCTGTCCTAATAAACCTAAGGTAACTCAAAACAGAGTTGTACCTGGTAGTGACCCTTCTAGCTGTTATAGTTATTCTAGTGATCAGTTTCAACCATTTCGCTCAGTAGGGACAGTTTCTTCTTCTGATTTATACACTAAGTATCCCATTCAAATTCTTAGAGACACAGGAGCCTCCCACAGCCTCATGTTAAAGGGTATATTGCCCGAGTTAGAGGATTGTTATTAGGGTCAAAGTGTTCTTATTCAAGGGGTTAGTGGGTGTATTGCTGTCCCTCTGGCTAGGGTTTACCTGACCACTGATTTAGTGTGCGGGTACTTCACTGTGGGAGTTCAGAGTCGCTGCCTGTGCAAAGTGTGAACCTTTTGCTAGGGAATGGTATTGCAGGTGGTAAAGTGGTGCCTGATCCTATAGTATCTTCATCTTCCTCATCCAGTAACAATACATAGCAATTGGAGAAGGACTATCCTCACTTGTTTGCTTCTTGTGTAGTAACAAGGAGTATGACTGCTCAACAAAGTAAGCCTAATGATAGCACATATTCTGATGATATTGATTTCAATGTTTCTTACCTGTTTTCTGATAATGACTCTACTCAGGTGTTAGCTTCGCCAGAGGAAATGAGTAATGTACCCATTAATCGCGACACTCTTAAAGAAGCTCAAGTACAAGACTCTACCTTAGTAACTTTCTTTCACAGGACAGTGGATGATTCTGATGTTTCCAGGTTTTCTTTTTGTTTTTATGTTAGGAATAGCATTTTGATGAGGAAGTATAGACCCCTTAACGTACCTGCTAATGAAATATAGCATGAATGCCATCAAGTGGTAATACCTGTGAAATTCCGCTCACTTATTCTGTCAGTAGCCCATGATACCAGTGGTGGACATTTAGGTGTTAACAAAACCTACCATAAGATCTGTAGAGACTACTTCTGGCCTAAGATGAAGCGGTATGTTGTCTACTATTGTAAGACCTGTCACGAATGTCAAATGGCAAGAAAACCGAATCAGCCAATCCCACCAGCACCTTTGACTCCTATTCCTGTCACAGGTGAGCCATTAAGTAAGGTCATTATAGAAGGTGTTGGTCCCTTGCCTAACACCTGTAGTGGCAATGAGTATTTGCTAACCGTTATGTGTTCCACTACCAGGTATCCTGAAGTTTTTCTTTTAAGACGAATAACTTCCAAGAATGTTGTTAAAGCCTTAAGCAGGTTTTTTACTCAGTATGGAATTCCTCGGGTGGTACAGTCAGATCTTGGTAGCAATTTTACTTCTAACCTTTTCAAACAGACCATGGATAAGTTGGGAGTTCACCAGTACCACTCCAATGCCTGTAGAACCGAGTGCCAGGTTGCATTGGAACGTCTGCATCAAACCCTAAAGTCGATGCTGACTAAGTATTGTATAAAACATAATGCAGACTGGGATGAAGGTATCCATTTTGTGTTATATGCTGTAAGGAGTCGAGTGCAGGATTCCCTTGGGTTCTCCCCATTTGAATTGGTTTATGGACATGAAGTTAGAGGTCCCCTTAAAGTTCTCTAGGAGTCATAGTTAGGTAATCCCCCTAAGAAGCCTATTCTTACCTATGTACATCAATTAAAACAGCGCTTAAAGTCTGCTGTGAATCATTCCATGAGTAACTTAAAAGATGCCCAAATTAAGATGAAAGACAATTTTGACAAGAAGGCTATTTCTAGAGAATTTAAACTAGGAGATCATGTGTTAGCTTTTTTGCCCATTCCTAAGAGGCCCTTGCAAAGTAAATTTAATGGATCTCATGTTATCAAAGAAATAAAGAGGTAATGTGAATTATGTAATCAAAACTAGTGATAGGAGAAAGTCAGAGAGGTTGATCCTTGTTAATCATCTTAAGCTTTATCATGTAAGAAGTTCAGATAATGACTTCCTGTGACCAATGTGACTATTGTGCCTAATCCTGTAAATTCTAATGTATATTATGTATCTAATTCCTTTTATTCAACCCCCCCAGCTTTGTGGAAAAGGAATCTTTTAAATATAAAAGGAATTGTATATGCTTGGGTCTGTCATTTTCGAAATCTTTTTCTGTTTTTTTTTTTAAATAATCAACACGTTGGGGAACAACAAACATATCCTGTGAGTTCTTCCATTTGTTCGTTAAATTATCAATAAGAATTGAATTTTTAAGTACCAGCGACAGTAATTTAATTTGCACCCTGTGTTCTGTAAAAAAAAGATTTAAAATGATATATATATATATATATATAATATGCAAAAGCTATTAAATCATTACAAGTAATGAAAGTACTTAAAAACTTTTGAATATTTTTTGATATATTAATTACTTTCCTATATTTTTTTTATTTAGTAATTACTTTGGTCGTTAGAAACCTTCGATATATTTGATGTGTTTCGTTTGTGACTTACAGCATTGTCAAGAAAAGAGCAATCTAAAAAAAAAGGAAAATGACGATTAATTTTTTCATGATTTCACCACTTTTCATAGGTTGTACCACTACTATTTTCCTAACTTCACCAAACGTTTTAATTTTTTAAAAATTGATTAAATATCCTCGAATATATATATATATATATATATATATATATATATATCTTGGAGTTAGTGATCTGACGAATCACGTTTATAACGGATTTAAATCTGTACATTTAGCAGGCCATTTCATCACTTTCAAGCGTTGGTTTACAAAATATTCCTGCGTTGATTTTCTCGTGTGCTTGGTATCATTATCCTGTTAGAAGACAATCCATCTGGCAAGACTAAACTTCCTCGCCGATTGTTTCACATGTTTATCCAAAATTTGCTGATATCCCTCGGAACTCATAATGCCTTCTATCTCACAAAGTTAGCCAGTACCTGCAGCAGAAAAGACATCCCCCCCACAACATGATGTAACCACCGACATGTTTCACGGTAGATACAACGTTCTTTTCTCGCAGAGCGTCTCCAGATTTTCTCCAAACTAATAGTGGTTATTTATGCAAAACAACTCGAGTTTATTCTCGTCTGAGCATAATATTTTACTAAGTTGTAATTCAATATCATTAAGATGTTCTCTGGCATACTTTAAACGTCTATTTTTGTGAACTGTTTTCAACAGTGGCTTCCTACTTGGTACACGTCCATGGAGACCCTCACGGTTTATGTAATGTCACACTGTTGACACGTCCACGATTGTTCCACTGCTAGCGAGGTTTGCTTTCAATTCCTTAGCAGTAACTTGTGGACTTTTGTTGAGAATTCGAACACACATCTCTTTTAGTTAATTTTCTTGATCGCCCTCTCCACACACGATTAAAAGTAGTCCCATCAGCCTTAAACTTTACAATAATATTCCTTGCCGATGAAATTGGGATATTCCAACTTGCCGAAATTTGTCTATGTCCATTTCCTCGATTGTGCAGCTCATTTATGCGCCCCCTATATGCTTCTGACTGTTCGGATGTCTTCACCATTTGCTATTTCAAAATTATTATAGAGATGATTCTTTAGCCATGTCTAAAGAATCCTGGATAAGTTTAGAATATTCCATTAGTCATTCTCGAACATGCTTTAACACTAATTTTAATAATTCGATATGTTAAATCATTATTATGTAAAGGTTGCCAATAATTTTGCTTCCTGTGTTTTTCTAATAAACAACATGTTTAATGTTGATAATATTTTTATTATCATTTATACATTAGAATATATTGATTTTCGGCTAATATAATTAAATATAATATAAATATGTACATTTCGAACTAATAACGTATATAAATTTGTAAATTACAAAGTTTGAGATGTGTTGCCAATTGATATGTGCGTAACTGTAAATACTCAGTCAAGAACTTCTAACTTTGTCCAGGACTTCTTACTTAGTTAGGATCTTCTTATTCCGTCCATAACTTCCTACAAATTCCAGAGCATCATTCTCAGTTCAGAATGTCATAATCAGTCAAGCACTTAATATTTAGTCCAAACTTCATTCTCAGGCCAGAATTTCCTACACATTCCAGAACTTTATATTCAGTCTACAACTTCATTCTTACTATTGACTTTCATTATCATTTTGCAACCATTTATTCAGTCTAGAACTTCTTACTAATTTAAGAAATTCATTTTCAGGCCAGAAAATTATGCTCAGCAGAGAACTTCATAACCAGTTCTGATATTCACGCTCAGACCTAACTTTATTCTAAGTGCATAACTTCATACTCAATCCTAAAGTTTATACTATGTTTAGAACTTTATACTAACTCAAAACGCTATACTCAGTAAAGAAGTTTATACCCACCACACAACTTCATAATCATTCCAGAATTTCCTATTAAGTACAAAATTCATAATTTGTCAAAACTTCATTCGCAGTGCAGAACTTCATAGACATTTCAGAACTTCATACTCAGTCTAGAAGTCCATTTTTGCTCCAGGTCATCCTCATCATTCCAAAACTTCTTTCTCGCCCTAGAACTTCTTACTAAATTCCAAAGTTTATTCTCAGATCAGAATATTATTCTCAAAAGAGAACTTCATCACCAGTCTGGATATACATACATAATCCGAATTTCATTATAAGTGCAGATATCTTAATCAATGTAAAACCTTTTACTAACTTCAGAACTTTATACTCAGCAGATAACTTCATAGTGAGTCCAGAATTTTTTAAGTAATTTAAAACTTCATTATTACTCCAGAATTTCATGTATAAACCAAAACTTCATAATTAGTCGAGCACTTCTTAACTGTTCAAGAACTTAAACAGTACAAAGTTCATTCTCAATGGAGAACTTCATATTCACTCCAAAACGTCATAATCAGTCCATAACTTCTTACTCAGTATATAACTTCATAATTAGTTCAGACCTACACATTCAATCCAGAACTATATACTTACCCCAGAACTTCATTCTCAGTCCAGAACTGAAAAAAATGTTTAGAACTTCATACTCAGTCTAAAGTTTATTCTCAGTGCAGAATTTCATATCAGTCTAGAACTTCATTCTCATTCCAGAACTGCATGATCATTCCAGAAATTCATAGTGAGTCCAAAACTTCCTACTAACTCCGCAACTCTTTACTGAGTCCAGAACTTTATAATCAGTCAAGAACTTCATACATACTTAATCCCAAAATTCATACTCAGTTTATTACTTCATACTTAGATTAGACTTTTCATAACCAAAATTTCATACTCATTCCAGAACTTCACAATCGGTTTATAATTTAATACTGATTTTCGATCTTCTTTCTTAGTCTAAACCTGCATACTCAGTCTAGAATTCTTACTCTTGTTTTAATGATTAGTTCAAAACGTTTCACTCTCAAACCATGGATTACAAAGCTTCAATGCAACTTAGATTTCGAACGTTCTTTCATCGTTAATAAATTTTACCAAATGAAACGTCAGCTTCTCTAGTAATCTTTGATGTACAGGCAAGGTGTCATGTACACTGTAATCCGTAAAGAAACACACCTATATTTCCGAATAAGTATATTAACACTCGTGTATATATACGGAACTTTATATATATATATATATATATATATATATATATATATATATATATATATATATGACCTCAAGGGCGTATTGGTCAAAGTGGGGTGAGGAAGTAAAAATCCGGAAAGAAACCCTCTGGAGTTCTTTCGCCTTTCAGCTTCTTCAGAACAGAAAAGCAGAAGAAAGGAGATCGCTCTTTATATATGTAGACAGATGTCATCACGGCTCGCGGATGCTTGTCCTCGGTCAGCTTCTTTGAGTTGGTGAGTTGATTTTATCGGACTCCTACCTTTACGCTTCATTTCTAATGGGCAAGCCGCAAGATCCCGTGCCGGTGATTAGTTTACAGGTCGGAGATAATATGCGCTGCTTCAATCATTCTTCGCTTTCTTTTTGCTAAACCCTTATGAATTACTTTGATCCCAACCAAATTAGCAAATAACTGTTTGATGTTCTATTGCTTCTTTTATATTCATTAATCTTAGTCTTAATATCTCTTCCTGATTCACCCTAATGACTGCAGTCGCATTCGTCGAATTCCTATGATTCACTAATTTCCCTCTCTGGTTTACGCAGGTTAGCTATCAAAATACCTGCCATCCTAAGAGACCTGTTTAATCTCTCTGCCACCATAGAGTACCGAGAAGACAGGTGTCTAACCCCTTCTAATACCTTTCCGGCGTGCTCATTACCTTCGTCCGCCTGTGTGAGCCTTGCCCCTCTACTTCTCTCTGTTATTTTTAATGCTTTTTCACGTAATTTTATTACAATCTTAACCATTGCAATAACTGGAACAGTGCCAAATCAGTAATAAAATGCAGTAATTATATTTCGAGAAATATATTAGAATATATCTCTATCAACGCTTTCCAAAATTCCAACCTTAGCCCTGGTTTATTCATGATAGATCCCATTATCAGTACATATATAAAATCTTAAATAAAGTTGTTTCAGGATTTTGTAACCGCTAATTAAAGTTCATAGGTGGGTAGTCTAATCCTCCTTTCCACTATTTAACGCAATGTATGTCCAGCCTCCTGTTCATTCCTTGAAGAGGTCTTTAAGAATAAAGAGGTGGTATATATAAGAGACAACAGAGTGGTATCCAGCTCATGTACAGCGGGATACAGAATATAGAAATATTATCAAAGACGTGATTAAACACCGGATATGAAAGGTAAAGGAATATAGATAAGGTCTACTTCCGGAAGTTCCAACTGTGAAAAAAGAATGTAGGCATTTAGGTCGCAAAGCTATGAGTACATACATACAATTATAAATACATTCAAATCAACAAAAGAAACATAACTAATTTAATAAATCAAAGGGCTAAGATTTAAAAGGGACAATTTCGTTATAAATATGCCTTTTACTTACAGGGGCTAGTTTAGAGAGACAGATGGATATATTCAATTTAGGCGAGGAATTAATGTATGAACATTCTACAATATTTCTTTTAACAGTAATCAGATTTGTAAATAGATTACCCGAATTACAATTGAAAGGGTGACTCTTTTTAGAAAAATGAACAAAAAGAGCATTATTTCTTTGACCTCTTCTAATACTGAATAATGTTGAGTCAAGCGTACACTTAATGATTTACCGGTTTTACAAAAGTATTGCTTCGGGCAAACGGCACAATTGCCAGAATAAACTTCCTCTATACTATTGTTATTATTAGGAATTGTCAAAATTTTGAAAATGGTAGACTCATACTTGAATATGACTGAAACATTTAAACCTTTCAAAAGGCGGGGAAACAAGGAAAAGAACTCAGGAAGTACTTGGAATCCGCCTTTCATTTTCCTGTGTGAATTTTTGCATTTATTGCTCTACTCACGCGCTACTTTGTGAGTTTCTCATATTCATATATATATATATATATATATATATATATATATATATGCGTATACGTACCTAAGTGGGCCTGTATATGAGCATACGCATAGTAATCTCCTAAAATATCTCTGAAAATATTCAAAGCTCTTTTCTTAGAGAAGAATAGGCTTGCTATCGCAGTCATTTTCTTTTTCTAAAATATTCTTAAAGCAAAGAAAATGGTGCTTAAAATTGGATAGTGAGGGGTGGGACAATGAAGCCTTCTAATTATTATTATTATTCCTATAGAATTTGGTTCCGTGATATTTTAGAAAATATCAGTTTAAGCTTTAAATTTTCAATAAATAAAGTTTTTAAAGGTATTACTTGAAACCTATATTCTTTCATGACTCAGTGATTTTTTTCTCTTCTTTGATTCATTTAGGCACGAGTCTTGACCCGAAGCTTTCAAAAGTTAGGTGACCGATCTGGCTAAAACAAAGCCCTGGGATCGAGATCCAGAGAAGTCGTCCGAAAGAAGTCGCTTCCTGGAACAAAAATTAAATAACCAAAATCAAAAGAATCCGTTTGGGTTAAATTAGTGATCACATCCGAAGTTATATTATATCCTATACAGTTTTTCTATTTCTAAATTAGATTTAGGTATATATGCCTAATATAAACCTGAATTTGAAAATTTATATCTATAAAAATCCTCAATTCTAAGTATACAACACTAATATTGTAGACGTACTTGGGCCAAATTCAATCGGTTTCACTGGATATTTCATAATATTTGAGTTTAGAGAAAGCTATGGCAGTTCACATTAAAAAATAAAAGAATAACATTAAAACTGTCTAGAGTAATTTATCAAGCTCTTTAACGTGATATATATTTCTACAAAAGTAGCTTTTAAAACTCAAAAGTTTACATATAGGTATTTTTTTTATTTTATTTGTGGGAGACTTAAGTAAGGCTAAGTAAATGTCTTGATAAGAAATACTTTGACACTGCTTCATTAAAATGCTATTCATGATTGTTCCTCTTCACATCATTAAAAAATTTTAAACTTATGATAATGGGTTTGCTGTCATTGACTCCGATTCATATTCTACTAGCAACGCGATATCAAATCACTTCCAAGTATAAAATTCACATATTTTAGAGGCCCGTATCTCACACATTTTAATGTTTTAATATGTGACTATATTTTACTAACGTTCGAGATATTTCGAGTTCATTTATCGGTGATTTCAGTAATGAGGATAAGCATGCAGATCATATTAAGTAATGCGCCAAAATACACGAGTAACCGACGTCTCTCGTCGGATTTCTATCTTAGATTCGCAAAATTTTCAGGCAAAAGACGGAGGGTGACGATTCCATTCCAGATTTTGTGGTAGACTCTTCTACTTCGTGGCATTTTTCGACTTCTAAATAAGACCCCATGGCCAGCAGACCAAAGATGAGTAAACTTGTAGGTGAGATACTTGACGAGGCTTCTACAGGGCTTAGGGAAAGCGTGAGATCGCTGGAACTTATAGATTGGAAAGATACAACAGCAGAATTTGGGTTAGAGTTCGTTTGGAAGGAACTAGTAGCATTGGAACGCAAGCTCGATGGTGGAGGTGCGCACAACAGAGAAGATCCCAAGGAAAGAGATTCCTGATATTCTAACGGAATTAAAGATCTCTTATTTATTTAGAGTCACGTCCTGGTTAACAGTACAGGCGGGCGTGAGGAGAACGCTACGCTCTGACTGCTCCGTGTAAGATGAAGTCGGAGAATGAGTAACGTAAAATTCCCATACCGTCATACACCCAAGATCAACTGGAATGGAAGGTCAGGCGAACAAAAAGAGGATTCTTTGTTACTTGAATCGAGGGAGGTTCCCAATGACCGTAGATTTACAGCTAGTCTGTCTAGGGATCGGGCATGTCCGACCCTTTTAGTGATATCTGCTCCTCCACACCACATCCGTATGGCAGAAATAGCGGGGTAGGAATATCATCGAAAGGAGGGGGGAATTTGGAAGGAGCCGGTGGTAAATCCTCGAAAGTAAACATTAGTAGCTTTAAATACGGATATTTAGAGCAAGGAAATAATTTGTTTTTAAAGGTTTACACATAAAAGTGGATTCTAAGGAATGTTACTTGGTAATTGTCATGAAATTTGTTCCTTGGAATGAAACGATTACTGTGCAGCATTATAACCAGTACCATAATTCTTCATTTGAAGATATGCTGATCTATTGAGATCCTGATCTCTACCTTGGTTCAGAGTCGTAGATGAGCTGTTATTTTTAGTTAGCCTTTTGCTGCTATCATCACTGCAGGACAGAGCACATTGGATTTCACGACCCATTTCCCTCCAAACTGAAGCCTGTGAAGAGAACACAGTGATAATATTGTAATAAATACATTATGACATCCATAGGACATGAAATACCAGAGAAGGGACAACGAAGGATACCTAGGTCTAAATTTGGAAACTGCAATGTAAGGGCTGATGATATACGGTTAGTATCTTAATGAGTAGCCACCTTCACACTGCATCAGGCACGTCTGAATAACGCTATTAATCCACGATTGGTTTATTGAACTTGAAAGTAATGATTAAAATTAAAACCTTTTAAGTTTCTTAAAATTAAAACATTTGCATAACTGTTTCTATGGGTATACTCTTTGATAAGGCTCTATTTGGAGTCATCCTGGCGCAATTGGGAGGTGGTTATTCGCTTCTACTTTGCAGGGGTATCTAGAGGAGCTGCACATCCTCCAGGCCTGAGTATAGACTAGGGAAGCCCTGTCACTGAATTTACGTGAACTTTCTTATGGGGCCTGGAATGTTGTTGGTCGCTTCCCCCCGACCCCTCTCAGCGCTACTTCATCTTTATTTATTATTAGTAGTATTATTAATATTGATATTATTATTATTATTATTATTTTATTATATATTATTATTCATTATTTTTAGGCTATCCCTTTAACCTTTTCTAACCGCATTTTGTAGCAGGAGGCCTATTTCAGCCTGGACGAACTTTGGTCCGCTAGCCTTGGGGCTTTGGTGGACTGCATGCCATCCTAGGATCAGCTTACACAAGAGTATGATAATAATATTTGATCATCACCTTACTCATTAGGCAACCCACCTTTCTCTTCCTATTTTTCTTACATAAATGCCTACTCCCTTCCAAACTTGGTCTTCTCTCCACAGAGCTTCTGGCTGCCTGGCGCACTTTCGCCTTCCTATGGGTCATTAGTCAAGTGGCATTGTATATACTGAGGCCAATACCTTCCAGCCTATGACCAAAAGCCCACTGGTTAAGGCAATATTAGGACTCGGGGTGTGTTTGGCCGTCGTCTCTCATCAACTTTTTCCAATAGACATATAAGTTGGTTATGCCGACACCATCCATAATAATTGAAGACTCGAGAACAATTTGGCATGAAATTTTCGGGTCCTGTGGAGACTTTTCTTTTAACCAGCCAAGGCACTGTGGGATTTTACTATCTATGTTACATGTATTTTCAATTTAACTATAACTATGGTTGCAAGTGAAATAATAATGGAGTGCGCATGGAGATCCGCCTCCAAGCGCGGTCTTGCCTTCCTAGGTGTCAGAGAGGAGGAGGAAAATCAAGACATACATTTACGCAGTGGAGCAGCTCCTCTTACACTGGTGATCAGCATGAGGCAAGGGGTCTTCTCCTCTGCCATCTTTAGCACCACCCACTGGCAGTTACACTTCAGAAGAGGAGGTGGCATATACTACCCACCCACCGTATTTTTTATCAAGATAGGTTTCCCCGCACTCCCTTCTTTAGAGTCGCCAATGCACGACTCGACCTCTGAAACAGCGGTTGTACTCACTTTTGCTTTCAGTGAGAACTACCAAAAAAACAGGCTGTCATCCCTATATCAACCGCTTCGTGTTTATATCAACTAGATCGTGCCAACCCTCTTAGACTATCAGGGAAGAGCGTGGCCTATATGGCTGCACCCCCTGCAGTCCTGCAAACCTGTATTGCGAGTTTACAGGAAGTCGGTGTGCATGCTGCTTTTCATCCTTAATAGAGGTCAGGCCATCGGTAGATGACGGAAATGGACAGCCCCTGATAAGGATCCCTATACTTCGGGTGGGGATGGCCACATGGATGTCCTCAATCACTGAACATTGTGACGGAGGTCACCTTGCCCGAGATGACAGGATCTTCCATGGGGTTGAACCTGTGCTCGGTGCCAAACACCAAACCTGAGTCCGCTCCTGTGCATGCTATTTTTGAGGCAGCTAGCTTCAAACGCTTCATGAGTTTTCGATCCACTGATGGCATCATGTTATCCAAAAGGCAACATGATTCATCAGAAGAGAGCATTAGTTAGCTTGGTTGATAGAGAACCGCAGGTGAGCTGCGTTTCGGACGGGAGCAATTATTAGTGACTTTTCCATCAACTTCGTAAAAGGGGTGGTTTATGCGAGAGGACTCTTGGACAACTCCATAGAAGACATTACCTTTAGTGCTGACCGACCATAGGGCAAGCAAGGTGGAACAAGGGATGGGAGAAAAGAAGGTGCCTCGAGACCCCTCTTCACTCTTCGTAACGTTTGGCCCTGACAGGCTCCTTGAGTCGATGTGTGCCGTTTATTATTTCTACCGCGTGAAGGCATTCGTGCCACTGATGCGGAGGTGCTATTATTGCCACCGCTTTAGCTATACGAATCGCTCATGTAGACTTGCAAAGTTGAGTTTACCCGAAGTGTGTATAAGTTGCTCTCAGAATGTACACGATAAGTCCTTATCGTATATGGCTAAGAGTGTCAATTTCGGAGAGCTGCATTTAGCTTCTTCTAAGCATTATGGTGCGTATATCCTGGACAATTATATTATGGCCATTGAGTATGCGGATCTTCTCTCATTTCACGAGACTAAGGACTTGGACCTGGTACGCCCGGCGCTGCCTGGGACACCTTATGTCTCAATATAAAAAATGTGCCTACTGCTCCTCGCCCATTCAGGCCTACGAGCACGGTCGTTTTTTTGCCCATTCGGAATCCTTCTGTGGGTTTTACTCCCCACGTTCCCTGGTGCTCTCCTGGTAGAGCTGGTAGGAAAAGGGTTTACACCCATCCTGGGTTAAAATCATGGTTCCCCCCTCCCCCCAAACATGACCGTTTCTCGTACTGTGAAACGACCGCGTGCCTTCAACGACTCGTTAGACTCAGAGGAGGCAATACGCTTGAAGGTGGTCGTAAGGCCGTCTTCGGGGGTTGCTAAAGCTGCCCTTTGAAGGAGAACAGCACCAAAAATGCTTCTTTCCTACGCTCCCCTTCACCCACGAATGATGGTATGGGAAGCTCTCGGAGATAGTGGATCATACAAACGATAGGATCCCCGCCTTTGAAGCAGCCATACACACCAAATGTTCCGACGCGGATTGAGGAAAAGATTCGTATAGCAAGCCCAACCGCCCCGGATGAGTCCTCAAAGATGACAGCTGCTTGAGCGCATTTTCAACTAAGAGCGCCTGGATGATCTGCCTCGCAGAAGCGTACAGCCCTTCATGCAATAGTATTCTACTTGAAGAAGTTCCCGCATATCCTCCGAGCAAAGCCTGGACGATATATTCCTTCAATTGAGTTGCCGCGGACTATGGCCCAACTGGGAAAAATTTGTGGATGCCCCTCTCCTTTTTTTCCCCGTTAGCTATATTATTAAAGGAGAAAATGCTGGGCCCACCCTCCCGGGTATAAATGTTCTGTGACCGCACCATAACGGAATGGGGAATGGGCAGGAAGATTCGCGCTTTTCAACTGGCATGATATTTAATATAAATTTAATATAAATAACTCCGGTCAGCATTAGTAGTGTTGCAGCACCTGATTAGGAAGCATCTGTTATTTTTACGTACATTCAACCGTCACCCAAGTCCAAATCAGAGGACTTCCACCAAGTTGTTGCATGGTCGCCGAGGCACTTTGTACTACTTGAAAATTTGAACGGTAAACACCGAAAGATTACTCGATCAATTCCAAGATTCAAATATTTGCTGACCTGATCGACGAGCTGGAGATAGTTGTCATAAATGTGAATAAGTTTATGCATCACTGCCTGAAAACCACCGTTGTGTTTTTCTCCGGCAAATTCATCGCCATTGTACCTAACTACTATTACTAGAACTTCTGGCCATTTTGCAGAAAGACTGACTCCGTGGTCGTCCGTTTAGTGTTAGACTGCCCTCATACATAAGGGTTATATCTACATACGCTATAGGCGCCACCAGTATGACTTCACTGTTAAAGAGTTTGTCCGCAGCTCTTCATTGGTCATAAGTGTATTCACCTAATAAATTGAACCCCCTCCCCTCTTGCAGAGGTGTAGAAGCAGGTTAATAAAATAAGACGCAAGTTCTCACAGGATTCCCTCTCTTTCTCCGGTAGAATGGGACCGCAACCTCCGACCCCGTGTCCGTGGAGAAGTCCTTCGCGGCCGCATAATCCGCACTCCTAGCTGGGATGCTGCTCCCTAGCATTAAATGCTTATCGTAATGTCGCTGAAAGCTTCCGAATAAACTTTACCTCCAGAGGAGGAGAACCCTTCAACGACAGATGAACAGTTAGTTAGGCGTTCTGCTCTCGCTTCGTGCGAAGACCAGCTTCCCCCTGATCCGAAAGCCATCCAGTATGCCATGCTTTGACATGTAGGTGAACGAACGTAGAATTTCTCTTAGATTTGTTCAAAAGGATCTCGACAAAAGGTATCTTCCATGACTCTTGTGCTCGCTCTTTGCAATCCGGGGAGAGATCAGTTAATCTCTGCCGGTTTCTGCCTAATCTCTTTAAACTCCTGTGTATATAAGTTGATGGAGAAATTGACAAACGTTAGTCCACCTTTTTTCATGGATAGTGGTAACCACCTGTCTTCTGCACAGTGCGTCTTCCGCAAGTTCCACTACACCTTGGATGCTCTGCTACAACCTGAAAATGCCGCCTGCAAGGCATTCCTTCGTAGACAATAATTAAGCTACGGTGTTTTTCTATCTGGTGAAGGCCTATGATACCACATGGTCATTTGATATAATGGAAAATCTCCACACGAGTGGTGCAAGGGGAAGCCTCCCAATCTTTATTTCTGAGTTTATGAGAGGTCGTCGATTCCGCTTATGGGCAAGAGGAGCTCTCTGTGGTCTAATAGAAAAGGAAGTAGATATCCCACTCGGAAGTATCATCAGTGTCTCATTCTTTGCCCTCAGCATCAACGGCATCACTTTTGTGCTACTGGAAGATGTTCTCGCTACACACGAGGTGAAAGACCTTTCGATCTGTTTTGGTGTGGCACCGATGGTATGTCTAGGACTCCATCTTCAATAGGAATTGAACGGTATATCTCGCTGTGCTGAAGAACACAGGTTTAGGTTTTCCTTGGCCAAGAATAATTTGGTGCATTTCTGTCGCAATCCACGTCTCCACGTCGGCCTGGAGTTGTTTCTAAATGCAGTTCGCTGGAAGTGGTGGATACAAACCGTTTACTTGGTTTTGTTTTCAACGACCCCTCACCTTTAAAGCTCATATTCGCAGCCTAAGGTATCTAATACCCACGTCATGAATTTTTAATTTGTTATTTGTTCCGTGACGTTCCGTACTCGGGGTGCTGATATGACTCTGCTTTGCTTTTCTATCATGATTTGTTCGTTCGAAACTTGACTACGAATGCGAGTTCTATGAATCCGCAGCTGAACGTGCATTGTAAAATGTGAACTCGAACCATCATACCGTTATCCGCCTTGCAAGCGGTGCCTTTCGGTCATCACCCATTAAGAGAGCACTTGTTGATACAGCGCTCGTTAGTTAAAAAAACAGCGTGCCCTGTTCAGAGACCTGATTGTAATCTTTAGAAAATACAAGGCACTAAAAGTGCTCTTGGGCCATTGGAATCTCCACACACCTTGGTTCGCGGTATCCCTGATGCCTGATTTGCCTCGTGTCGTGAGGATACTTAGATTATCTCCGCTGGGTTTCTGGAGATGTGGTAGTTGCATGTATTTACCGCGCCGTTGCGGACGCCTAACAGTCCGCAAGGACTGGACGACCACACCAGCATTTCACTCTTCCATACACCGATTACATGGCAGGAATCCATGTAGCCCCCAGAGATGCCTGGTAAAGAAAAGGGAGAGGGCTGAAGGGAACTTAAAGTTGCGTGCCATTGCGCCGCAACTGTTCCCATGGACCTAAACCAAAATGCCGCTACATCTTCTGTTTGTTTTCAGCCTTCTTTGAATTGGGCACACTTGGGTAACGCACCATCATTTGATGGTGGTGAGTTACACCTTACTACAATGAGTCCATTTTCCCCTATACTGTTTGTCACCTGCGTGTTGAATATCCAAGTTTGGGTGATATTCGGCACGTTAGCTGTCCTGCTACTGGCACCAATGGAGTCACTACTGCTTGTCCCTTGTACTCATGACAAATTTGTGCACTCAGACATGTGGACTATATGTCTTTTTGTAGGAGTTTGTCATCCCCATTGTATTTTACTTTATTTCTTGTAGGTGACATGCTCCTGTAAGGTATGGAGGCGGGCCTGGCTCCGACGCTGTAGCCTCTTAATTCTTCTTGCTTTTTAATCTTGTTCTCTTTTGTTGTTTTCGTTTTGGATTTGTTTGGTTCCGTTTGGAAATATTTATAGTAGCATAGCACTCAGCTGGAATTTGAATTTCGGCGACGTATGCCCTTGAAGGAAATCGCCAGATGGGCATGTAGAATTAAAAAAATTATTCGCTTAATATATGATTTTTCTCCATGTGGTCTCGCAAGAACATATTTGCCAGCATCCCCGCTATTTCTTTTTCAGGGGAGAACCACCAATGGATACAAGATGAGCAATGTTGTGCTGCCCCATTACGAGTGTCATGTCACATGATTACTTAGGTGAAAAGTTTTCAATTTCAGATGCCTTTTACTTCTCCTGCCTTCCTTCATTATTTTATATTCATTGTTTGTCGCCCAATCTTTCATGTTACGTCATAGCCATCTGGAAATACAGCCCGCCAGTTATAATAATATAATAATAATAAAAGATTTCTTATAATGCGGTCTTCAAGGCCGGAGGCCTTCAAGAGCAAAAACACCATCTTGTATTTTTGCATGGTAGATAGATCTTTTATTCAGAATTACTCAGCTGGAGTGGTCAAATGCTGTAGCAACCGGTGCTTCCATATCCTATGTTAACTGTAGATCCCTAGAGGGGAAAAAGCCTTAAGAGGTAGACTATAAGTCGATGTTAAAACTCCAAGAAAGTATCTACCCTTATTTTAAAATACTGCTTTCTGTTTTATTCTAAGTTAAAAACAAAACCTTGAGCCACAATCGGCGCTGCAGTATCAATGAAATGAACGTCACTTTTCCAATTCCAAGAAACAGCATCATAACTGTTTCGGAAAATCGTGATTTCCTATTCATCGAAATATCGAGTTTTCGATCGGGTCCTTAGACACCGTCATATTGATGATTTCCTGGAATTTCTTGTGTAAACTTCTCATCTGTGAAGACCATCTTCTTAACATTATCTTGTAGAATTTTTTTATTTTCATCCGTCACGTTTGTTTGTTTAGTCGTGTGCAAACGACTCTGTAAGTTACTATGTTGGTTTGTTGGTCATATTGTAATCATTTTACTTTTTAATGATTTTTTGAAAGTTTTGAAGTACCCACCAAGGTCAGATGATCTGTTGTTAATTGATAACACGTTTGTTAATTATTTTTCTTCAAAATTTTTGAAATAATTGAGACTACGTTACTTAGGTCAGTTGAACTTGTTTTAAATAAAGGAATACTTTTAATGGCTTGAAATATATCGATTTTACTACACGTTGCACAGAACTCGTCCTTATACTCGAAGTAGGTCCCAAACCATTAATCTTTAATTAGCAAACTTAGCTATTTCGTTAATGATCTAATGTGCGGTCTAGATAACAAAGTCGCAAAGTGTATCTATCTCTATTTTTATGCGTAGTCTACCTAAGATTTTTCCTTCAAGGAGACAAAATCTAGAATAAAATTTAAAAAGGTTTAATAATTAATTTTAGGCATTCAGATCCGACTGATTGAATAAGGTGGGGTATAGAAGTTTATCTTCGTTTTAAAGGTCAAATAACTGGGACTAAAAACAATCAAATTCAAATAGAGGAAGTAAAATGTTCATGTCCTAGGAATTATAATCGTGGCAGACTACTCACTAGCGATCATGTAACCCTAGGAGAAGAGAGTAAAACGAATAGACGGACAGGGAATTTTGCGGCTCAAACAAAAAAAAGAATGTCGTTACTCCTATGAGGATGGGCGATATGAAAACACTAGTTCCTATTATTGTCAGAGAATTCACAAAAGGATCATTATACCTTCAGACCAATGGTCAGTTCACAGCAATTTGAATGCACTTGGTTTCAAGCATGCTACCGTAAATCAGCAACATAATTATGTGGATATTGAGTAACAAGATGATACTAAAAATATCGAACACCAGTAGACCGCACATTAGATCAGCATCGATTTAATTTATAAGAGCTTTAAAAATAATTATCGGAAAAATTAACTTGTTATTTTGCATTAACTCTAGTCCATTAAGTCCAAAATTAAATAAATAACTTTATAAAATCTATCATTTTCAGATTTCAAATATAGATGTGATTTTTTAATTTTATGTGATCATAAAAACTTAAATCTGTTGACGTTGATGAGGTTAAAACGGTGAATGGTACTTAGCCTCAGCAGAAACAGGCGCAGAACCACTGTCCCTACCTGGATATAAACTTTTTGCTCTTGTCAAAAGAAAGAGAAATGCTTATTTCTAACAACAAGCTGAGTTTGCTCAAGACTGTATTGATCAAAGGGCATGTGATAAGACTTAACAACCTCAAGCAACATACCAATTTAACCCACATAGCATAAGAAGCGGCATTTTAGTAGTATAGAGTTATTTTTCACTTCCTTTTCAGATAAAGCACACTTGCAAACCATTGGTGTGTCCTTTAGCTGCGGCGTAACATAGATTGCTATGTTTGGGAAACTCTTCATAGCCAACAAGCTGCTATTCCAGGTTGCAAAGTCTGAAACTTTTGAGAGGCTGATCAACGCGGTAAGGAGAAGGATATCTTCTTCAGTAATTTAGCCTAGCCTTAAGAGAGCAACAGAAGAACTGGTTAGTCAAAGAAAAAGGAAAACTGACAAATGTGGCCTTATTGGGTAAGCAAGGTATGGAGAACTTGTTTTCATCTTGAACAGAGCAATGAACTACACTGATGCATTAGAGTATTTGTTCTGTATGAAAAAGCTAATAGTGATGACCAGGAGTTCAACTCCTTATGGTGAAAACTTTATAACTTTATAAATAAGCCTACAAAAAGAGGCCAAAACTAGACTGAAAGGCTAATTGTCACGGAATCCCAGCATATAAAGGCAATGGTGGGCATGGTATACGAAGTGCGACCTCATGAAAATACCCATAACTGTATCAGTTGTGATCTGACATCTCGTAGGTTAGTTAATGTAAACACCGACATTTCTGCTCATAGCAAGGCGAGTTGAGTTACCGAAGCATGGGATATTCTATTTCTGAAACTAAGCAGGGGTGTCAGATCACAACTGATACAGTTCTGGCTAGAATTGTCTAAGAAAACTAACAATAATCCCTGGCTTAAGTCGCACCATATTTAAAGCAAAAGCTACCAGAAACATATCCACTAGGTTAGTACAAAGGCCTTTACCTGCTTTTTGATATGAAAGCAGAAGACCCACCAAAATGCCATTGTTCACACCACGACATCTGACCTATTTCTTCACCTGGGCTCGTGACGTCACCAATTTCCCCCTGGACGATTTGTAAAAAATGGCGTGAACCGATGAGTCACGGTTAAAGTTGTTTCGTAACGATGGTAGGGTGTGAGATTGACACGGACCCCATGAAAGTATATAACCTAGTTGTCAACAAGGCACCATGGTGGCTAGTAGTGGTTTCATAATGTTATGGAGTATGTTCGCGTTACACGGGTTGCGCCTTTGTTCTGCTTAAACACGACATTGATTAGTGACCAATAAGTTGCAGTACTTGATGATCATTTCCATCCATTCATGGACTTCATACTTGCGAACAACAATGAACTATTTCACATGATAATTCACTTTATCAAGTCACCTAGAATTGTTTCGAGGAGCATTCTAAAGAGTCCTGACGAATGGTGTTGCCAACTCGTTCACTATACATAAACCAATTCAATAAACATTTATGGGATGTAATGGCTAGGTCTCTTGGCACCTAAAATCCGGCACTCACATTTTAGCAATCGATGTCAGGTCAGGTTGCCGCACTTTGCAAATCTCGCGGAGCTCCTACACGAGACTAGGTGCTTATCCTATGAAGTTTAGTACTTTAGTGTATAAAATCAGCCATTTTATGTCTAAAAAATATTATAAGTATAAATATATCCTTTTTAACTCTAAAGAAATGAAATTATAATTTTGAGGCTTCTAAGACCATTATAAAGATCCCTCAAAAGCCTGGTTTATAGTGTTGGCATTTATAAGTTGTTTTATAGAAAAATAACTGAAATTTTATAATAAATGAACTCTATGGTTAATTTTGTCGTCCCAGCAGGACGACAAAACACCACCAATATTACTCAGTCCCAACTAGTTGCCTTTCGAAGAGCTTTTCGACTCGTCATCCTTGTAGAATAAACTTCATTAATAATGATTCTCTCTTAATTCTATAGTAACCGGTACTCTTATAATGTATATTTGGGTATTTATATACTAGGCCATAGAGTATAAACAGAAGTTAAATCGGAGTTGAATTATATGGAAAATTAAAAAAAATATTAATGGTGTGGGGCTGCAGATAATGTTAAATCGTGATAAGAAAACATATATAACAGGAATGAATATCTATTGTGGAGAGTGCAGTTTCAGGGAGGACGAATAGAGAAAAATTCGTTTACTAAAACATTTTTTAAAAATTTAGGACCCACATATGTTCACATCTTGTTTTTTGAGGTTATAAAAGTAAAGTTGATATTTGAATTATAGGGAAATAAATATTGTGTTATGTATATTGCCTAAGATGCCAATAGCGAAAAATACCCTTAATAGAAAGCAAATAGAAAATAATAATTAAATGTATTAATGGAATTTTGTCAATAATATTGAGTTAGAAAAGAAATATGGAACCATATCGTCTAAATTGATTTTAAAGATATTTTTCATCTTAAAATTTTCCAATTTAAAACGATAGAACGTAAAATTATGCTAATCTAAACATTTTTCAAATAAAAAATGCTTTGTGGAGGTTTAAAGTCCTTTCTATTTTAAAGACGAATTAAATAAATTTTCTAATTTCATATCAGAACAGATATTTGCTAAATATTTAATAAATACAATGTTGGGCTTTTCAGGCATAAACCGGTCTTTTAAAAAAACACTAGTATTGATAAAGTAAGTAATCCTAAAAAAATATTTTAGGCCTCTCTAATTATATTTCAAGTATCCTCTTTATTGTATGCTGACAACAAACATTTCAAACTTTGCATATCCCTAACAATTAATTGGCAGGAAACCAGAAAAACTAAATCCAATGACACTTTATTGCCCCTCTTTGCTTGAAACAGACAAAAGAATGAGTAATTTTCAAAGGGGTAGGTTTTAGGTTCTATAAATATCATAATAAATAAAGAGGAACCTACCAAGGAGGATAATATCATCATGGATCATCTAAAGTTTTAAAAATATCAAGCTCAACTTAATGAATTCAAGAAAATTGAGTGAACACTTTCTTGGTCTTTCCAAAGTTATGCTCGCAAACTCGTCTTGGATTCGAAAGTCAAATTACACTCAACTTAAGATAAAAGAGCTCAATTTGAAAAACACAAAACAAAGATAAAGATTACAAAAAAGGAAAGTCACACCTCATTAAATGTTGTCATGTGCCATGGCATTCTAGTTACCGAAATCATTCATCTAAACACCCATAGCATTAGTGCACTGCATGCCGAACAATAAACGAAGAAAAGTTTAATATGTCTAAAGATCATTGAAATGTCTCACATGCAGTTTACACCAACAAGCATAACACCAGCACATCGATCACATTTGGAATGTACATGTGATCGTCTTGGATTCGAAAGTCAAATTAGACTCAACTTAAGATAAAAGAGCTCAATTTGAAAAACACAAAACAAAGATAAAGATTACAAAAAAGGAAAGTCACACCTCATTAAATGTTGTCATGTGCCATGGCATTCTAGTTACCGAAATCATTCATCTAAACACCCATAGCATTAGTGCACTGCATGCCGAACAATAAACGAAGAAAAGTTTAATATGTCTAAAGATCATTGAAATGTCTCACATGCAGTTTACACCAACAAGCATAACACCAGCACATCGATCACATTTGGAATGTACATGTGATCGTCTTGGATTCGAAAGTCAAATTAGACTCAACTTAAGATAAAAGAGCTCAATTTGAAAAACACAAAACAAAGATAAAGATTACAAAAAAGGAAAGTCACACCTCATTAAATGTTGTCATGTGCCATGGCATTCTAGTTACCGAAATCATTCATCTAAACACCCATAGCATTAGTGCACTGCATGCCGAACAATAAACGAAGAAAAGTTTAATATGTCTAAAGATCATTGAAATGTCTCACATGCAGTTTACACCAACAAGCATAACACCAGCACATCGATCACATTTGGAATGTACATGCGCAGTAAGATTGCTTACAAAGATCAAATCAGCCCAATGCTGACCTCATACAAATGGAAACGAGCCGTTTAGCTTCTAAAGACCTAATGCAATTCCTTCTATATTTTTTCAAGTAGATGGTTTTAAAGAGTCGTTGCAACTCCAATAATCCAGGCATTTCCATGTCAGCCGTACCGCAAAAACATATGTTATTTTGACGTATTGGAAAAAAAGGATACTGCCCCAATTACTTGCCTTACACCTGATAGCTCAAAACATCCTTTTTTACAAGGCAACACCTGTTCATAAGAACAGCGCAATCATCAAGGCAAACAAAATTGAGCCACAAATTAGAAAAAAATACAAAGACAAAACAAATACTCGTCTGTAAGCCGTACCGCAAAAACATATGTTATTTTGACGTATTGGAAAAAAAGGATACTACCCCAATTACTCGCCTTACACCTGATAGCTCAAAACATCCTTTTTCCAAGGGAACACCTGTTCATAAGAATAGCGCAATCATCAAGGCAAACAAAATTAAGCCACAAATTCGAAAAAAATACAAAGACAAAACAAATACTCGTCTGTAGGGATTTTGTGACTGCTGCTACCGTTTCTCAAACACAAAAGGAAACCACACACCTATTCGACGCTTTTATTTTGTTTTAATATTTAAGTAATACGTTTGGAAATATACAAGTGTCCGTTTCGATAATATAATGGTATTTTGATCCCTTCGCGCGGCCATTATATTATCGAAACGGACACTTGTATATTTCAAAACGTATTACTTCACGATAACCAAGTCTTTGTTCAAACAACATAATCAAAATTGTTTTTATTTTGTTCGTTAGAATGTATGATTTTACAGTCTTTGTTCGAACAACAGAATAAAAAAGGTTTTCTTATTTTTTCGCTCGAATGTACGATTTTACAGTTTTTGTTCGAACAACAGAATAAAAAGGTTTTCGTATTTTTGCGTTCGAATGTACGATTTTACCGTCTTAGTTCGAACAACAAAATAAAAAAGTTTTTTTAACTCAAATTTACATTTCTATTACTATGGTTCTTACCCTATAAGACCAAAAAGGAAACAGATAAAAAAAGGTAAGAATTAAAACAGGAATATAATTTATATTAAAAATTGTAGGAAATAAAAACGTACAGTTTTAACTACCTTACCTTACCTAACCAAACTTAATTTCATATATGATAATCTAACGTAGTATAAAGTTATAAAAGTGAATGTGGTATCCCCTTAAAGGTGACAACTCGAGGACTGAATTAAATATTCCTTGAGGTAGGTGAAGTAATACAAGAAACGCGAGTTAACATTTGCCTCTCAATTTAGATGTAGATTACAGAGTCGTTCGAGGATGAAAGAATCAAGTTATTTTCTGCAACCTTTGTCATTGAAATGCTGTGGGAAACGCTTACCACTGATAGGTGCGAGAGGTGAAAAGGCATCTCAGAGGCTGGCTAGTCTTCCTTGGTCACACAGCAAGGTTTGTGTGAGTTTGTGTAAGCTGTATGGATATTGAATATAGAACTTGCAACGAATTGGACGAAGCCTATATCGCAGTGGAGATCAAAATGGAATTGGCGAACATCATTATAGCAACGGGATATCAACCGCCAAGAAGAAACCAACTGCCCATTCAGAACTTCATCAGAATTTTTAATAATAGGTTACCAGTGTTACTTTTGGGTGACCTAAACGCACATTGTCAAGAGGGCGGATATAGACGAAGAAAGGCGATAGGCAGAGACCTCGGAACTCTGTTCGCTAGAGGTATCTGTCAAAGACTTGGACCGGACTAGCCCACCTACGTGAGGGCAAACGCAGTTACTAAACAAGACATCTTCTTGGGCATTAACTATCTTCCATATAATTACTTTATGAGGCCGGAAGATATTCCATGTACGGACACACAACGACTATGAATAAACAGTGGAAGATCAGCACCAACAGGAATAAATTTGAAATCGTACCAATACACAGGAGGAGACTCAGCAACATTGTCATCGAAGGAAACAGATACGAATACACAAACGAAGCTATAGTGCTAGGATTGACGATTACGAAGAGAGGATACACCAAGCATGCGAGAGAAAGAGTAGGAAAAGGAAGAAAGAGACTCGGGCTACTATTTAGGCTCAGAGCACTTAGAAGAAAAAACCAGAAGAAAATTTATCAAGCCTTAATTCAGTCAACAATGGTATACCCGGTGATACCATTGTATACAATCTCAAAGAGTAATGTTATCGCACTGAAACGAATACAGAATAAGGCAGTTTTGATAATTACGAACAAAAGAAGAATAGACAGAAGAAGACAGCAAGATTTGCACCGCGAAGCAAGAATTCAGCCAATCACCAAGATTATAGAGAAAAGGGCCAAGAAACTCATACAAACCACGCAACGCGAGATGGGAGAGGAAGAAATGGCCATGATCACCTAGATACAAGAAGGGGGAGCACGTAGAGACTTCACAACTTATACTTCAAAGATCAACGAAGAAGAGGACTAAGTGTTCACATGATGAGAACAAACAAAGGGAGTAAGTAAACAAAGTTAGAAGAAGTTAGAAATAATAGAAAGGAGAAAACTTTATACCAGTAAAGGAAAACAACTAAAACAACAGTTTGAACGCCACAACATAGCAACAATAACACAGATTTAAAAACATGACATAAAACGAACATAAAGGATAAACCTGATACTCAGGCAACTATTCATTTGAATTCTAAACTATAACATTTCTAAATGCCAGAGATTAGCGTGACATCCACGTATACTTTGCATTCAACTGCACATCTTCTACTTCCTTCTTTTCCATCTACATTTTCTTCTATCCTTTACAGTGGGATTAACACAGCATACGTGGGACAGGAGCACTAGATATTGAATGAATAGGCAGGATATAGTACACACCGTGGTTCGGATTCCATGTAAAGCTGTAGGTTCACCGACCACCTTGGTCTCCTTTTAATCTTCGACACTAATTCAAACTTTGCTACTCCCTTTCCTCTTCCTCGTCCTGTCCTTCTCCCTTTCTCCTTCTCTCCCATCCAGAAGTCCAACAGGACTCTAGAGGGAGAGGGGAGACTGGAAGGACCTAGTGCTGTACCCTTCCCCTCTGGTCATCTTAGGATGAACGGATGGGGAGGGGGAGGGTCTTGGCGACCTATTCTATCTCACCTTCAACACCTTTTCTACTTTACTTTACTTTAATAAGCCGTATGAAAGAAGGCGGGTAAGGACATCCCTTAAATTGCTTACATCAAACTAGGAATCCAGAAATAAATATTACGAAGGCAACATTAAATTCAATTAATAAAGATGCCAGTTGTAGTCGAACCTTAAGGAGAATATAGCCTCCCGGAATAGAAGCCTTCTCTTTCTTCATCCTTCTCTATATATATCGCTAAAAAGCAACTTCATACCTTTCTTTGATTTCATATCACATTAATTAGCACCCTGAGATCTTCAAGACGAGACGCAGCCTCCTTCACGGCAGTATCCAAATTGCCCAAAATGGGGTCCCTGGCAAGGGCAGTGAACTGGAATTTCGCCCTGAGAAATTTCTATATATACAGGGATAATCGAATAAATTCACGACACGTTGAAGAAAAAGAGCAATGCCTCTATTAATATTTCTAGTAATTTTAGTTATTTAAAATGTCATAGCAAAATTATGGAAAATGGAATATCCAAGGAGATGTATGTAACCCGACGTAGCCTAAAGGGAGTTTCGGCACACGGGAGGAGAAGTTCATTGAAAAAATGGCGCGAAGTTCATAAAATTTGCCTTAGACTATGGACTTAATTTTTCTTCTTTCCTGCGTGTAATTTCCGAACAAAAACCTCCTCATTTTAAAACAATGCTTAAGAACGAGTACATCATCGAAGAGTTGAGTGTCACATGGATTAAAATATTAATTACACCATTGACAGTGGACAGGCAAACATTAGACACAATAATAATAATCAATAAAATAATCAATCAATAATGATAATAATCAATTAAACGATAATAAATAAAACAATCAACCTTTAATAATAATAAGTAAGCAATTAATTAAATATTAAATAATAATAATATGTAAACAATCATTCAAATAATTCATAGAACTAATATATAAAATAATATATTTAAATTATAATATTAATGAAATAATCAATAAAGCAATCAATTAAATAATGAATCATATAACACTGCACAACAAAGAAAACCCCCCCGGAAATTAGAACTAGCTTTTCAAGAGTATCTTTTGCGCAAATCACGAATTTTGCATGTCTAAATAATTTTTCTTTCTGTTTTCAATCTTTATTAAATTCTTCCATCCTTTCTTAATTTTTAATCAATTCTTTTTCATTTATTTCTCAAACCTTGCTCAAATCTTATATCATTTTTCATTCCTTAGTTAATTCTTTTTCATCCCTTTCTCAATATTTGCTTCAATTAGTCACACATGTCTCAATTTTTATTCAATTACACTGTACAGCAATGAAAAAACCGGAAATGAGAATAACCCTTTTTCTAGAGACATTTTTTGCGTAAATGACGAATATAACATCCATCTCTTTCTGCAACCTTACAGTTTCTCGTAAAATACATGTTACGTTAAATACACTGATGGTTCTGTAGGGAATGAATGCAAACAAGATTGGGCCGAAAATGACAACTCTAAGTTTTATAAACGGATTTTTATATAATTTTAATTGGGTGTTCCTAAGTTATTTTGTCAACCTAACCTATAAAATTTATGAAATTATACTCAATATTCTTTAGTTATATGCATACAGATCTACAGAAATTCTTCACTTTTGAAAACAACTTGACTCATTTTAATGATATCAGAGGCCTATTCAATGCCTTTGAGATGACCTATGAACCAAATCACTGTAGATTATTCATGGCTGCATCTATTTACAGCATAAATGCAGTTGTCTCGCACATTGGGAACACCATGCCTTCACTTCCATTTGCTCACTCAGCCATTTTAAGAGAGATCTATGAGAACCTTGCTTCTTTCTAGACCGAATAAGTTAGAAGGAGCATGAGTGGCAAATAATTTCGGTTTTAAAAGTAGTAGCTCTACTTAATGGGCTATAAACTGGATGCACCAAGTGTATGTGTTTCCTTTGCAAGTGGGACAGTAGGGCCATATCAGTATGCTTGAAATGGCTACCTCGGGAAACTATGACGCTTGGATGCCATAATGTGACTCATAAGCCACTAGTTAAGAAGAAAAAAATAATTTTGTAACAACTGCATATAAAACTAGGTCTAATGAAGCAATTTACCAAGGCACTGCAACATAATAAGCCATGTTTCCACTACCTCAAAGCGATCTTCGCTAAAATAGGTGATGCCAATATCAAAGAAGGCATATTCCTAGGGCCCAGATTCGTCAATTTATAGCCGATGAGGACTTCGAGGCTACAATTGATAAAACTGAGGTAGCTGGCTGGCATGCATTCAAAGTGGTATTCAAAGGACTTTATGGAAAGCACCAAGAGGCGTAGAGAGCGTATAGTGGAGAGCCTAATCAATTGCTACCAAGATCTCGGATGCAATATATCACTGAAGATACACTTTCTTAATTCTCATGTGTCCTTCTTCCCAGAGAATGCACGAGATGTGAGTGATGAATATGGAGAGAGGTTCCATCAAATTATATCGTCAATGAAAAACAGGTATGAGTGAAAATGGAGCTCTGCCAAGCTGGCTGACTTCTGCTGGAACCTGAAGCGTGACATACCTAAGACGTCTTGCAAACGAAGAATTAAATAATAAAATTTAGGTTAATTCATTATATAATACTAAAAAACATGTTGATTCACTACATTCATGAATTAATTACATACAATGCACACATTTAATCTAACTTTGGGTGCAAAATCCATTTATGGTATCGTGGAAATCAGTATCACTTGCATAATTATTAAATCAACAATTTACAAGAAAATGTTACGTGTTGGCAAATTTTGTTATCAAATTCGAATTCATTACACCCAACTTCATCATGAAATGCACATGTGATCTATATTTTTTTCTTGACACTGAAATTTTTTGTGCAGTGTAATCAATGGAACGACCAATCAAATAAGCACGAATAATAATCAATAAAATAATTAATAAATAAGAATAATAAATATCAATAATAATAACCAATCAAATATACAATAATAATTATCAATAAAACAATCAATAAATAACTTTTCAAATATTAGTTATCAATAATAATACTCAATAAGAGAATCAATCAAATAAATAATAATAATAATCAATCAAGAAATAAATAACAATACTACTCAAGAAAAATCAAAAAAACAATCAGTCGAATAATCAATAAACAATTAATCAAAATAATCCATACTAATAATCAATGTAACAATCAATCAAATAATAATAATATTAATAATAATGAATGATAATAATGATAGTAATAATAATAATAAATGAGACAGGATTATATCTATTTCCCATAAAATCCACAAAAAAAACCCGTAATTATTCTACCTGCAAAGGAATCCGCTATCCACGAAACATTTTCATCAACAACAACATACTTTCCTACGAAGTATAATTTTGACACGCATCAACGCTACAAAAAATACACACCCTTTGATACCCTATCAAGCATAAAACCTTCTATCATCTTCCCGCGCTCAATTAGCCATTCATTATTTAAGATATTCCAATTAAATGTGAGTTTTTATCCATGTCATTTATAATGAGAGAGAATATCTTTGATTCCTGGTCCGAAATGGAATGACAGAAGTTTCACTTCAACTTGAGATCATTTGAATCTAGAAGTGATATTTAATATAAAACTATTATTAAGAAATTAAATTAATTATAATATATTTTTTATTAGAGTCTTAAAAACTGTTGATTTTAATCTATTTGAAGTAAGTTTTCATTGACGCGCCACTAGGTGGGGTCAGATTAGATAGTTGATAGCTAGGTTTATACAAAATCCTTTGCCTTTTTTTAGTTGTAAGATATTCATACGAATTTGGTATTATCGAGTACCGTAATTTAGTTTTTTTTTGTAGGAAATCAAATGATCCTAATTTGAATTATATATATGTAGGTAGATAGAACTTTAAATTTGATTTAAAGTACTATAGAATCTTGAATTACTTTGGGTCAGTATTTAATTATTTAATTAACCGAAAATCTAAAAATATTTGAAACTTCTTTAAGCGAAATTTTTTTTAAACTCTTCCACATTCTCATTTCTCGAATTTGCTTATTCTTATTTGAAAATTTTAGTTTTAGGGGACTTCTATTTCGAGATTTGGATGTCCCCTCTATTGGATCTTATTCTTCGATTCTACATCTATCTTCTATTAATGATAGAAACATTTATCTTGTGTTCGCTGCCATACATTTTGGATTAGATCTATAAAAAAGTTTGATATATTTTGTTTTTTTGAATTTGCATCAATTCGCTTTTTATCAAATTATTAGTTGTTATATAACCAGTTATAATAGCTGGTAAAAATATTTTTAAATATTTCTTTGTGACTAAAAATTTGTTTTAACCAAATTACTTTTTTATTTACTTTTAATTAGAAATTTTGGCATGAGGCTATTTGTCTGTAATACAATATCCGTACATGTTTTTTGTTATTTTGTAAAAACATGTTGGAAAAACAAGACCCTCATATGGCTAAACGGAGGCCATTCTCGAGGCAAGGGGTAATCGCAGGGTGCCACCGCTCCAGACAGTCAGGTTTTCATAACGAGAGGAGCGGAGCTCGTCTGGAACATCCAGCCTCGTGCCTAACTTCATTCCCGAGCAGAATCCTATAAAAATGGGTCTCGAGGGATTAAAGGGAGATTATGGTTACCTTCTTTCTGATGAGAAGGGGAGATCAACAGGCAGCCTGGTCTTCCACCATCTAGGAAGGGGCCATGCTGAAGCTAGCCCATCCAGCATTCAGTCGTCTTTGGAAGGAGAAAACAGAAGGGTTAAAACTACGTCATCCCCCTCAAACAAAATGAAAAAAGGCAGGAAGTCTATGGGATCTGGTAAGTTGGCTCTCGCGATCCACCAGGAACCACAATAACTGAACGAATAAAACGAATGTAAGCGGATCCTCGAATACGTCGTGGACCCTCATCTAGAAACTGCCGTAGGTCTTTGAGCACACACGCTTCAAGCATCTTTGGTTATTCGTTACACTTATAGAGGCAGACTTATCAACGGACACATGTTAGATCAGCGTCAAACCTTAGCTAGGATTTCAGTAGACAGCCGAATGTCACCCGTTTGTCAGACGAGAACCTTGTGATGAATGGTGCCCACCCTGACCAAGGTCCATACTGAGCGGTCTGGGAACTCCTGCTGGCTCATTCATGTAGATAAACCCGCGCTCACTAGAGACATCACAGAAGACTTCCCTTAACTTCCGACAATCAAGGCTGGGCATACGGTGAAGAAATAGGCAGACGTGGTGGGTCTTGAGACCTTCCACACAATCTTCGTCACATTTTACCTACTCAGGCTCACTAGTTGGTGCAACCTGGCTGGTATCGCTAATGTGTAAAATCAATCGTGCGTTTACCACGGATGTATTATCACTAAAAGTGCTTTGGAAATTCTAATAAGACCTATAGACATGCTAATCCGGTTTACCTTAAATCTTTGCTAACTGCTCTAAGGCCGTTCTGGATGAACAAGGTTCGTATGAGGTTAAATGTTTTAATTTGGTGCTTATCGTCCCTTGTTTCTTATAAGCATTGCGATTCATTTCTATTTGAAAAAAGATATCCTTGTCGTCTAGGCGAAGGGCCAAATTTCGTTAGGACCTGGTATTTTCGCAATTTGCTGACCAGAAACTTCCTCCCTCTCTCAACTTTAGAAACAACCTTCTACTCCTGGCCCCTCCTGAGCTACAAGATAGGCATCACATTCGACCATTAAGAACTATTCAATGGGTTATACCTCTTCCACGCGCTATAGAGTCGGGTTGGCTACTTGAAGGGTGCAAGCCTTGCTCCGAACAGTACCGGAGATACCCCTACCCCTGCGTAGAAAATTATTCTACTACGCTTTCCTACATAGTTGTTCAGTTTGGAGACGAAACACCTAGAAAAGTGGCAGTGGTTCCACGTTCCCAGTTTTGAGACTGTGTCAAGGAGAACATGTTGGGTGCATCACATCTAACTACACTCCCTGTGTATAAAGGTTTTGCTACCACCCACACCACACCACGGGATAGCAGGGGCGCAAGTGGCTACATATTTTATTCCCGATGTGATGTCTCCGTTGTTTATTTTGTTTTAAGAACAACCTCAGGGCGCTGGTCGTGCAGTTACACTTAGACAGGATGAACTTTCTTTTGAAGGGGATTATTCCCATCTCGTAGTCACACGGTTGGTGAGTCCTTATGTCCTGCTCTGGGACCTAAATGGTAGGCATGCACTCTGGGGTGACTACAATTTCATTTTCACTGGCCTGGTTCTAGCAGACTTGATCAGAGAATTGGATATCGGTGTTCTTAATATGGATAATTCACATTTCACCGGCACAGAACCGCTTTATTTTCCTGCTCTGAGCTGTTGTTTGCTCTCTCGATGAACACAAGGATTAAGGAGAGGGATATTCGACGACTATATTCATGTTACCACTCACTTTCACATTCAAATAACTCTTCCTAAAGTCCTGCATCCTAAGAAGCCAGCTCGGTAGTGATTGTGTATAGGGCATGGTAGCTTGCATTCAAGGAAAAAGCTGATATTTCTATAGAAATTGAGGAGTTTAGGTTACTTAAGAAAACTATATCATTGACGACTACTTCGCTCCTAATCATAATAACCGAAGTTTAAAAATTCCAGAGTGTTCAGAAAAACTTGGCAAGATTAATCTAAAGTCTAATAATAATGAGCATGAATACATTTTTTCTTCTCCTATTGATGGTGAGGCAAATTATCTAAGGACGAGTATTTTTATGAAAGATAATAAATTTGACAAAGAAAAAGTCCCTATGGAAAAGCTTTTTTCAATCATAGCATGAGCGACAAACGCAAACACAGATGATATAAGGCGAGCCTCTTTTGTGTTTGAGTGGGGAATGTCTACAGATATATATATATATATATATATATATATATATATATATATATATATATATATATATATATAGCTACATTTCATTCTTTATTTAAAGGCTTCTCTAGAGACAGCCACGCACGCACTAACGCACTCACCCAAACAAATACACTCTACTCTCTCCCTGAATTTTTGTTTGTTTTTTGGGGGGATTTTGAGTGGGCACAACTGCCGAGAAAGAAATCAACACCGACGACGAATCAAAGGGTCACACGGCGCTCAGCGCCTTCTCGACCACCGCCAAAGAACGAACATGGTTGTTCCCATTGAAAAAACTCTTTCGCCTTAGAACGCCGCTACCTCCGCCCTTAATGAGGTAAACCAGCTTCGAAGTCTACTGTACAGGGTTATAACCCGCAACTAACACCCGGGAGAAGACATCGACTCACTCTTCCCCAAAGAAAACTCGGCCCACCCAGAAAGTTCCTCCTGCCGCAAACAACCCACTACGCGTAGAAGCACGATAGTGGAAGGAAAATAAAACATTTGGTGACGATGAATGTTTTTTTTTTCCTCAGGACATTTTTTCGCACTCAATGTCACTGACAGAAACAATAACCGGGTCTTGCAAAAAAAAAGAAGATTCTCTTCAGCCAATACGTAGGGAGGCGATATCATCAGAGCTTTAGCGATCTAGTCCTGCCGAAAGAAAATGAAAACAGATATTGGCATTGAGTACAACCGTATCCGTTTAACGGTCAAAGGGGTTTGGTAGGAAGGAGGTGGTGGGTGTGTATGTGTTGGGGAGGGAGGGGGGGGGGTTCTATAGGAATGGACAAGGAGACTTCGAGACAACACCAACCGCAAACGCCACTAAAACGTCAGAACCTTTAATTACCTCGCCCTCAGAAGAAAAATTAAACTTCGAGGCGCATTTTATTTCCCTAAATGCAGCACCGCACCTCTCCTCATAATTAATCAACCCCGAAAGCCTAAGCGGCGGCGGCGCTACTGCTGCAGCACGCGAAGAACACAGATCAGGTCGTCGTCGTTGTTGTTGTTAGGTTTCGGGAAAGAGAACACTTTCGTTAGAACTAAGAATACCGATGCGACTCGAGAGGGGGATAGAGGTTGGGTGGAAGGGAAGAAAAAATAAAAATAATAAAAAAATCTTATACTAATAAAAACGATGTCTAAACTAACCTTCCTCGGCGGCGATGCTGCTAGATGTCATTGAACACCGCGGCGAAGTATTGCCAGGAAAATATAATAAAACTAAAACAATCGAACGCGTTCAAAGAAAAGCAAATAAATACGCCGTAAAAAAAAAATCCTAAATATTTTTTATATTGAGGTGAAGGGAGAGGAGGAAGATACCCCCCTCCCACCACCACACTCTTAAACTTAAAAGGTTCTCGAAAGCGACAGAAAACCAACAAACCAAAATAAAAGGTTCAAAAACAACAAATACTCATGTTTTCGTTTAAGGAGACCATTTCGATTGCCAGTAGAGGGAGGCTGCTGCTACTGCTGTTGTGTTTCCGATCGGGGCTCGTTGCCAGGCGAGGCAGCCACGCAGTCACTAGGGTGAAAAGCAGATTGATTGAGAGGATGGGTGTTATTTTGCGCTTGTGTAAAAAGGGGTGTGTGGGGATTTACACAATACATTAAGCATTAAACGGTTATTACACTTACACGGCGCATATACCGAGTGAGTCTTCGCACCTAGAATCATCGAACGCGTCTTCTTCCGCCGCCGCCGCCGCGGCCGCCGTTGTTGTTGTCCTCGACTATTTAGGAACGTAAAGTCTTGGCCGTGGCCTAGTCGATCTCTAACTGAGTTAAGGAGGCAACGGCCACCTCGCAGGCAAGTCGCCTTCCGCGAGGAAAAACTTCAGCCCGCTCCACGTTGACTAAATCCCAGCGGTCTTTCGGAACCTTGAGATGCGACGCCCTACTGAGAGTTTTTAAAACAATCCATTTTTCGCAGCTACATGTTTCCACACGTCATGTTTTGACACTACGATAACCCTTCGCAACCCCATCATTCCATAATCTAGCTAACACGCACACCAGATACCCTCTTCCGCCCCAAAACACAAGTTAGACCGTACTCGCCGATCACACAACGATACATTACCCACCCACCTGCAAGCTAAATCAACAGGCATACGAGGTTAAACTCTCGTTAATCCATACACTGCACTCCAAGTATCCCGCTAACAACACCACATACACAGGCAATCAATCCAACTCTAGAGGCGACACCTCAAACACTCGGCTAAAACTGGGTAAAATCGACTTGTGCGGCTAAATCCCCACCACGCTCAGTACAAGCGCAGAACCTTGACCCTACGGCCATAACTCGCTCCGGGGATTATAGTAGAAACCGCAGAACTTTCATAACCTCATCTAACCTCACCGCAACCTATTATAATGTAACATAACATAGCCTAACCTAACCTTACCTAAGATAACCTAACCTAACCCAAATTAGACATTTTAACCTAACCTAACTTAACTTACCCTAACCTAACCTAACGTTGCAAGCAAATTTAACCAAACATAACCTCACCTAAACGAACATAACTTAACTTAATTTAGCCTAACGCAACCTCACCTAAAGTAACCTAACCTAACCTAACCTAACCTAACTTCACCTCACCTCACCAAACCTAACCTAACCTAACCCAACTTAACCTAATTTAGCTTAACGTAACCTCACCTCACGGCAACTCACCTCAACTAACCTCACTTAACGTCACATAACGTAAATTAAACTAACCTAACCTAACCTCACCCAACATAACCTAACCTAACTTAACCTAACTTAACTTAACCTAACCTAACGTAACAACCAAATTTAACCAAACATAACCTCACCTAAACGAACATAACTTAACTTAATTTAGCCTAACGCAACCTCACCTAAAGTAACCTAACCTAACCTAACCTAACTTAACTTAGCCTAAATTAACCTAATTTAATCTAACCTTACTTAGCCTAAAATAACACAACTTAACCCAAATAAACCTAACATAACCCAGATGAACCTAACGTAACCTAATTTAACCAAACTCTAACTAAATGAACCTAACTTAAACTAACTTAACTTAATTTAACCGAACTTAACCCAATTGAACCTAACCTAAAGTTAAGTTAATCTAATTTACCCCTATTTAACCCAATTGAACCTAACCTAACGTTAAGTTAATCTAATTTAACCCAACTTAACCCAATTGAACCTAACCTAAGATAACCTAACAACATAATTTAACTTAACTTAACTTAACCTACTTTTACCAAACTTAGCCTAATTTTACCCAACATAACCTAAATCAACCTAATTTAACCCAACTTAACCTAATTGAACCTAAACTAACGTGTTCTAAACTAATTTAACCAAACTTAACCGGATTTAACCTAACCTTACATAACTTAACCGAATTTAACCCGACTTAACCTAAGTTAAAATGAGTTAACCGAACCTAACCTAACATAACCTAATTTAACCAGATTTATCCCAATTTAATCTAACTAACTTGACCGAATTTAAGCTGACCTTTACCTAACTTACCTCTAACTAAACTATCGTAACTTTAATTATTTAAAACACTCTTTACAGTCTCGGAATCTGTGGAACAAGCCTAATTTAACCTAACCTAAGTTAACTTAGCTTAACCTAACCTAAAGTACCAACCTAATTTAACCAAACCTAACCTCACCTTACTTAACCTGACATAACCTAACTTACTTTAACTTAACGTAACGTCACCTCACCTAACCTAACCTAACTTAACTTAATTTAACCTAACCTAACCTCACCTAACCTCACCTTACCTAACCTAACTTAACCTAATTTAGCCTAACCTAACCTAACTTAACTTAACTTAACCTAAACTATCCTAATTTAACTTAATTGAACCCAACTTAACAGAATTTAACCTAACCTAACTTAACCTAATTTAACCTAACCTTACTCAACCTAATTTAGCCCAACTTAACCCAATTTAACCTAACTCAACCTAATTCAACCTAACTTAAACTAAATGAATTCAATCTAAATAAAATTAACCTAATTTAACTCAACTTAACTCATTTGAACCTAACCTAAACTAGTTTTATCTAATTTAACCCAACGTAACCAAATTGAACTTAACCTAAGATAACCTAATTTAACATAATTTAACCTACCCTAACTTATCTTAACCTAATTTAACCAAACTCTTCCTAATTTTACCTAACCTAACTTAACTTAACCTAATTTATCCCAACGTAACTCAATTGAACTAGCTTAACTTAACCTAATTTGACCTGAGAACCTAATTAACCTAACTTAACCAAACTTAAACTAACATACCCTAATTTAACCCAACTTAACCCAATTTAACTTAACCTAACCGAATTTAACCTGACTTAGCCTAAGTTAACCTGACCTAACCGAACCTAACCTAACATAATCTAATTTAACCAGACTTAACCCAATTTAATCTAACCTAACTTAACCGAATATAAACTGACCTCTACCTAACTTAACCGAATTTAAACTGACCTTTACCTAACTTATCTTTAACTAAACTAACGGAAAAATACTTATTCAAAGCACCCTTAACAGTCTCGTAAACTAGGGGACAAGCGGACGACCCTCAAATGGCAAGTTCTATCACTGAACCACAGCAGCAGCAGCAGCAACAACAATAACAACAACAACAACAATTAGCTCTTCGATTGGAACCATGTGAGATTTATATCTCCAGCCGCACGATCCCACTCACCAATACCACCAGTTCTTAAAACAAGGAGTAACAAGGAGTAACAAGGAAAGTAAGTACCCTAGGAGACCTTACGGTCCATTCAAAGAGGGTACCTTTGGACTAGCAATCGAGCGGGCACATGGCTGCTCAATTGTTTTGCGTCCCTAAACGGCCACTTTTCAAGACTTTGTCTAGTCTTGACTTGACCTGGTCAACAGATTCACTGTTGACAACTTCCACTGGAAGTGCGTTCCACTTACCGCAGATACTGTAGGTGAAAAAGTTTCCACACAGATTGCGGTTGTAACGCTTCAGTTCAAGTTTGAAGCCGTGATTGCGCGTTCTGTTCTCACTCAGTGTGAAAATATCCCGGTAGTCAACATTGTCGAACCCTGCAAGTATTTTGAAGACTTCGATGAGCTGACCACGCAGTCTACGGGTTTCCAGCGAGAACAGATCTAACTCCCTTAGTCTATCCTCATAACTTTTATGTCAGATAGAGGGAATCAGCTTGGTTGCCCAGGCTTGTACGCGTTCCAATCTCGTGATGTCCTCTCGCAATGAAGGACTCCAAAATTGTACGGCATACTCCAGGTGCGGTCGGACAAGTGAGTTGTACAGGCACAGTACAATCTCCTAGGTTCCGATAACCAAACTGGCGCTTAATATAGCCTAGCATCCTTTGGGCCTTTTTCTCCGCCTCAATGCGCTGTTTCGAGAACTTGAGGTCACTAGTGATTGTTAAACCCAAGTCCTTCTCAGTGTCACTCGATTCAAGAGCAGTGCCTTCAAGGATATACTGAGATTGGGGGTTTCTGTGGCCGATATGCATCACTTCGCATTTGTTCACGTTAAAAGGCATTTGCCACGTGTCCGACCACTCCCCAATCTTCCCAAGATCTTCCTGCAGGCGGGCAGTATTTCCATCCTTTGCAACGTTCATACCAAGCTTGGTATCGTCGACAAACTTGGAAATCTTGGCAACCATGTCACCGTCCATGTCGTTGACGTATATGATGAATAGTAGTGGTCCCTGGACAGAACCTCGAGGCACCCCGCTAGTAACGGGCACCCACTCAGAAGCCTGTCCATTTACCACCACCCGTTGCCGTCTGCCACTTAGCCAGTTCTCGATCCAGCCGGCTACCTTTCCGTCTATGCCAAGCGCTCGCACTTTCCGGAGAAGGCGACGGTGTGGTACCTTATCAAAGGCTTTCTGAAGTCTAGGTAGACCACATCCATCGTCTTGTTCCGATCGTGCTCACTAGTTCCGATCGTGCTCAGTTTTCGAGTTCAGTAACAATAACGCCCAGCTGCAACCTTACTTACGTCACAATATCTTCGCAGATGATCAGAAGAATGAGGATCTACAAGACGAGGCTGTCTTACAAGAGCCATCAGCGAACAACGTACTGAACCCGAAATAGCTAACAGGGCAGCCCCAAGAAGGTAGAGCGACACCCCATAAAATACACACACACCGTTAACGTTGCCTCGCGGCCATTCGAATTCGCAGGCGGCGATAAAGAAGAATGCATGCTCAGAAGCAACGCACCAAACAACCCCAGATTCAACTTCGACATTGAGTTGGCGGAAGAAGTGAACTCTCGTACATCCCCATGCATCGCCTCTCTCTCCAGCTCGCCCCAACGAGAAGAATTCTATCACTCTACGATGACCGAAGGGAAGGCTCTGGCTTTCCTATTTGCGCCTGAAGCACAATTTGCACCATACCGATGAACTCAGCAGATAGGAGGTAAGTCAACACACACACACACACCACGCCATCGAAACGCGCCCAATAAAAGTTTATTTCATATAAGATTAGTGAATACAAAAAATATGATGATATCCTCAACTACCACTGATACCACTAGGTTCTCAAGCCATAGACCCGGACACGTCCTCGGTCATGTTTATTCGCTTTGCTGGTCAGATGGAGGAGGAGGATGATGAGGAGGGGCAAGGGGTGCAGAAGGAGAAAGAGAAGAGGAAGTAGAAGGAGGAGGAGGATAAGGAGGAGAATGAGAAGAAGAAGAAGAGAAAGAAGATTGAAGGAGAAGGAGGAAGATGCGGCGCCCCCCCCCCCCGCCCTGCATCGACACAGGACGAACCGACGCTTTATCAAAGGCCAGTATTCCGTCAACTGCAAGAAGGTAAGTGGCTCCTATACGCTCGGTTTTACACATACCAGGAACTATCCCTCCCCCCGTCTCTTCCATAAAACACACAAAATACCCCGAACAAATTTTATATTCTTCTACGTTGGTGGTTCAGAGTGTAGTAACGAAAGCGCAATAAAGAAAGCAGAGTTACTAACCGATGCCATCGGCCAACTAAGAAGCTTAACACCCGAAGGGAAGTTAAAAAACGCCAACCGCCCGCCCCCCCCCAAAAAAAAATCTACCACTCTACATTTAAGCCTAATTCTCACCAACTGTTGAACAAGTCCCCAAATACTAGTCAGCTTTCCAATCCTTGCAAAATGTGAAGAGTGGTTCTTAGAACCCAACCCAAAGAGCGTGCTCAAGTATTCTCAGGACGACAAAAGGCGGTCGAGGACGCCAGGTACTCCATTCGTGCCCGCGCGCAAAGTATTTGCCACATCCAACGGTAAGTCGTCGCAATATCCTCTTCCCTAGACGTAAATATGTAATCGCTTTAAAGAGACGCCCGTTAGAATGCTAGCGCCCCACATTTTTGCCGGGACTGCTGCTGCTGCTACGAGGGCACCAGCAGATACATTTGAGGACGATGAAGCTAGTTTAGGGAATTAACAGAAAGTTTAAACAAAGCTGTCCAGAAAAAAACACCGGAGAACTAAGAAAAGTAAGAGCTATTCATAAATAAATGAACCAGAGTGACCCCGCCCACGGCTGATAGGAAACCCAGACCCAATAAAAAATAGCAGTGCCTACCTTAGAGAGACTACTATTAATACTGCTACACAGACACAACCACTTCCCGATCCAATCCCCCCCCCCCAAAAGAAAGAAAGCAACCAACTAATTCCCATTCCTATATATTTTCTCTCAAACGTTTAAGCAACAGAAGTATAGCTAGGATTCTCCAAAATACACCGTACACCACCCAATACCTATGGCCTTCCGGCTGCCGCCGCTGCAGCAGCAGTAGCAGGAAGAGAGACTGTTGTAAAGCAGTGGGCTTCGACGTCCGCTAACCTGGCACAGATAATCGTCGCGACTCCGTAGCACCAACAGGAAAAGATAACACCGAGAACGTCGGGCCACACCGGCAAAAAGAACAAAGAAATGCCACCAGAGGCAAAACCAGCCGGAAAAGCCAGGCTCGTAAAAGGGGACCATGTCGAAAAAGTACGTCAGCAGCTAGCGAACCTACTACATGCCCAACCCGAACCCCCAGACCCCACCCCACCTCTACAATATCTAGTACCCTATACTTTTTTACTTTTGGGGGGGGCGGAAGGGGTTATTACCATCACAGGAAACTACAACAATACGCGCGTCAATGCCCAATGCATCCAAAAGAGTGGTCCGGCGAGTATTCGCCACGGACGACGAGGAGGATAGCTTAGATGACTTCCCGGAGGAATCGAAACGTAGCTACTGGGGAGACCGAGCACACTTTTTACGCCGACATAAGGCTAGTAAAGCCGCTAACACCACCACCACTACACTCGGCAAGACGCAACATCGCTAGATTGCCCCCAGCGCCCTCCCGAACTGTATAATAATCGTTCGCCTCGCTTTACGTTCCGTTTCAGGTCGAACTTCCCAAAAGGAACCGGAGATTATCACTATCAGAAACCGAAGCAGCGCCTAATTATATTGGAAACCGACGCCTCCTAATATTCTGAATACGAGGCCGCCGAAACAATCACCGAGCGACCTTAGCGTCCCAGCATTTTCATAGGAGGATTAAAAGGAGGAGCAGCAGCAACCCCCCCTTCCCTACACCAGCAGCAACAGCAACAACAACAACAACAACAATAACACCCCACCAGCAGATACAGCCCAACGAAAGAATTTTCGTGGCAAGAGTTCGCTCGGCACAGAGTTCGAGTGAAACAACGTAAACTACAACGGGCAGCCCTCAAACATGTAACTATAAAAGATGAGCCAGATGCCTCACATGAGAAGCAACAACAATAGCAACCACCACCGCTTGAATCACAGCATGAGCGACAAACAGAAGATACCAGTGAGCCTTTTGGCGGGGAAAATGTCTACAGATATATCTAGCTACATTTCTTTCTTTATTTAAAGGCTTCTCTAGAGAGAGCCATACACAAAACCACCCAAACAAATACACTCTACTCTTTCCCTGACTTTTTTTTCGGGGTTGCAGTGGACTTAGCCGAGATAGAAATCACCACCAACGTTTCAAATGACCACGGCGTTGTTGTTGTTGTTGGGTTTCTGGAAAGGGAAGAACACTTTGGTTAGAACTAAGAATACCGACGCGAGGCGAGAGGGGGAGGGAGAGAAAATGTAAAAAAAAAATCTAATACTAATACATACTATGTCTACACTAACCTTCGTCGGCCGCGCTGTTGCTAGATTACATTGAACATCGCAGCGAAGTATTGGCAGGAGTATCACAATAATCCGCTGAACCTAACGGGGAGAAAATAAAATAATATTAAAACAATCGAACGCGTTCAAAGAAAAGCAAATATATACCGGGTAACACCCCCCAAATATTTTTGTGAGGGGAAGATACCCTCCCTTAAACTTAAAAGCTGAACTGAGGCATGAGAACGAAGGATGTTCACGAAAGCGACAGAAAACAAATAAACCAAAATAAAATGTTAAAAAAAACAAATTCTCACGTTTTCGTTTAAGGAGATTGCGAGTAGAGGAAGGCTGCTGATGCTGCTGTCGTCATCAACTCGGCTCGTTCCGGGGATCATAATAATAATCCGCTGAGGCTAACGGGGAAAAGTAAACAAAACTCACAAAAATCAAGGCGTTCAAATAAAATTCGAATACGCACACATACACAGAAAAAGAGGGATTAGTTTCAGAGAGCCTTTTTACACGGTAATAAATTTGTGTGGGGGTCGATCGAGTTGTGTGGGCGCGCCTGCACCACTCCCCGCCCCCTTAAAGCCAAAAAACTGAGGCATGAGAACGAGACCCCCCTAATAAAAAAACATTCTCGAAGCAAAAATACATGCACGGCTCTTGTCACGGGACGGATAATAATAATAATATTTCTTTTGTAGGGGTTTTCGAAGGCGAGTAAACTCGCATTAGTTATTTTTTTTAACCCTGTAAATGAGGGCGCGACATAGGGCGCATCATCTAAACTGTGTCCCCCAGCTGCCTTACTCTCTTTTGAGCAACCTTTCCATTTGTACTATCTCACCAATAATGACGACAAGCGGGCCATTTCTTGTTTAGTTTAAGAAGGTTCGAAAAGTCGAGGATCGTTCGAATCTATCAACAAGTTGAAGTAATAACGGTGGTGAGTTATTGTTTTTTGCGGGGGGGAAGGAGGGGGCACAAGTTTGTTTAGGCAAGGTATTCGTCTCAATACCGACAAATAACTAAGGGTAAGAGGTGGGGGGATAAAGTTACAGTGAAAGTAAAGCTCCTTTTTAGTTTATCAGCGCTAGCGACGAATAACGGGGTTCTTGTTGTTGTTTTTTTAGGTCCGTTAATCGTTGCAATAGCGACGAATAACGGGCGAAATTGTCCTTTTCGTTTTTAGACCGGGCTCGAAAGCTACGGTTAAAGTAAATTCCTTTCGAATAACCAATATGGTAGGGAAGGGTGGGGGGAATTAATGTGAAGGTAAAGGTAAAGGTACTTTTTACTTATCTAGCAATAGGTAAGAATAACGGGAGAACTGTCCGTCTCGTTTTCAGAACGGTGCCAAAGGTTACGGTAATTGTAAAGTTCTTTTTTAATTCCTTAGCAATAGCGACAAATAACGGGGGAGTTTTGGGGGAGGGGGTAATTGTTGCAATAGCCACGAATAACTAAGGGAGTACGGGGGAAATAAAGATACGGTTAAGGTAAAGGTCCTTTTAATTACCCAGCAACAGCGACGAATAACGAGAGGGGAATTTCCGTTTCATTGTTAGACGGGCCCCGAAAGTTACGGTTAAAGTAAGGTCCTTTTTAATTTCTCAGCAATAGCAACGAATAACGGGGGGCTTTTTTTTGGGGGGGGGGTAATCGCTAAGTGTGAGCGCTCATATTAAAGTATTAAAATTATTGCAAAATATATTATACAAAGAACATCTGAGTACTGTGAAATATAGGTGCGTATAAATAAAAATCTGTGTAGGAAATATGTATTTCGAAATACTGACATTATCTTGTTGTAAGCTTAATGTAAGTGAAAAAGATTGGATCTAGGATCTATATTGTAAGATGGAATAAGAGACTCAAAGAAACGAAAAAAATGAGCAATTTGAAGTGTTTAAAGAAATCTTATAATGGGTTCACGTCTAACCACAATAACATTTGACGTAAGAGAAATCGAATGAATAATTGCTCTGAAAAGAGCATTTGCCCCGTATCGTAATACCTTTAGTTTGGAAAAGTTCGAATAAAAAGTAGTTAAATGACTTGTTTTTGTTGTTCCATAAGCTAATTTAATCTGCGCAAGTGATGCAAATTATAACCAATACAAATACTTAAAATTCAAAGTAATAACGAGTGCCTAAAGATAATGCAACGCCGCTTAACAAAATGCGGAGAGCTCCTGATGGTTCTTAGGAGCAAAAGCTCTGAGCTATTACCATCGCTCTCCTAAAGATCAACGTTGGGCCCGAATAGTAATCAGTAAACTTTATAACAGAAAATAGCGTGAAGATTATAATCTATAGATTTAACGTAAAAGAATAAACAGCTTTGGCCTCTATATATTTAATTTAAATTAAATAATAATGGAAGGATTTCAAAGATTATAATCTCTGCTTTTAAAACTAAAATGAAAGATATGATGCCATTTGGCAACTATTGAAGGGATGTTTCCCAGACATCACTTTGTCAGTTAATTAAATATTGAAACCTAGCCCTTAAATGACTTTAATTTTATTTTAATTAAAAACAAACCATATACAATAACTAAACTCCAAAATACCAAATTTAAATTGATTAAATGTTCTAAGTATAAACCCATTTTATTAAAGAAATATTAAGCAAAACTCTCTCATTAATTACTTATGTATAATTAAATAACAATTGTTAGATTCGAAAATATTGTAAAACATTTTGAAATGAATTCATGTAAGTAGAATTTACACTTTTAATGTATTTTGAAATCTGTATAGGTATCCCGAAACGGGATTCCATCCAATAACTAACAAAATTAGCCGTAGCTTACGATTAGTATTCCATATTGCTAAAGAGCCAACAAGGAAAGGAAAAAAAAAATTTGATTCGCAGCGCTATTCCCTTTTTTTCCTTCCATTACGAAGCTTTTGTTTCTGAAACTAAAGGGGCGTGGAATCTAATTTCCATTTTCCTGCCTTCTAGAGAACATATCAAAAGTCAATGTATATTTGAACCCAAAAGCAGGGCATTTGCACCAACATACGCAGTCTGGAAGCTCTCTTAGAGGAAAAATAAAATGCGATTCTAGTACATTTTGTATAGTTTTCACCAAGGTCTTACTAGTGGATGTAAAAAAATATGACAGCGCTTGAAATTACCTTATCACTTTCTTTCTTGGAATTTATATCCTTATCCTTGCATTTCATTGGAGAAGGTATAAAGAAAAAACAGCCAAACATAAGAATTTATTAACATTTATAGATACACTTCTGTAAAGGTTAGATTTTTCGAACATAATCCCGTTGTTTTTGCGTCATTAGAACACTAAAAATATTCTCTACACCCTTAGAATAACAACATATGATATGATTGCAACATAGATGCAAGGGAAAGGGAAAAGGAGAGGGAAGCTATGCAGCGATAAGATTTAAGGTGTACTATTTTAAATAGAAACCTCGATTTTCTAACAATTAACCCCATATATTGATGTTATGAAGCCAATATTCGCATAGTTTTTGTATATATACATTTTGCAAATGTTCTAAAACCATACAAAGTTTTGCGCACAAACTAAACATATTCAATATTTACAGGGAACAAACAGCCAACAGCGGTTATACTACTACTTGAGAAACAAGGTTAGATAGTTTTTTTTTACGGAGGCCCGTTCTTGTCGGTAGCTACTAGAAGAGAACCATAAAATTAAAAAAAAATTACCAGATATCATACACACAGATGTTTGAAAAAATCGTTACTAGTATAGGGATTAAAAAATGTGTTCCAAACTTAAATTCACGAGCTAGGGCAGCACTCGTTTGATGGATGCACAAATTTACAGCTTTGAAGAATTTAAGAAAACAGATTACAGCTTAATTAGTCAATAAATTTGAGCTGTTTTTACTTAAGTGTAAGTAGGTCACAAATTTCGTAATTTAGTTTATGGTGCCAAATCTTTATGCTTTCAAGTACAATAAGCATAAATATTTTTTACTTTAGTTTGAGCACGATATAACTGAATTGTAACACCACTTACGTCATGGGTGAAATTAGGTCACAGTTGCCATGGTAATTACTGGGTGGGACCAGATTTGGGGAGACTTTACAATAGAGCCTCGTCTTAAATTAAGTAACAGCATAAATCACGCCTCTGGCAGAGGGGTGGAAAGAACTAGCTGTTATGGTCTTTTGTCCAATTGCCGACACGGCTCGCGAATATTACCCAGATAGTTTAAATGGACCTATCGCTCACCAGGTATTTTCGGCGCTGGATTTTTAGCATTGAGATACAGGTTAGTCCCAGCGAACGCTAATACAAATTTACAGCGGCGCCATGCAGCTTAAGTTAGCTGCCCATTGGGCGGATACGCTGTCGATTGACTGCTACTGTTTCCTATGACATAACTCTCATTCTAAAACCATTGACGCGGAAAGGGCCACTCACCTAGTGCAACGAATGGTTAAAGCATAGCTGGTGGGTGTTAGGAATGTACAATATCATCGGACACCTCCCAAGCAAAGGAGCACCCTTGTTTTTCTGAGTTCATTCGTTATTGACCTTCTAATTTTTATACTTATTCTAAAACATCATTCTGAGTCCAGAAATTCGTAATCAGTCAATAACTTCATACGCAGTCCAAACATAATTATTATCAGTGCAGAACTACACACACAATTTAGAACTTTATACTCATTCTAAAACTTTATTTAAACTCCAGAACTTTATTATCATTCCGAAATCAAACACTCAGTCTAGAACGTCTTACTAAGTTCAGAAATGCATATTTAAGCAAGAACATCATAATAAGCCCAAAAGCTTCATACTCAGTCCAAATGTTCAGTAAAAAACTTCCTAATCACTTCAGAACTTTTAGCTCAGTCCAGAAATTAATATTCACTACATAACTTAAATATTCAGTCGGGACTTACAGTTGTGCTTATATTTATTGGCAACCCACTCGAATTTTGTAATTTACAAGTTTTATACGTTACTAGTTGAAAATATAGATATTTACATTATATTTAATTATATTAGACTAAAAGCAATATATTATAATGTATAAATGATAATAAAAAAATTATTAACATTTAACATGGTTTTTATTAGAAAAACACAGGAAGGAAAAGTATTGGCAACATTCATAAATATTACATATATATTATTGGCAACTATAAAGTAATACTTGGTATGACCTCCTTTAGTAGCAATCACAACAATCAGGCGTTTCTTGTGAGTATTGAAAAAGTTTTTGCAAGTTTCAATAGGAATTTTACTCCACTTTTCCACTTCAAAAGCTTTCAACTCTGCGATGCTGCTTGGTGAACTCTTATGAACACGTGATTTGAGTTATTTCCATAAATTTTCAATCGGATTTAAATCTGTCCATTTAGAAGGCCATTTCATCACTTTCAAGCGTTTGTTGGCAAATTATTCCTGCGTTTATTTGTTCACGTGCTTTGGATCAATATCCTGTTTGTTAGACGAACCCTAAGCCAATACTACGCTTCCTCGCCGATTGTTTCACATGTTCATCCAAAATTCGCTGATATCCCTCGGAATTCATAGTGACTTCTATCTCACAAATTTAGCTAGTACCTGCAGCAGGCAGGAAACACCCCTCACAACATGATGGAACTACCTACATGTTTTGCCAAATTTGCTTTCAACTCTTTGGCAGGGACTTGTGGATTCTTGTTGTCATTTCGAACACACTTCTCTTTCAGTAAATTTTCTTGATTAACAGTAGTCCCATCAGCCTTAAACTTTACAATAATATTCTTTACAGATGAAATTAAGATATTCAAACTTGCCGAAATTTGTCTATGTCCATTTCCTCAATTGTGCAGCTCATTTATACGCTTCCTATATGCTTTTGACTGTTCGGATGTCTTCACCATGTTGCTATTTCAAAATTATTGTAGAGATGATTATTCAGCCGTGTCTAATACAATACCATAATTAACACCCAAAAGGTTAGCCTAGCAAGTAACCTGCAGTCTTGGATTAGTCTAGAATATTCCATCAGTCATTCTCGAACATTCTTTAAAGCTAATTTTAATAATTTGATATGTTAAATCAGTATTATGTAAAGGTTGCCCATAATTTTGCTTCCTGTGCTTTTCTAAAAAACACCATGTTTAATGTTGATAATTTGTTTATTATTATTTATACATTATATATATATATATTGATTTTAGTCGAATATAATTAAATATAATAAAAATATGTACATTTCGAACAAGTAACGTATACAAATTTGTAAATTACAAAGTTTGAGATGTGTTGCCAATAGATATGCGCGTAACTGTAAATACTCAGTCAAGTACCTCTAACTTAGTCCAGAACTTCTGATTTAGTCAGGATCTTCTTATTCCGTCTAGAACTTTATACTTAGTCTTCAACTTCATTCGTACTACTGACTTTCATTATCATTTTGGAAACATTAATTCAGTCTAGAACTTCTTACTAATTTAAGAAATTCATATTCAGGCCAGAAATTTATGCTCAGCAGAGAACTTTATAACCAGTCCAGATATTCATGCTCAGGCTTAACTTTATTCTAAGTGCATAACTTCATTCTCAGTGCAGATCATCCTTATCATTCCAAAACTTCTTTCTCGCTCTAGAACTTCTTACTAAATTCCAAAATTTATTCGCAGCCCAGAATATTATGCTAAACAGAGAACTTCATAATCAGTCTATAACTTTTTACTCAGTACATAACTTCATAATTAGTCCAGACCTTCATACTCAGTCCAGAACTATATACTTACCCCAAAACTTCATTCTCAGTCCAGAACTGAAAATTGGTTAGAATTTCATACTTAGTCCAAACTTTATTCCCAGTGCAGAATTTCATATCAATCTAGAACTTCATTCTCAGTCCAGAACTTCATGGTCATTCTAAAAATTTATAGTCAGTCTAGAACTTCCTACTAAGTCCGCAACTCTTTACTGAGTCTAGAACTTTATAATTACTCAGGAACTTCATACCTAATCCCGAACTTCATACTCACTTTAGAACTTCATACTTAGTTTGGACATTCTCATAAGCCAAAATTTCATACTCATTCCAGAATTCACACTCGGTTTATAACTTCATACTGATTTTTGATCTTCATTCTTAGTCTAAAACTGCATATTCAGTCTAGAATTCATAGTCAGTCCACAACTTAATTCTTCGTCTTGTTTTCATGATCAGTTCAGAACATAGCACTCTCAAACCATGGATCACAAAGCTTTAATGCAACTTGGATTTCGAACGTTCTTTCGTCGTTAATAAATTTTACCCAATTAATTGTCAGCTATCAGCTTCTTCTTTCGTAATATTTGATGTACACGCAAGGGGTCATGTACACTGGAATCCGTAAATAAACAAACCTATATTGCGAATAAGTATATTAACACTTCTTGTATATATACAGAACTTTATATATATATATATATATATATATATATATATATATATATATATATATATATATATATAAGACTTCACGGCGTATTGGTGAGAATGGGTGGAGGAAGTAAAAATTCGAAACACTCTGGAGTTCTTTCGCCTTTCAGCTTCTTCAGAACAGAACTGGAGAAGAAAGGAGATCGCTCTCTATATATGTAGACAGATGTCATCGCGGGTCACGAATGCTTGTCCTCGGACAGCTTCTTTGAGTTGGTGAGTTGATTTTATCGGACTCCAACCTTTACGCTTGATTTCTAATGCCCGTAGCTGCACTATCGGCCAGCCGCAAGATCCCGTCCCGGTGATTGGTTCAAAGGTCAGAGATAATAGGCGCTGCTTCAACCATTCTTCTCTCTGCTAAACCCTTATGAATACTTTGTTCCCAAACCAATTAGCAAATAACCGTATTCATCGATATTTACTACCATTGAGTTCGATGTTCTATTGCTTCTTTTATATTCATTAATCCTACTCTTAATATCTCTTCCTGATTCACCATAATGATTGCAGTCTCATTCGTCACAGTATATTTGATATATACTACCTTTGTCGTTTTCAGCTGTCGAATTCCTATGCTTCACTAACTCCCCAACTCTGGTTCCCGCAGCGTTAGCTATCAAATTACCTGCCTTTCTATGATACCTCTCTACCGCCATAGAGTACAGGGCAGACAGGTACTTCACCCCTTCTAATACCTTTCCAGCGTGCTCATTACTTAGTCCGCCTCTGTGAGCCTTGCCCCTCTACTTCTCTCTGTTATTTTTAATGCTTTTTTCACGTAATTTTATTAAAAGACCTTCGAATATTTTAGTTTCATGATGGCTTCCTTAATATACTGGAATATATTATTTAAAAGTCTTTCACTACAATTGCGAAAAGCCCTTAAATAAAACCCAATGACTACTCCTGTCTTTGTTATCTTACCATGTCCAGAGAGAAAATGAATAAAATCGTTCTTATTCGGGGCTTTCTCGTAGACGGAGAATTTAGCCCTATCGTCATCCCTATGGATTAACATGTCGAGGAAAGGAATTTTATTGTTCTCTTCTTCTTCCATGGTAAAGTGAATGTCCTCATCCAATTCGTTCAGTAGCTCCAGTTTGTTTCCTATAACGGTACCCGCTGGAATTACGACCAGGACATCATCTACCTACCTCCACTAAAGTTAAATACGCTCCATAACCCTCGTCAATTTTTCCGTCTCTAGAACTTCCATGAACAAGCATGCCATAGCGGCCCTAACAAGCGATCTCAAGGTTAGTCCCCTGTGCTGCCTATATTCGTCCCATTCAAAGATGAAAGCACCAAACCTTACACGTAGTGATATTAACCTGAAAAAATCCCTCTTATTAATAGCTAGATCAGAGTCATTGATGTTTGCTACTGCTTTCTTCACTGCCTCTAAGGCACCATCTACTGCAACATTGGTGAATACCGCCTTCAAATCAAAGCTAAAGAGTTTCTTTCCCATGAGGTTTACCTGACATATTCTATCTTTGAATTTGGCCGAAATCTTAAAATGAGGTTTAATGATTTTGCCCAATACTTTAGAAAATGGTTTGACTAGTACCTTGGCAATCTTATGATGAACACTACTCACTCCTGAGTTGATTGGTCTAAGTGTGATGCCTTGCTTATGAGTTGTAGAAAGCCCCCTTATACTAGGAGTTCCTGGATTCTTTTCAATATGGTTCGCTATCTTCTTCCCCTTCTCCGTCTTTTTAAGTATTTTTCTAAATTCTTTCTCGAATAATATACCCTCTTTATCAGTACTACATGGAGAACTTTTCTTGTATATAGTGTTCTCGTTGAGCATATCGTTCATTTTGTCTATATATGCTGACCTTTCCCATATTCCCCCACCCCTCGTTTGACTGCTTGTGTTATTAAAATTTCTTTATACTTTCCCAGATCCTCTAATGCCGTCATGAATCTTTGGGGTGTAGCATAGTTCTGCTCGTCAGCCATAGTCTTATAGCAAAAAAAATTCCTTGAACAAACCATTTATCCGCATTACTTTCACTGAGTCTGTAGTTCTTAGCTAAGTAACTTAAATAACCCTTCTTATACGTGCCTATATCAAATTTTGAACCAAAAGAGAGAGAGCCAGTGTCTGATTGTGCGAAAGGTTTCTACTCGATAGATTGTTAACTAAGTTAGACCTCCCCATTTTATAATATTCGCTTCTGGGACAAAGTATCTCCAATTGCCTATCATGTCCTCTCCTTTGCTTGAGATTTTCCTCTATTAACTTGTTAGTTAGGGCCCTGGGTAATATCAAGGTTTAATCGATCTCCTCTCTCAACACATCTATTTCATTAGTCTAAACCTCCCAACTCTCCACTAAATACTCTCTAGCACCAATACTAAAAGGTTTCCCTACGAAACTTAGCTGTTTGAGGCCGATCTTGGTAGTACCTGCTCCTCGAGGCAACGCCGGAGAAAACATCTGCATGATATACAGTCAGCGATCTTCATTCTCCTGTTGGGTGGTGCAGACGGACTGGACACCAGAAAACTGGAATTCGACAGAAGAATGAAGATTGCAGTAGCCAACATCAATGAATCTGATCTATCTTTCAACCAGAGGGATTATATCAGGTTAATATCCTTATATTAAGATTTGGTGCTTTCATTTTGGAGGGGGGAAGAATATAGGCAGCACAGGGAACTGAGTAGCCATGGGATCGCCTCTTATGGATGTTCTAGAGAGGGAAAAATTGACGAGGGTTATGGGGAGGTTTCACTTTGGTGGAGGTACGTAGACAATGTCCTGGCCATAATTTCAGCGGGTAACGATACAGGGAACAAATTGGAACTACTGAACGAATTGGATGAGAATATCCAGCTTACAGTAGAAGAAGAAAAGAATAATATAATTCCCTTCCTCAACACGTTGGTCCATAGGGGTGACGATAGTCTAAATTTTCCGTCTACAGGAAATCCCCGAATAAGAACGATTTTATTCATTTTCTCTCTGGACATGGTAAGAAAACGAAAACAAGGATAGTCATTCGGTTTGATTTTAAGGGTTATTCGCATTTGTAGCGAAAGCCAGTTGAATTATGAATTTGAGTATATTAAGAAAGCCTTCATGAAACTAAAATATCCAGAGGGTCTTTTAATAAAATTAGGTGAAAAAGCATAAAAATAGCGGAGAGAGGCAATGCTTACAGAGGCGGGTGAAGGTAATTAGCACGCCAGAAAGGGACTAGAAGGGGTTAGATACCTGCCTGCTCGGTACTCTATGGCAGGTATTTTGATAGTCAACTATGTGGGGAATAGTTAGGAATAGGAATTCGACCGCAGTTATTATGGTGCATCAGGAATAGATATTAACACTAGGTCCAATGAGCATAAGAGAGACATTAGAACCTATAGAAAATCAAACCAATGGTAGTACATATTGATGAATACAATCATTTGCCTAATTGGGGTGGGATCAAAGTAATTCATAAGGGTCTAAGAAAAGGAGAGAGAAGAATGATTAAAGCAGCGCATATTATCTCTGACAGGTCAACCAATCACCGGGACGGGTTGTTCTAGCTGGCCAATGGTGCAGCTAGGGTCATTAGAAATGAAGTGGAAAGGTTGGAGTCTAATAACATCAACCGACCAACTCGAAGAAGCCGACCGAGGACGACCAGCCATGACCCGCGATGACATCTGCCTACATATATACAGAGCGAACTCATTTCTTGAGCAGTTATGTTCCGGAGAGAGTCAAAGGCAAAACGTCAATAAAGAACTCCAGAGTGTTTCCGGATTTTTACTTCCTTCACCCATTCTTACACACACACACACATATAACTTTGACACGAGTCAAAGTTATGCAAATACACTCACAAAGGAAAAGTGAAAAACGATTCAGAACGCTCTCGTCTTCATTCTTAAAGGCCTTTTCAAGGAATGAACAGAAGGCTGGTCATACATTGCCTTAAATAGTGGAAGGGGGGATTAGACTACCCACCGCTGAACTTTAATTAGGGGGTACAAAATCCTGAAACAACTTTATTTGAGATATTATATATGTAGTGATTATGGAGTCTAGCATGAATAAACCAGGGCTCGGGTTGAAATTTGGTATCGCGTTGATAGAGATACATTCTAATATATTTCTAGAAATATAAATACTGCATATATACAATATTAACCATAGCATTAACTGGAACAGTACCAAACCAATCATAAAATGCAGTAATTATATTTCAAGAAATATATAAGAATGTAACTTCATCAATGCGTTCCCAAATTTCAACATTAGCCCTGGTTTGTTCATTCTAGACTCCATTATCACTACATACGAGGCGCGGTCAATAAGTTTTGCGAATCGGTAGGGTAAAACAGAGAAAGGGGGATAGCTGTTTGTGGGAGTGTTAGGATGAGTTATGACAAATCAAGACCTGCAGCCGCACGCTCCTGCCTTGTCTATTTAAGAAGCAGTAGCTGATCGTAGATCGTCAGTCACAACATTTTTAACAATGGAGAAGGTTGAGCACCGCGCAGTGATCAAGTTTTTACTAAGGAAGGCAATAATGCAAAAGAGATCCATGAACGCATGGTTGCAGTGTACACCGACCCTGCCCCTTCCTATGCAATCATTGCTCGCTGGAATAGGGAGTTCCGCCATGGTTGTGAGTCCCTTAAAGATGACCCCCATCCAAGACGCCAGTCAGACATGACCAACGAGAACAATGGGGCCCGTGTGGAGAGGATGATCCTCGAAAATCGACGGGTGAAGGCTGAAGAAACCTCACGCCCGATGATCGACTTCAACGTCGTCAAAGTCCACAAGGCCATAGTTGCACAAGCTGCCCTGCGCGAGTGCGAATTTGAGGAGCTCAACCATCCCCCTCTCCTACAGTCCAGATCTGGTCCCTAGTGATTACTTTTTACTCCGCCGGCTCAAGGCTGCACTGCGTGGACGCCGGTTTGGGGACGATGAAGATGTCCAGCTCGCCGTCCAGGAGTGGAGTGAACAGCAGTCGGGAGATTTCTGGCTGTCGGGAATTCAAAGCCTCAGGGACATGTGGCGCAAGTGTATTGAAGTCGAGGGTAGATATATTGAAAAATAATACAACACTTTTCCTCATATCTCGTTTCCTTATTAATCCGAATTGCAAAACTTATTGACCGCCCTTCGTATATAAAATCTCAAATATAGTTGTTTCAGGTGGGTAGTCTAATGCCTCCTTCCACTCCTTAAGGTAATGTATATCCAGCCTCCTGTTGATTCCTTGAAGAAATCTTTAAGAATATAGACGAAAGCACCAGGAATAGTTTTTTCTTTTCCTTTGCGGGTGTATCTGGTGTTTAATAAAACATGCATAAAAGAAAAACTCCTACCTAAATATGTATATATATATATATATATATATATATATATATATATATATATATATATATATATATATATAGTACAAGAAAGAGAAATTGGACGCGAATGAGCAATGAGACAAGAAACAGGAGTTTTTTAGAGGTGAAAGAAAGGGACATTAGAAGAAGACTAGAAGCAAAGAGAGCAGAGGGCGGCACAATGAAGGCAATCCTTTACCGAGAAGACAGAGATAACGCCAGGAAAAAAAAGTTTGAAATTCCTGGCCGGGATTCAAACCCGGGTCTGCTGATTGCCGGTCAGATGCTCTACCGCTGAGCTACCAGGCACAGTGTCTCTACTTCGCCCAAAGCGTTACCCCATCAAACCCAGTATCTCTCTAAGCTAGGAACCTCCAAGGAATTTTTATACCACATCTTCTTACCCGCTCACAATTTAAAGGCTCATCCCCAAGTCACATACAAAGAAGAAGGAGCAAATGCAAGTTCTGCGGGTGATAACATATATATATATATATATATATATATATATATATATATATATATATATATATATATATATATATATAATATGTATGTATATGTATATATATATGCAAAATATCACACAGGAAAATGAAAAACGAATTCCAAGTACTTGGAACTTGTTTAATTCATTCTCAAGGAATAACTAATTACTTAACAGAGGTGGTATATATAAGAGACAACAGAGTGGTGCCCCACCCATGTACAGCGGAAGGTCATAGAATAGAGATATATTATCAGACATGATTAGATACCGGATATGAAGGGTAAAGGCATATAGATAAAGGTCTACTTCCGGAAGTTCCAACTGTGAAAAAATAATATATACATTTAGGTCGCAAAGCTATGAGTACATACATACAATTACAAATACATTTAAATAAACAAAAGAAACATAACTAATTTAGTAAATCAAAGGGCTAAGATTTAAAAGGGACAATTTCGTTATAAATAAGCCTTTTAATAACAGGGACTAGTTTACAAATACAGGGGGGTATATTCAATTTAGGCAAGGAATTAATGAATGAGCATTCGACACTATTTCTTTTAATACAATCATCAGATTTGTAAATAGATTACCCGAATTCCAATTGATATGGTGACTATTTTTAGAAAATGGACAAAAAGAGCACTATTTCTTTGACCTCTTCCAATACTGAATAATATTGAGTCAAGCGTACACCTAATGATTTACCGGTTTTCCCAAAGTATTGCTTAGGGCAAACGGCACAATTGCCAGAATAAACCCCCTCTATACTATTGTTATTATTATGAATCGTCAACATTTTGAAAATGGTAGAATCATACTTGAATATGCCTGAAACATTTAAACTTTTCAAGAGGCAGGGAAACAAGCAAAATGACTCAGGGAGTACTTGGAATCCGCCTTTCATTTTCCTGTGTGATTTTTTGCATTTATTGCTCTACTCACGTGCTACTTTGTGAGTTTCTCATGTATATATATATATATATATATATATATATATATATATATATATATATATATATATATATGTGTGTGTATACGTATAAAAGTGGGCCTGTATATGAGCATACGCATAGTAGTCACCTAAATTATCTCTTTGAAAATATTCAAAGCTCTTTTCTTAGAGAAGAATAGGCTTGCTATCGCAGTCATTTATTTTTCTAAAATATTCTTAAAGCGAAGAAAATAGTGCTTAAAATGGGGTAGTGAAGGGTAGGAGTATGTAGCCCTCTAATTATTATAGTTATTCTTAAAGTTATACACTAAGAAAAATTAGATTGTATACTCAGTTAAAGATTATTATTTTTATTCGTATAGAATTTGGTTTTGTTATATTTTATAAAATATCAGTTTAAGCTTTAAATTTTCAATAAATAAAGTTTGTAAAGGTGTTACTTGAAACCTAAATTCTTCCATGACTCAGTGATTTTTTTCTCTTTTTTGATTTTATTTGGACACGAGTCTTGACCCGAAGCTTTCAAAAGTTAGGTGACTGATCTGGCTAAAACAAAGCCCTGGGATCGAAATTCCGAGAGGTCGTCCGAAAGAAGTCGCTTCCTGGAACAAAAATTAAATAACCAAAATCAAAAGGATCCGTTTGGGTTAAATTAGTGATCACATCCGAAGTTATATTACCACTTGGCTCTTTGATTGGGAATGACATTTAATACATCTTTGTTTATGTTAATTACATCGAAAAGCGAATACTTTTTTACCAAACGCTAAGTTCACATTTATAAACTGTACAGTCCTTGTAGTTTCTTTCATATTACATACAACAGAACGGGCAAACTCTTCTAAATAGTCCTTCAACGGCATTCGAGTACAATTATCTCATTTGGAATCGCAATTAAGGTATATTAAGCCAAACTTTCATTTTGAAATTCATTTAGATTATATCATAAATTTTTTCAATTTCTAAATTAGGTTTAGGTATACATATATCGCTAATATAATCCTAAGTTGAAAATTGATATATATAAAAAACCTCCATTTTAAGTAGACAACACTAATATTGTCGACGTGCTTGAGCCAAAGTCAAGCGGTTTAACCGAATATTTCATTACATTAGAGTTTACAGAAAGCTATGGCAGTTCACATTAAAAAATAAAAGAATATCATTAAAACTGTCTAAAGTAATTTATGAAGCTCTTTAAGGTGATATATATTTCTAGAAAAGTAGCGTGTAAAACTAAAATGTTTACATATATGTAGTTTCTTGACTTTTCGAGGGAGACTTAAAAAAGGGTAAGTATGTAAATTTCTTGATACGAAATACTTTGACACTGCCTCATTAAAATGCGATTCCTAATTGTTCTTCTTCACACCATTAAAATTTTTTGGAATTATGCCAATAGGTTTGCGGTCATTGACTCCAATTCATATTCTACTAGCAACGCGAGATCAAATCATTTCCAAGTATAAAATTCACTTATTTTAGAGGCCCGTATCTCACACATTTTTCTGTTTTTATATGTGACTATATTTTACTACCGTTCGGGATATTTCGAGTTCATTTACCGGTGATTTCAGTAATGAGGATAAGCGTGCAGGTCATATTAGGTATTGCCCCAAAATACACGCCTGACCGACGTCTCTTGTCGGATTTCTATCTTAGATTCGCGAAATTTTCAGGGAAAAAACGGTGGGTGACGATTCCATTCCAGATTCTGTGGTAGACTCTTCTACTTTGTGGCGTTTTCCGACTTCTAAATGAGACCCCATGGCCAGCGGACCAAAGATAAGTGAACTTGTAGGTGAGATACTTGACGAGGCTTCTACAGGGCTGAGGGAAAGCGTAATACTAGGGGAAATGATGGGACTTTGCGTTAGATCGCTGGAACTTATAGCTTGGAAAGATACAACAGCAGAATTTTGGTTAGAGTTCGTTTGGAAGGAACTAGTAGGATTGGAACGCAAGCTCGGTGGTGGTGGTGCGCACAACAAAGAAGATCCCAAGGAAATGGATTCCTGGTATTCTAAGGGAATTAAAGATCCCTCATTTAGAGTCACGTCGTGGTTGGCAGTACAGGCGGGCGTGAGGAGAACGCTACGCTCTGACTGCTCCATGTGAGATGAAGTCGGAGAATGGGAAACGTCTAAATTGCCCTACCGTCATACATCCGAGATCAACTGGAATGGAAGGTCAGGCGAACGAAAAGAGGATTCTTTGTTACTTGAATCGAGGGAGGTTCCCGATGGCCGTAGATTTACTGCTAGTCTGTCAAGGGATCGGGCATGACCGACCCTTTGGGTAATATCTGCTCCTCCACACCCCATCCTCATGGCAGAAATAGGGGGAGTGGGAATCTCATCGAGAGGAGGGGGGAATTTGGAAGGAGCGGGTGGTAAATCCTGAAAAGTAAACATTAAGAGCTTTGAAATGCGAATATTTAGAGCAAGGAAATAATTTGTTTTTAAAAGTTTACACATAAAGGTGGATTCTAAGGAATGTTACTGATTGACTTACTGGTAATTGTCAAGAAATCTGTTCCTTGGAATGAAACGAGTACTGTGGAGCATTATAACCAGAACCATACGTCTCCATTGGAAGATATGCTGGTCCATTGAGATCCTGATCTCTACCTTGGTTAAGAGTCGTAGATGAGCTGTTATTTTTGGTTAGACTTTTGCTGCTATCATCACTGCAGGACAGAGCACATCGGATTTCCCGTCCCATTTCCCTCCAAACTGAAGCCTGTGAAGAGAAACACAGTAATTTTATTGTAATAAATACCTTATGACATCCACAAGACATGAAATATCAGAGTAGTGGCAACGAAGGATAACTAGGTCTAAAATTGTAAACTGCAATATGAGTGGTGATGATATGCGGTTAGTATATCAATGAGTAGCAGCCTTCACACTTCATCAGGCACGTCTGGATGACGCTATTAATCCACGATTGGTTTATTGAACTTGAAAGTAATGATTAAAATTATAACCCTTTATGTTTCTTAAAATTAAAACCTTTGCTTAACTGTTTCTATGGGTATACTATTTGATAAAGCTTTATTTTGAGTCATCCTGGCGCCCTTGGGAGGTGGTTATTCGCTTCTACCTCGAAGGGATATCTAGAGGAGCTGCACATACTCCCAGCCTGAGTACATACTAGGGAAGCCCTGTCACTGAATTTACGTGAACTTTCTTATGGGGCCTGGAATGTTGTTGGTTGCTTCCCCCCGACCTCTCTCAGCGCTACTTCATCTTTATTTATTATTAGTAGTACTGTTAATATTGATATAATTATTATTTTATTATATATTATTATTTAGTATTTTTAGGCTATCCCCTGAACCTTTTCTATCCGCATTTTGTACCAGGAGGCCTATTTCAGCCTGGATGGACTTTGGTCCGCTAGCCTTGGGGCTTTGGTGGACTGCATGCCATCCTAGGATCAACTTGCACAAGAGTATGATAATAATAGTTGATCATCACCCTACTCATTAGGCAACCCACCTTTTTCTGCCTCTTTTTCTTACATAAATGCCTACTCCCTTCCAAACTTGCTCTTCTTTCCACAGAGCTTCTGGCTGCCTGGCGCACTTTCGCCCTCTTATGGGTCGTTAGTCAAGTGGCATTGAATATATTGAAGTTACTACCTTACATCCTATTACCAAAGGCCCGCTGGCTAAGGCTAGTATTAGAATCAGGGTGTGTTGGGCCGTCGACTCTCATCACCTTTTTCTAATACACATATAAGTTGGTTATGCTGGCACCATCCTTAATGATTGAAGGCTCGAGAACAATTTGGCCTGAATGACGGGCATGGTTGTCAAAGTCCATTTCTGGTCTTATGGAGACTTTGCTCTTAACCAGCCAAGGCACTGTGGAATTTTATTATCTACATTCCATGCATTTTAGATTTAACTCTAACTAGGGTTATAAGTGAAATAATAATGAAGTGCGCATGGAGATCCGCCTCCAAGCGCGTTCTTGCCTTCTCTAAGTGTTGGGGAGGACAAGGAATATCAAGACACACATTCAATCATTGGAGCAGCTCCTGCATCACTGGTGATTAGCATGGGGCAAGGGGGCTTTCCCTTTTCCATCTTTAAGACCGCCCACGTGCAGCACCACTTCAGAAAAGGAGGTGGTTCATACTACCTACCCACCGTATTTTTCTCAGGATCCGCTCTAACCATATTCTACGGGAGAAGTTTACTCCCTCCTACGCTTACAGGCGCGGTAGTTTTCACGCACCCCCTTCTTTAGAGTTGCCCATGCACGACTTGACCTCTGAAACAGTAGCTGTACCCCCTTTCTCTTTCACTGGGAACTACAAAGAAAACAGGCAGTCGTCCAATATCAACCGCTCCGTGCTTATATCAACTAGATCGCACCAACCCCCTTAGATCATCAGGGAAGAGCGTGGCCTATAGGGCTGCACCCCCTACAGTCCTGCAAACCTGTAATGCGAGTTTACAGGAAGTCGGTGCGCATGCTCCTTTTCATTCTTAATAGAGGCAGATCAACGGCTAATGACGAAAATGAACAGCACTTTATAAGGATCGTGCTACTTCGGGTGGGGATGGCCACATGGATGTCTTCAATGACTGGAAATGGTTACGGAGGTCACCTAGCCCGAGATGACAGGATCTTCCATGGAGTTGAACCTGTGCTCAGTGCCAAACACCAAACCTGAGACCGCTCCTGTGCATGTTTCTTCTCAGGCGGCCGAGGTCCCCAAGGACTCAACAGGCGAAAGGAGGGAATCGTTCCCTGAAAGGTTCACCCTTGAAAACCAAGCTTTCTTTCATATTAGAGAAAGATCTTGCTGAGGAAGGTACATCTGGCCTAAGGACCTCCAACAGCGATGAAGAGAAGTGGGATTACTCCTCGCCCTCATTTGCCCCAAAAGAAAAAGAACAGTTAAAAGAAGACAAAGTGGACACAAAGATTCCACTTTTTCGGCGGCGTCAGGGAATGATGGATCCGTTCCGCTTCGGCAGGTGACCAGGCCATGGGAGGTACCTCCTTCCTAGCGGCGCCTTCGGACAGGAAGGAAATGAGACAGACTAAAGTCGCAAATACGCTGAGTGGAGCTTCGATTACGTCGGGCCCCTTATTCAAAGACTACCTGATACTTTTGAGGCAGCTGGCTTCAAACGCTTCTTGGTTTTTCCATCCAATGATGGCACCATGTTAGCCAAAGGCAAAATGATCCATCAGAAGGGAGCATTAGTTAGTTTGGTTGATAGAGAGCCGAAGGTGACCCTCATTTCGGACGGGAGCAATCAATAGTGACTTTCGGATACTTAATAGATTGTCAGTGAGTGTGACGCCTGACTATTCCATCAACTTCATGAAAACTTCTGGAAAACTCCATAGAAGACACCACCTTAGTGCTGGCCAACCATGGGGCAAGCAAGCTGGAACAAGGGATGGAAAAACAAGAGGGGCCTCAAGACCCCTCTTCACTCTTCGTAACGTTTGGCCGTGACAGGCTCCTTGAGTCGATGCGTGCCGTTTATTACCTCTACCGCGTAAAGACATTAGTGCCACTGCTGCCTAGGTGCTACTATTGCCAGCGCTTTAGCGATACGAATGGCTCGTGTAGACTTGTAAAGTCGAGTTTACCCGAAGTGTGTATAAGTTGCTTTTCAGAATGTACACGATAAGTCCTTATCGTAAATGGCTAAATGTGTCAATTGCGGAGAGCTGCACTCAGTTTCTTGTAAGCATTATGGTGCGTATCTCCTGGGGAATAAAATTATGGCCGTTCAGTCTGCGGATCTTCTCTCATTTCGCGAGACTAAGGACCTGGAGCTGGCCCGCCCGGGGCTGCCTAGAACACCTTGTGTCTCAATATCAAAAATGTGCCTACTACTCTTCGCCCATCCAGGCCTACGAGCACGGTCGATTTCCATCCCATTCGGAACCCTTTTGCGGGTTTTACTTGCCACCGTCCCCTGGTGCTCCCCTGGTAAGGTTGTCGGGAAAAGGGTTTACACCCATCCTGTGTAAAAATCATGGCTGCCCCCTCTCCCAAATCATGATCGTTTCTCGTACTGAGAAACGACCGCGTGCCTTCAACGATTCGTTAAACTCAGAGGAGGCAATACGCTTGAAGATGGTCGTAAGGCGGTCTTCGCGGGTTGCTAAAGCTGCCCTGCGAAGGAGGACAGCACCAAAAAAGCTTCTTTGCCACACTCCCCTCGACCCACGCATGATTGTATGGGGAGCTCGGAGATAGTGGATCATCCAAACGATAGGATCCCCGCCTTTGAAGCAGCCATACACACCAAATGTTCCGACGCGGATTGAGGAAAAGATTCGTATAGCAAGCCCAACGGCCCCGGATGAGTCCTCTAAGATGACAGCTGCTTGAGCGCATTTTCAACTAAGAGCGCCTGGATGATCTGCCTCGTAGAAGCGTACAGCCCTTCATGCAATAGTATTCTACTCGAAGAAGTTCCCGCATATCCTCCGCGCAATGCCTGAACGGCATATTTCTCTAATTAAATTGCCGCGAACTACGGCCCAACTGGGAAAAGTTGCAGAGGCTCGTCTCCTTTCTTTTCCCATTAGCTATATTTTTGAAGGAGACAATGCTGGGCCCACCGTTCCGGGTATAAAGGTTTTGTGACCATACCACAACCGAACGTAGAACGGGCAGGAAGATTCGCGCTTTTTAGCTGGCATGAAATTTAATATAAATAGCTCCGGTCAGCATTAGTATTGAAGCAGCACCTGGATAGGAAGTGTAGGGGAATCTTCACTCCCCCTTTCTCTCGTGGGGAAGTCACGAGGCGATTACCGCAAAGACATCCGGCATCAGGCACCGTCGGGTCAATCGCGTAACCGCAGCGCCGCACCACTCGGCGCTATGTAAGACCTAAAGTTTAAAATGCAAGATCTCCCCCAGGAGAGTGAGATTCAATTTCACGCCAAGTAAGAAATTGGAGACGTGTTTCTCCCAAGCTCGAAGGCTAACGAGGAGCCGATGTAAGACTGGGTTATGAAACCCGTTTTGCATAAAAACCCTCCTAGGGCCGTCATCAAGCCCCTCCCCCCCTTAGCACTCCCCCAGTGGGGTGACGAGGTATAAATGAGGAACACTGAGGTGACGAAGTCCTCGGATTAATACTGGGCTACCTAGATTGGATTGGTAGATTACTTGGCTCGCCAGCACAAGAAGTACCCTGCAAGAGAGGCAGGGCTACCTACCTTAAGGGGCTAAGAAGCAGCTTATCTTCGAGCTAGTCCCTAGTTATCAAACCAAACGTTAAGTTAACTTTGTTAAGTTCAACTTACTCTCGTCAAAGAGACTCCTCATATCCTGGTGCATCTTAAACACCAGGGGTATTCCTCGTCCTTGAGGAATTAAAGAAAGAAGGAAAAGGCTCCGCCTCGAGCCCGTTACTCGGTGGCCACACCAAACTCATAAGTTAACTTGGTTAAGGAACCAAGTTCAACTTATTCTCGTCAGAGAAACCGCCCTCCGTTATACTCGCCCTTGAGGAAGACTGTAACTAAGAAGAAGCTCATCCTCGAGCTAGTTCCTTGTTACAAACCGACCTTCAAGTTCAACTTATTCTCACCAGAGAAACCCCCCTCTGTTATCCTCGCCCTTGAAGAAGACCCTCCCCGAGTTTAGTCCTCGCCCATGAGGAATTAATAAACAAAGGAGAAAAGCTCCCCCTCGAGCTCGTTACTCGGTGGTCACACCGCACTCCAAGTTAACTTGGTTTAAGAACCAAGTTCGACTCACTCTCACCAGAGAGACCACGACTACCTTGTTGCCGCATAAAGCACCGTAATTGTTCTCGTCCTTGAAAAACCTTCCCCCCTGAATACCGTGTGGACCCCCCAGCTGTTACCGTCGCCAAAAGGCCATCGTGATCCCGCCCACCTACATCTGGCCAGGCGGCACGCGTCGTGAGACAATAACATTCCTGAGGGATTTAAACTCCAGTAGAGTCCGTAAGCCTAAATCTTATATATTGCTGTGTGTAGCGAAGTTAACCAATTTTAGAGGGTCAAACTAATTGAATTAATTCTTGTGTATGATAATATTCGCAGTATTGTTGTGGTTAATGTTTAAATTTTGGGTATTCAATTGTTAAAGTTAAAATATAAGTTTATTTTGGGAATTATTGTGCGTTTCTCTATATCCTTACGTGTTTCCAACGGCTCTCTTCTTTAAAATAACCATATTAGCACTCTTAGCACTCTGAGAACAAAAAGGGGTGTATTCTACGACAGGAAGTATCTGTTATTTTTGCGTAAATTCAACCGTCACCCGAGTCCAAATCAGAGGACTTCCACCGAGTTGTTGCATGGTTGCCAAGGCCCTTTGTACTACTCGGAGATTTGAATGGTAAACACCGACAGATTACTCGATCAATTCCAAGGTTCAAATATTTGCTGACCTGATCGACGAGCTGGAAAAAGGTGTCATAAATGTGAATAAGTTTATGCATCACTGCCCGAGAACCGTCGTTGTGTTCTTCTCTGGCAAATTCATCGCCGTTGTACCTAACTTCTATTCCTGGAATTTCTGGCCGTTGTCGTTAGTTTAGTGTTAGACTGACCTTAAACATAAGTTTTATGTCTACATGCGCTATAGGAGCCACCTGTACGATTTCATTTTGGGTAAATTTCATCGAGCGAAGGCTAAGTTCTTGTATGTTTTGAAACACGTCAACAGCTTTTCATGGGTACAGAAGTGTATTCATTTAATGAATGTAAAAGACTCCCCACCCCCATTGCGGAGGTGTGGAAGCAAGTTAATTAAATAAGAGGCAAGTTCTCACAGGACTCCTTTCCTTATCCAGGAGAATGGGAGCGCAACCTCGGACCCCGCGTCCGTAGAGGAGTCCTTTGCGACCGCTTCATTCGCAACCGAGCTAGGATGCTGCTCGCTGGTATTTAATGCGTATCGGGATGTCGCTGAAAGATTCTGGAGAACTCTTCAACGAGAGATTAACAGTGAGTGAGGCGTTCTGCTCTCGCTTAGTCCACAAACCCGCTCCCCCCTGATCAGAAAGCAATCCCGTATACCATGCTACGACATGTACGTGAGCGAGACGTAGCATTTCTCTAAGATTTGTTCAAAAGGATATCGACAGAGGGTATCTTCCATGATTCTTGTGCTCGCTTTTTGCAAACCGGGAAGAGATTAGTCAACCCCTACCGGTTTCTGGCTAATCTTTTTAAACTCATGCGTATATAAGTTGATGGAGAAATTGGAAAATATTATACTAGCTTTCTCTTGGATAGCGGTAACCACTTGCCTTCTACACAGTGCGTCTTCTGCAAGTTTAACTACACGTTAGATGCTCTGCTCCAACCTGAAAATGCCGCCTGCAAGGCATCCCTTCTTAGACAGCAATTAAGCCACCTTGTTTTTCTATCTGGTGAAGGCCTATGATCCCGCATGGTCATTTGATATAATGGAGAATCTCCACACGAGTGGTGCGAGGGGACGCCTCCCAATCTTTATTTCTGAGTTTATGAGAGATCGTCGATTCAACTTATGGGTGGGAGAAGCCCTCTTCGTTCTAATAGAAAAGATAGGAAGTTTCCCACTGGGAAGTATCATCAGTGTCCCATGCTTCGCCCTCTGCATCAACGATATCACCTTTGTGCTACTGGAAGATGTTCTCACTACACACGAGTTGGAAGACCTTTCGATCTGTTTTGGTGTGCCACCAATGTTAAGTCTGGAGCTTCAACTTCATTAGGCATTGAACCGCATATCTCGCTGTGCTGAACAACACAGGTTTAGGATTTCCTTGGCCAAGAATAATTTGTTGCATTTCTGCCACAATCCACGGCTTCACTTCGGCCTGAAGTTGTTCCTAAACGCAGTTCTCTTGAAGTGGTGGATTCACACCGTTTACTTGGTTTTGTTATCAACCGACCCATCACCTTGAAAGCTCATATTCGAACCTTAAGATCTCTAATACCCATGTCATGAATTCTTTTTTGTTCCGTGACGTTCAGTACTTGAGATGCTGATATGACTCCACTTTGCTTTTCTATCATCATATTTTCGTTTGAAACTTGACTACGAATGCGAGTTTTATGAATCCGCAGCTGAACGTGAATTGTAAAATGTGAACTCGAACCATCATACCGTTATCCGCCTTGCGACCGGTGCCTTTCAGTCATCACCCATTGAGAGAGCACTTGGCGATGCAGCACTCGTTAGTGAAGAAAACACAGCTGCCCGGTTCAGAGACCTGATTGTATCTTTAGAACATACAAGGCACTCAAAGTGCTCTTGAGGCATTGGAATCTATACACACCCTGGTTCTTTTATCCCTGAAGCCTGCGTTGCCTCGAGCCGTGAGAATACCTAGATTATCTTATGCCTGGTTTCTGGAGATGTGGTAGTTGCGGGTATTTACCGCGCCGATGCGGACGCCTAAGAGTCCGCGAGGACTGGACGACCATACCAGTATCTCACTATTTCCCTCACCGATTACATGGCAGGAATCCATGCAGCCCCCCGGGATTCCTGGTAAAGAGAAGGCAGAGGGCTGATAGGAACTTAAAGGTGCGAGCCATTGCGCTGCAACTGTCCATGGACCTAATCCCATATGCCGCGACATCTTCTGGTTTGATGGTGGTGCGTTACACCTTACTGCAATGACTGCGTTGTCCCCCATACTGTTTGTCACCTTCTTGTTTAATATCTAAGTTTGGATGATCTTCAGCACGTTAGCTGTCCTGCTACTGGCACGAGTGGGGTCACTACCACTTGTTCCTTGTACTCATGACAAATTCGTGCACTCGGACTTGTGGACTATGTCTTTTTGTAGGAGTTTGTCATCCCCCATTGTATTTTACTTTATTTGTTGTTGGTGTGATGCTCCTGTAAGGCATGGAGGCGGTCCTGGCTCCGACGCCGTGGCCTCTTAATTCTTCTTGCTTTTTAATCCTTGTTCTCCTTTGTTGTTTTTGTTTTTTGTTTGTTTGGTTCCGTTTGAAAATATTAATAGTAGCATAGCACTAGGCTGAAATTTTAATTTCGGCGACGTATGTCCTTGAAGGAAATCTCCAGATAGGCATGTAGAATTAAAAATATTATTCGCTTATTATATGATTTTTCTCCATGTGGTCTCGCAAGAACATCTTTGCCAGCATCCCGGCTATTTCTTTTTCAGAGGAGAACCACTAATGAATTTACGAGTCTCATGTCACATGATTACTTTGGTTGACAAATTTCTCAATTTCAGATGCTTTTTCCTTCTCTTGCCTTCATTTATTATTTTATATTCATTTTTTATCGCCTAATATTTTATGTTAAAATCTGGAAATACAGCCTGCTAGTTAAGCAAAAGTTAAGCACCATCGAGTATTTTTGCTTGGTAGATAGATCTTTTATTCAGAATTACTCGCTGGAGTGGTCAAATGCTGTAGCAACCAGGGCTTCCATATCCTATGTTAACTGTAGATCCCTAAAGGGGAAAAAGCCTTAAGAGGTAGACTATAAGTCGATGTTGAAACTCCAAGAAAGTATCTACCCTTATTTTAAAATACTGCTTTCTGTTTTTATTCTAAGTTAAAAACAAAACCTTGAGCCACAATCGGCCCTGCAGTATCAATGAAAGGAACGTCACTTTTCCAATTCCAAGAAACAGCATCATAACTGTTTCGGAAAATCGTGATTTCCTATTCATCGAAATAACTAGTTTTCGATCGGGTCCTTAGACACCGTCATATTGATGATTTCCTGGAATTTCTTGTGTAAACTTCTCATCTTGAAACACCATCTTCTTAACATTATCTTGTAGAATTTTTTTATTTTCATCCGTCACGTTTGTTTGTTTAGTCGTGTGCAAACGACTCTGTAAGTTACTATGTTGGTTTGTCGGTCATATTGTAATCATTTTACTTTTCAATGATTTTTTGAAAGTTTTGAAGTACCCACCAAGGTCAGATGATCTGTTGTTAATTGATAACACGTTTGTTAATTATTTTTCTTCAAAATTTTTGAAATAATTGAGACTACGTTACTTAGGTCAGTTGAACTTGTTTTAAATAAAGGAATACTTTTAATGGCTTGAAATATATCGATTTTACTACACGTTGCACAGAACTCGTCCTTATACTCGAAGCAGGTCCCAAACCATTAATCTATAATTAGCAAACTTAGCTATTTCGTTAATGATCTAATGTGCGGTCTAGATAACAAAGTCGCAAAGTGTATCTATCTCTATTTTTATGCGTAGTCTACCTAAGATTTTTCCTTCAAGGAGACAAAATCTAGAATAAAATTTAAAAAGGTTTAATAATTAATTTTAGGCATTCAGATCCGACTGATTGAATAAAGTGGGGTATAGAAGTTTATCTTCGTTTTAAAGGTCAAATAACTGGGACTAAAAACAATCAAATTCAAATAGAGGAAGTAAAATGTTCATGTCCTAGGAATTATAATCGTGGCAGACTACTCACTAGCGATCATGTAACCCTAGGAGAAGAGAGTAAAACGAATAGACGCACAGGGAATTTTGCGGCTCAAACAAAAAAAGAATGTCGTTACTCCTATGAGGATGGGCGATATGAAAACACTAGTTCCTATTATTGTCAGAGAATTCACAAAAGGATCATTATACCTTCAGACCAATGGTCAGTTCACAGCAATTTGAATGCACTTGGTTTCAAGCATGCTACCGTAAATCAGCAACATAATTATGTGGATATTGAGCAACAAGCTGATACTAAAAATATCGAACACCAGTAGACCGCACATTAGATCAGCATCGATTTAATTTATAAGAGCTTTAAAAATAATTATCGGAAAAATTAACTTGTTATTTTGCATTAACTCTAGTCCATTAAGTCCAAAATTAAATAAATAACTTTATAAAATCTATCATTTTCAGATTTCAAATATAGATGTGATTTTTTAATTTTATGTGATCATAAAAACTTAAATCTGTTGACGTTGATGAGGCTAAAACGGTGAATGGTACTTAGCCTCAGCAGAAACAGGCGCAGAACCACTGTCCCTTCTGGATATAAACTTTTTGCTCTTGTCAAGAGAAAGAGAAATGCTTATTTCTAACAACAAGCTGAGTTTGCTCAAGACTGTATTGATCAAAGGGCATGTGATAAGACTTAACAACCTCAAGCAACATACCAATTTAACCCACATAGCATCAGAAGCGACATTTTAGTAGTATAGAGTTATTTTTCACTTCCTTTTCAGATAAAGCACACTTGCAAACCATTGGCGTGTATTTTAGCTGCGGCGTAACACAGATAGCTATGTTTGGGAAACTCTTCATAGCCAACAAGCTGCCATTCCAGGTTGCAAAGTCTGAAACTTTTGAGAGGCTGATCAACGCAATGGGGAGAAGGATATCTTCTTCAGTAATCTCCCCTAGCCTTATGAGAGTAACTGAAGAACCGGTTAGTCAAAGCAAAAAGAAAACTGACAAATGCGGCCTTATTGGGTAAGCAAGGTATGGAGAACTTGTTTTCCTGTTGAACTAGAATTCAGCCCCACGTGCTGAAAACTTTATAACTTTATAAATATGCCTAAAAAAAGGCCAAAACTCGACTAAAGTGCTAAATGTCACGGAATATCAGCATATAAAGGAAATGGTGGGCATGGTCAACGTAGCGTGACCTCATAAAAATTCCCAGAACTGTATCAGTTATGATCTGACATCTCGTGGGTTAGTTAATGTAAACACCAGCATTACTGCTCATAGCAAGGCCAGTTAAATTACAGAAGCATAGGATATCTATTTCTTAAACTAAGCAGGGATATCAGATCGCAACTGATACAGTTCTGGCTAGAATTGTCCATGAATACCAACAAGAAACACTGGCTCAAATCGCCTCTATATTCAAAGCAAGAGCTACCAGAGGCGTATCCATTAGGTCAGTACAAAGGTTTTTACATTCCTTTTGATATGGAAGCAGAAGAGCCACCAAAGTTCCCTTGTTCACACCACAACACCGGACCTATTTCACCACCAGGGATCGTGACGTGGCTAATTGTCAACAAGGCACCATGGAGGCTGGTGGTTGTTTCATAATGTTGTGGAGTATGTTCGCATTACACCTGTTGCGCCTTTGGTCTGCTTGAACACAACATTGATCAGTGACCGCTAAGTTGTAGAACTTGGTGATCATTTTCATCCATTCATGGACTTCATACGTGCCAATAACAATTAAATATTCCACATGATAATGCACCTTATCAAGTTACCCAGAATTGTTTCACGGAGCATTCTAAAGAGGCCCAATGAATGGTATTGCCATCTCGTTCACTCTAAATAAAACCACTTGAATGAACATTTTAAAGAAGTAAAATTATAATTTTGAGGCTTCTTAGACCCTTATAAAGATCCCACAAAAGCCTGATTATCTAGTGTTGGCATTCATATGGTGATTTTAAAAAAAAATAACTGACATTTTATAATAAATTAACTTTATGGTTTATTGATTTTCAGTTAAATGTATAACGAAGTGACAAATTAAAGTTTATCAAAATTAACCTTTTTTAACGGATTACGGTCAAGGCAGTTAATTTTCTGTTTAACTGTGCCTATTGATTGCCTAGACTCAGATTTCTGGCAAATGTTCGTTACGATAAATTAGTTGTAGTCTGTGAAATCGGGCCTGAAACAAATAGCATATGCATGGCATAAGCTATTAGTCTGTGAATGAGAACTTTAAACAAATGTAGCCTACGCATGTCCCAAATTCTTATCATGTGAACTCGAACCTGAAAAAAGCGTAGCCTACACATGGCATAAACAAGTAGTATGCGAACTCAAACCTGAAGCAAATGTAGCCTACACATGAATAAACTCGTAGTAGGTAAGCTCGTATCTGAAACATGCGCGGCGTCCGCATTGCATAAACTCGTATTTTGTAAAAATAGATTCGAAAAACAAGCGTACTCTACGTATGGCATAAACTCGTAGTCTATGAACAAGAAGCGGAAAAAAACGTATCCTACGTATCGCACAAACTCGTAGTCTGTGAACTAGACCTGAAACAAACGAAACTTATAGATGGCATAAACTCCGCAGAACGTCCATGTATGGAATACACGCTTTTATGTAATGAAATTAATTTTCTTTTGAAAGGAAAGTAAAATCAATTTTGCTATAAAAAAAGTAGATTTATTTGCTCTTGAATATAAGTAATATTAACCAAAACCTGGAAAAACGGCTGTTTTTAAGGATTGATCCATTTCCTAAAAAAGATTGAAAAACGGGAGTTTTTTGGATAATGCACATATGTTTAAAAAAATCAAATTAAGGTCTCCGATTATAAGTGATATTAACCCAAAACATAGAAGAACGGCCAGTTTTGATATTTGGAATGATTTCCAAAAAAATGCTGGAAAAACGTCAGTTTTGGGAAAGTAAACAGCCTATCAAACTTAGCAAGTTATTGCTCGCGAATATAAGTAATATTAACCAAAACCTGGAAAACAGGCAGTTTTTAAGGTTTGATCTATTTCTTAAAACAGATTGAAAAACGGGAGTTTTTTCGATGATGCACATATGTTCAAACTGATCAAATTAAGGTCTCCGATTATAGGTAATATTAAGCCAAAAGATGAAAAAACGGCCAGTTTTGAGATTTGATCAATTTCCTAAAAAAAGCTTGAAAAACGTCAGTTTAGGGAAAATAAACAGCTTTTCAAACTTAGCAAGTTATTTCTCTCGAATATAAGTAATATTAACCAAAACCTGGAAAAACAGCCGGTTTTAAGGTTTGATTCATTTCCTAAAAAAGATTGAAAAACAGAAGTTTTTTGGATAATGCACATATGTTCAAACTTGTCAAGTTAAGGTTTTCGATTATAAGTACTATTAAGCCAAAACATGGAAAAACGGCCAGTTTTGAGATTTGATCGATTTCCTAAAAAAGCTTGAAAAACGTCTGTTTTGAAAAAATAAACAGCTTTTCAAAGTTAGCAAGTTATCGCTCTCGAATATAAGTAATATAAACCAAAATCTGGAAAAACGGCCGTTTTTAAAGTTTGATCCATTTCCTAACAAAGATTGAGAAAAGGGGAGTTTTTTGGATAATGCACATATGTTTAAACTTATCAAATTAAGGTTTCCGATTATAAGTAATATTAAGCCAAAATATGGAAGAGCAGCCTTTTTTAAGATTTGATTAATTCCCTAAAAAAGCTTGAAAAAGGTCAGTTTTGGGAAAAAAAACCAGATAACCAAGCGTAAGTAATATTAACCAAAACCTAAAAAACCGGCCGTTTTTAAGGTTTGATCCATTTCCTATAAAAGATTGAAAAAGAGGAGTTTTTTTGATAATGCACATATGTTTAAACTTATGAAATTAAGGTCTGCGATTATAAGTAATATTAAGACAAAACATGGAAAAACGGCCTGTTTTAAGAATTAATCGATTTCCTAAAAAAGCTTAAAAAACGTCAGTTTTCGGAAAATAAAAAGCTTATCAAACTTAGCAAGTTATTGCTCGCGAATATAAGTAATATTAACCAAAACCTGGAAAACGGCCGTTTTTAAGGTTTGATCCATTCCCTTAAAAAGATTGAAAAACAGGTTTTTTGGATAATGCACATATGTTCAAACTAATCAAATTAAAGTTTCCAATTATAAGTAATATTAAGCCAAAACATGCAAAAACGCTCTGTTTTAAAATTTGATCAATTTCCTAAAAAAGCTTGAAAAACGTCAGTTTTGGGAAAATAAATTGCGAATCAAACTTAGCAAGTTATTGCTCTTGAAAATAAGTAATATCAACCAAAACCTTGAAAAACGGCCGTTTTTACGGTTTGATCCATTTCCTAAAAAAGATTGAAAAACGGGTTTTTTGGATAATGCAGATATGTTCAAACTAATCAAATTAAGGTTTCCGATTATAAGTAATATCAAGCCAAAACATGGAAAAACGCTCTGTTTTAAGAAATGAACAATTTCCTAAAAAAGCTTGAAAAACGTCAATTTTGGGAAAATAAACACCTTTTCAAACTTAGCAAGTTATTGCTCTCCAATATAACTAATATTAACCAAAACCTGGAAAACGGCCGTTTTTAAGATTTAATCCATTTCCTCAAAAAGATTGAGAAACGGAAGTTTTTTGGATAATGCACATATGTTCAAACTTATCAAATTAAGATCTCAAATAATAAGTAATATTAAACCAAAACATGGAAAAACGGCCAGTTTTAAGATTTGATCAATTTCCTAAAAAAAGCTTGAAAAACGTCAGTTTGGGGAAAATAAACAGCTTTTCAAACTAGCAAGTTATTTCTCTCGAATATAAGTATTATTAACCAAAACCTGGAAAAACGGCCGGTTTTAAGGTTTGATTCATTTCCTAAAAAAGATTGAAAAACAGAAGTTTTTTGGATAATGCACATATGTTCAAACTTATCAAATTAAGATCTCCAATAATAAGTACTATTAAGCCAAAACATGGAAAAACGGCCAGTTTTGAGTTTTGATCGATTTCCTAAAAAAGCTTGAAAAACGTCAGTTTGGGGAAAATAAATAGCAGCTATTCAAACTTAGCAAGTTATCGCTCTCGAATATAAGTAATATAAACCAAAACCTGGAAAACGGCCGTTTTTAAAGTTTGATCCATTTCCTAACAAAGATTGAGAAAAGGGGAGTTTTTTCGATAATTTACATATGTTCAAAGTTATCAAATTAAGGTTTCCGATTATAAGTAATATTAAGCCAAAATATGGAAAAGCAGCTTGTTTTAAGATTTGATCAATTGCCTAAAAAAGCTTGAAAAAGGTCAGTTTTTGGAAAAAAACCAGCTTATCAAGCTTAGCAATTTATTGCTCTGAAATATAAGTAATATTAACCAAATCCTGGAAAACGGCCGTTTTTAAGGTTTGATCCAATTCCTAAAAAAGATTAAAAAACAGGTTTTTTGGATAATGCACATATGTTCAAACTAATCAAATTAAGGTTTCCAATTATAAGTAATATTAAGCCAAAACATGCAAAAACGCTCTGTTTTAAAATTTGATCAATTTCCTAAAAAAGCTTGAAAAACGTCAGTTTTGGGAAAATAAATTGCGAATCAAACTTAACAAGTTATTGCTCTTGAATATCTGTAATATCAACCAAAACCTAGAAAAACGGCCGTTTTTACGTTTTGATCCATTTCCTAAAAAAGATTGAAACACGGGTTTTTTGGAAAATGCACATATGTTCAAACTAATCAAATTAAGGTTTCCGATTATAAGTAATATCAAGCCAAAACATGAAAAAACGCTCTGTTTTAAGATTTGAACAATTTCCTAAAAAAGCTTGAAAAACGTCAATTTTGGGAAAATAAATGGCTTTTCAAACTTAGCAAGTTATTGCTCTCCAATATAGGTAATATTAACCAAAACCTGGAAAAACGTCTGTTTTTAAGATTTAATCCATTTCCTAAAAAAAATTGAGAAACGGAAGTTTTTTGTATAATGCACATATGTTCAAACTTATCAAATTAAGATCTCCGATTATAAGTGATATTAAACCAAAACATGGAAAAACGGCCAGTTTTGATATTTGATCAATTTCCTAAAAAAAGCTTGAAAAACGTCAGTTTTGGGAAAATAAACAGCTTATCAAACTTAGCAAGTTATTTCTCTCGAATATAAGTATTATTAACCAAAACCTGGAAAAACGGCCGGTTTTAAGGTTTGATTCATTTCCTAAAAAAGATTGAAAAACAGAAGTTTTTTAGATAATGCACATATATTCAAACTTGTCAAGTTAAGGTTTTCGATTATAAGTACTATTAAGCAAAAACATGGAAAAACGGTCAGTTTTGAGATTTGATCGATTTCCTAAAAAAGCTTGAAAACCGTCAGTTTTGGGAAAATTAATAGCAGCTATTCAAACTTAGCAAGTTATTGCTCTTGAATATGAGTAATATCAACCAAAACCTGGAAAAACGGCCGTTTTTACGATTTAATTCATTTCCTAAAAAAGATTAAAAAACGGAAGTTTTTTGGATAATGCACATATGTTTAAACTAATCAAATTAAGGTTTCCGATTATAAGTAATATTAATCTAAAACATGGAAAAACGCTCTGTTTTGAGATTTGATCAATTTCCTAAAATAGCTTGAAAAACGTCAGTTTTGGGAAAATAAATAGCAGCTATTCAAACTTAGCATTCATTGCTCTTGAATATGAGTAATATCAACCAAAACCTGGAAAAACGGCCGTTTTTAAGGTTTGATCCATTTCCTAAAAAAGATAAAAAACGGGAGTTTTTTCGATAATGCACATATGTTCAAACTTATCAAATTAAGGTTTCCGATTATAAGTAATATTAAGCCAAAATATGGAAAAGCAGCCTGTTTTAAGATTTGATTAATTCCCTAAAAAAGCTTGAAAAAGGTCAGTTTTTGGAAAAAAAAACAGCTTATCAAGCTTAGCAAGTTATTGCTCTGAAATATAAGTAATATTAACCAAAACCTAAAAAACCGGCCGTTTTTAAGGTTTGATCCATTTCCTATAAAAGATTGAAAAAGAGGAGTTTTTTTGATAATGCACATATGTTTAAACTTATGAAATTAAGGTCTGCGATTATAAGTAATATTAAGACAAAACATGGAAAAAAGGCCTGTTTTAAGAATTGATCGATTTCCTAAAAAAGCTTAAAAAACGTCAGTTTTCGGAAAATAAAAAGCTTATCAAGCTTAGCAAGTTATTGCTCTGAAATATAAGTAATATTAACCAAAACCTGTAAAACGGCCGTTTTTAAGGTTTGATCCATTTCCTAAAAAAGATTGAAAAACAGGTTTTTTGGATAATGCACATATGTTCAAACTAATCAAATTAAGGTTTCCAATTATAAGTAATATTAAGCCAAAACATGCAAAAACGCTCTGTTTTAAAATTTGATCAATTTCCTAAAAAAGCTTGAAAAACGTCAGTTTTGGGAAAATAAATAGCAGCTATTCAAACTTAGTAAGTTATTGCTCTTGAATATGAGTAATATCAATCAAAACCTGGAAAAAAGGCCGTTTATAAGGTTTGATCCATTTCCTAAAAAAGATTAAAAAACGGGAGTTTTTTCGATAATTTACATATGTTCAAACTTATCAAATTAAGGTTTGCGATTATAAGTAATATTAAGCCAAAATATGGAAAAGCGGCCTGTTTTAAGATTTGATCAATTTCCTAAAAAAGCTTGAAAAAGGTCAGTTTTGGGAAAAAAACCAGCTTATCAAGCTTAGCAAGTTATTGCTCTGAAATAAAGGTAATATTAACCAAATCCTGGGAAACCGGCCTTTTTTAAGGTTTGATCTATTTCCAATAAAAGATTGAAAAACGGGAGTTTTTTGGATAATGCACATATGTTCAAACTTATGAAATTAAGGTCTGCGATTATAAGTAATATTATGACAAAACATGGAAAAACGGCCTGTTTTAAGATTTGATCAATTTCCTAAAAAGCTTGAAAAGGTCAGTTTTTGGAAAAAAAACAGCTTTTCAAACTTAGCAAGTTATTTTTCTCGAATTTAAGTAATATTAACCAAAACCTGGAAAACCGGCCGTTTTTAAGGTTTGATCTATTTCCTATACAAGATTGAAAAACGGGAGTTTTTTGGATAATTCCCATATGTTCAAACTTATGAAATTATGGTCTGCGATTATAAGTAATATTAAGACCTGTTTTAAGATTTGATCGAATTCCAAAAAAAGCTTGAATAACGTCAGTTTTAAGAAAATAAAAATCTTATCAAGCTTAGCATGTTATTGCTCTGAAATATAAGTAATATTAACCAAAACCTGGAAAACGGCCGTTTTTAAGGTTTGATCCATTTCCTGAAAAAGATTGAAAAACGGTTTTTTTGTATAATGCACATATGTTCAAACTAATCAAATTAAGGTTTCCGATTATAAGTAATATCAAGCCAAAACATATAAAAACGCTCTGTTTTAAGATTTGATTAATTTCCTAAAAAAGCTTGAAAAACGTCAGTTTTGGGAAAATAAATAGCTGTTCAAACTTAGTAAGTTATTGCTCTGAAATATAAGTAATATTAACCAAAACCTGGAAAACGGCCGTTTTTAAGGTTTAATCCATTTTCTAAAAAACATTGAAAAACGATAGTTTTTTGCATAATGCACATATGTTCAAACTTATCAAATTAAGGTTTCCGATTATAAGTAATATTAAGCCAAAACATGAAAAAGCGTCCTGTTTTGAGATTTGATCAATTTCCTAAAAAAGCTTGAAAAACGTTTGTTTTGGGGAAAAAAACAGCTTATCAAACTTAGCAAGTTATTGCTCTCAAATATAAGTAATATTAACCAAAACTCGGAAAACTGGCTGTTTTTAAGGTTTGATCTATTTCCTATAAAAGATTGAAAAACGGGAGTTTTTTGGATAATGCACATATGTTCAAACTTGTCAAGTTAAGGTTTCCGATTATAAGTACTATTAAGCCAAAACATGGAAAAACGGCCAGTTTTGAGATTTGATCAATTTCCTAAAAAAGCTTGAAAAACGTCACTTTTGGGAAAATAAATAGCTTTTTAAATTCAGCAAGTTATTGCTCTTGAATATAAGTAATATTAACCCAAACCTGGAAAAACGGCCGTTTTTAAAGTTTGATCCATTTCCTAAAAAAGATTGAAAAAGGGGAGTTTTTTGGATAATGCACATATGTTCAAACTTATCAAATTTAGGTTTCCGATTATAAGTAATATTAAGCCAAAACATATAAAAGCGGCCTGTTTTAAGATTTGATCAATTTCCTAAAAAAGCTTGAAAAACGTCAGTTTTGGGAAAATAAATAGCTTTTCAAACTTAGCAAGTTATTGCTCTCGAATATAAGTAATATTAACCAAAACCTGGAAAAACGGCCGTTTTTAAGATTTAATCCATTTCCTAAAAAAGATTGAAAAACGGGAGTTTTTTCGATAATGCACATATGTTCAAACTTATTAAATTAAGGTTTCCGATTATAAGTAATATTAAGCCAAAACATGGAAAAGCGGCCTGTTTTAAGATTTGATCAATTTCCTAAAAAAGCTTGAAAAACGTCATTTTGGGGGAAAATAAATAGCTTTTCAAACTTAGCAAGTTATTGCTCTCGAATGTAAGTAATATTAACCAAAACCAGGAAATACGGCCGTTTTCAAGGTTTGATCCATTTCCTAGAAATGATTGAAAAACGGGAGTTTTTTTGGATAATGCACATATGTTCAAACTTATGAGGATGCTCTTCATTTTAAAAATTCTTTAGTTATAATGAATTAGACAAAATGATTTTATATCCTCCACTAAAGTTCTTCATATAAGGGGTGATGTTGTGATATCAAAAATAAATGGTAATCAGATGGTGCTATATCTGGTGTATATGGAGGTGGATGTAAAGCTTCTCAATATAAAGCAATATCTTTCTTGAGTACACAGTGTTCCGCGTAGGTGTTATATTGTCAAGAAGGAGGGCGAAGGGGAGGGGCACGCTATCGGTTAACCAGTGAAGTTCGTTTTTGTTCAAGAGCTTCATTTAAACGTTGCAAATGTTGAACATATAGCATTGCAGTAACTATTTGTTTATTATTGATAAGTTCATAACATTTACATTTACAACTCTCTAAATAATAATAATAGGTATTTATATTGCGACCTTCAGGGCTGTTAGCCCTCCAAAAGCGCAGGTTGTGTAGCGAGTGTAGAGAAAGTTTACAGGGGAGAGAAGGAAATTCTCAAGAGATTAGTCTTCAGCAGACGTTTAGAAATAGCAAGGGAGGGAGAGGATCGGACTTCAGCAGGAAGAATCTTCCAGATTCTAGGAGCACCAACTAAGAAGGAACGGTCACCCATTGAGTAGAGGACACAACAAGGAGTGTTCAGGATGGTAGCGAGGTTAGACTGGAGTGCTCGAGGAGTTTAACGACGGGAGAGGGTAGAGAAGAGATAAGGCAGAGCCTTGATGTTTTGGGCCTTGTAAGTGATGAGAAGAATTTTATAGTGGGTACGGAAGCAAATAGGTAACCAGTGTAGTTCCTGTAATAGAAGCATCGAAGGATTGAACCGAGGGTGGTGAAGGAGGAGCCGTGCAGCATAGTTTTAACCTAGTTGTAGGGAGCAGAGTGACGAAGAATGGAGATTCACTAGAAGAGAATTGCAGTAGTCTAATCGTGAGGTGACGAAGACATGAATAGCAGCTAAAGTCTTCGTCGATCAAAATGGGATCGAACACGTGAAAAGTTTTGGAGGAAACCGAGAGAAGACTTACAGATACGATGGATGTTTGTTTTGCGCGAGAGTTTCTCGTCGAAAATAACGCCAAGATTACTGACAGTATCAGAAAAGGCGATTTTGGTTTACCCAAGGTTAAGGAAGAGGAAGAAAGCTTTAGATTTCTCCACCATCGAAGCGGTACCAATAAGGAGAACTTCAGTTTTATCGTGGTTAAGTTTGAGAAAGTTGGCAGACAGCTATTAGTTTATGGAAGTGTAGGCTGAAAGGAGCTTGGTAATTGCCTGAGAGAAGGAAACAGGGGGTGAGAAAAAGTATTTCTGAGTGTAATCAGCATAGCGGTAGAAGGACAGGCCCAAATTGCAAAGAAGGGAGCCAAGATGAAGTAAGTAGATGCGGAAGAGGAGGGGACCAAGGCCTGAGCCCAGAGGAACCACAAAATGAATGGGCGCGGGCTTGAAGGAGAGGTTATCGAGCGCGACCGACTGAGTGCGGTAGGAGAGGTATGAGCGAACCAATCAAGTGCACTGTCCGAGAGACCAAGGAAAGTGTGAAGACGATCAAGGAGGATAGTGTGGTCGATGGTATCGAACGCAAAGAAGAGGTCTAGGAGGAAAAGAATGGACGAACAACCCCTATCAGCTGCTCTACGCAAACCGTCTAAAACATTAAGAAGAGCGGTTTCAGCAGAGTGCTTCGCTTTGAACCCCGACTGGTATATTTCATCGATATTGCAGTTAGAAATATCGTCCTTAAGGCGAGAGAAACCCTCTCTTTCGAGGATCTTAGAGAGGAATGGAAGCTATGAGATAGGGCGATAGCTAGATGGTTCAGATGGGTTAAGGAGTGTTTTTCTAAGGATAAGACGAATTAAGGCATGTTTGAAGAAAGGGGGAACCACCCTTGTGGCAAGAGAAGTGTTAAACAGATAAAATATCAGTGGGGGGATAGCAGGGAAAATTTAGTGGAGGAGTTTGGGTTGAAATACGTCCTTAGGGGATCCAGATTTGTCAGAGCATGAGATCAAAGCAGTTGCACCCTCAGAGGACGCCCGAGTGAGGACGTTAGGCGGCAATGGAGTATGGTCGGGGAGAACAGCCTGGGCTTGTTTAGACGACTGGGATAGTACGGCGCGAAGGTTAATAACTTTATAAGAGAATATTTAGAAAGCGTAGAGCGGTTGATGGGGAAGAGGTGAATGCGCCTCGCGAGCTGATTTTAATTTGAAAGAATAAGTCGAAGTAACAATGCGATATGCGTTGAGAGGGGGGGGAGTGCCCTGCCCATGGGAGCGTGCTTTACGGAGGGCTCGTTCATGAGCACGTAAGGACCTCCTTGAACCAAGGAGTTCCATGGTGAACCAAGGGGCGCGGCGATAGCGGTTTGAAGAAGGAGTGATAAGGGGGCGTGCCCTTCAAGGTAGGCGAGTAATGATTGGTGCAGAGAGTTTAAGGTTTGGTCCGGTGAAGCAGTCGTATCAATAGGAGATAGGGCAGAAACAACCTTGCTAAAGAGAGAAGTAGTATCAATTGATGATAGTCGCCGGAAAGAAGTAGGATCTCGGGACGAGCGGGTTGGTAGGTGGTAGGAGGTATAGAATGACCAAGAAGTGGTCCAAAATCGTATTAGAAAGGTCAGTTACTGGTTGATTAGATATATGGAGGTTCGAGATGACTAAGTACAGGGTATTACCATGTATATGTGTTGGGGATGACAAGTCTAAGAGAGAAGAGATCAAGGATGTCAATGAATGCACGAAAAGTCTCATTGTGGCTAGGAAGATTGAAGTCACCAAGAATAAGGAGAGTAGAAGATAGGTCGGAGAGTAGGTTACTGAACTGCTCGAGAAATAAGGCCGGAGGGCGGCAAAGGACCACAATAGTTAGAGCAGGCACATCACGTGTGTTTAATGCCGTTCAATTAGTTAGTACTGTGCTCCGCATTCACTGGTAGTCTCGATTGCAAGTACTAAATTTTATTTGTAACTCATTGCTCATTTCGGCTTCAATATTAACTTTCTTTTCACCCCATTGATTCATTTGTTGTTTAGTTAGGGTTAAGTTTTCCCATGTGCTGCGTTCTTCATAATTCGCGCCTATGCTCCCTCCTTTCTCTCCCACTATGTATGATAGGGACTCAATCCTCTCACTTAACTCTTTAAATTATCGTCTTTCGCCAGTTACATACGCGCAGATAAAGGGGCATTCTACGTTTAGATATCACGTCTAAGATCAGGAATGTGTCTTTGTTTTCGATCAAGCTATTATTTTTGTGCCTAGTATTGAAGTAAAAATTATTTCTCATTTCACGGAACAATTCTGGCCAGAAACGGCTCTCAGGCATTTAGAGCCATTAGAAATAAAGCAATATTTACACTTTGTAAAAATTGTCCTTCAGACAGTTAATATAGCACTCAAACTCTCTTTTGGAATTAAAAAGAAATAGATAGGAACTATAAAAGGCCAATGCACTACTGGTTTATAAAAAGAGTAAGTCCTAACTTAAAAATGACCCATGAGCTAATAGTTTATAAAAGAACAAGGCATTCCTGAATCATAAAAAGAATGTTCATTACTAGTTTATAAAAGAATTAAACATTACTATGTAGAGCTTTAAACAAACTTATGTATTACAGGTTTTTAATAGAATTAGGCATTACTACAGCTAAAAAAGTGTTTGGGCATTATTAGGTTATAAAACGATTAGGCAATAATAGAGAAAGAGCCTAGAAATTACTCGTTTTAAAAAGATTGGGGAATACTATAGCTCAAATAGGCCTAGACATTAATAGGGTTATAAAAGGACTAGTGTTTGCTACAGCATATAAAAAGGCCTAGGTATTACTAGTTTATTAAACAATTATGAATGCAGCTTAAGAAAGGCATAGGCATTACTAAAGTTTAAAACGAGGATAATTATTATTAAAATTATTTTGAAACAGTTTGCTGCAAATTCGGAACAAATTAAAACATCGTAAGAACAATTTTTCCTATCTATTAAAAACCACATTAATTTCTTGACAAACATATTTTTTTTATTTTTCACCAAAAAAAAGTCTTTAATGTTAAATATATTTAGACATAATTTGTACATTGTGTTAAATTATCGCCTAATTACATCCATTGGTCACTGAGATAAGATTAGTTAAAAACTCATAACTTTAGGGAGAGGGGGTTGGAGGCATCCGAGATAACATGACTTTTAATGAGGGCCCCCAAACTCACGATTCTTGCTCTATACGATCAATTAAACGAGTGATGTTGAGTTTGAAGAAGAGCTGCGGCGTTTTGGATCAAAGGAAACACTATCTCGTTGTAAATAAACTTTAGAAATTTGAAAAGAATCATGAATTTTGTGCTTATTTAATGAGATTTAACCGTTTCGACATTCCAAAAGGTTCCGATAGGTGCCGTATCGGTAGTCGGTTATGTGCCATCTCACGGCAGTCTTTTCTTCATTAATTTATTTCTGGAATTCAAATACGAAAAGGGCAATGAGAAACGGAGTCGAGGGGAGAATTAGGGAAAGAAACGGAAAATAAAGTGGAAAATGTAATAGTGAACGAAAGTGGAGTGATCTTGAACAACAAATTTTGTTCGAGGAAGTTAAAAATTTAGCAAGAGAGTATAAAATGAAAATGTAAATGTAGACCTATAGGAAGATACCTAAAAGCAAAGTCCCTTGAAAAATATCATTAATAAAAGTCCCAAAAGTTTAAATTTGTTCTCTATTCGAAACCTTCAACCTAATAAATTTTGTAGTAAATGACAAATCAGTCAGTTTCAGTCGCGCTTCAAGATTTACAGTAATCATTGGGATGCAAACCACAACCTTATTCTCAAATTTCCCATCTTTGCAGAAGTATTTTAACTTTTCAATTTGGGCGTTTTCGAATTTAACCTCAAATTTGAATTATTTTTCACCAAGTTAAATTTAGGTATCAGTTTTAGATTACTAATTTTGAACTTAAAGTAAGTTATCTGCTTCACGTTTCTCTTCTTCATTTGAGTGAAATCTAGTTCCCTTTAAATGTTCCTTAAGCTTAGGAAACAAGAAATAGTCCGAGGGGGAAATATCAGGGCTATAGGATAGATGAGCTATGATCTGCCTTCGAAATTCACTAAAAAGTTTTTCTTGTTAGCCGTGATAGAATGGGCTAGACCATGGCCATGATGGAACATGAGTCCTTTATGCAAGCTGATTATCCCGCAACGCTTTCGGGACCCAACGGGCAGAAAGCTTGCTGAGACCAGGATGCTTTTTTAAAATTGCATTTGCTGATCCTTGGAAAGTATCGACTTTTTTCGCAATAAATTTAATGCTAATACTGTTATCTTCATCCAGAATGTTTTTTTAACGGCGGCCACCTTTCCTGCATTGGCTGATGTGGATGGTCTCCTTCTATTTCGTCATTATTAATGTCTTCTCTTCCTTTTTTGAAACATTTCATTAACCTCAAAACAATGTTTCTATGTGATGTAGACTCATAAACATAATGCAATAAATCAATAATAGCAGGGGATTTCTAGCTAGGATCCTCAAAAGTTTGCTTTTCCATCAATAAATAAAGCTAATTCCTTGTAAGCAGTCACTTGCTACCTAAAATGCATCAGAGGAATAAATGACGATTTTGCAGGTATCAAAACCAACAAAAGATATGATTAAACCTATTCTAACTTCAAAATTTACGATAATCTTTTATATTAAAGGCTTAGAACAAAAACCTTTGAAAATCCGTCATAAAAATAAACTAATGAAATAAAACTATTTAAAAAGGAATGAAAAGTATTGAAATAGCAAAAAATTTAAATCTATAAAAGAAACTGATGAACTTCTGTCATTGGAGATAAAATGTAAATTCCATTGGATTTGTCATGTACTACAACCGGATAGGACTCGAAACTATACACACTCGGAGTAAATAGTCGGTTTTTCCTCACCTGAGCTTCGGTGGCAAGTTTCCTCGACTTCCAGACGAATTCGCACACTGCCACTACAGATGCCAGTCCCATTCCAGCCAGCAAGACGACAAAAACACCTCCAACATTACTCAGTCCCAACTCGTTGGCTTTCGAAGAGCTTTTCGACTCGTCATCCTTGTAGAATAAACTTCATTAATAATGATTCTCTCTTAATTCTATAGTAACTGAAGCTCTTATAATGTATATTTTGGATTTTATACACGAGGCCATATAGTATAAAGAGGAGTTAAATCACAGTTGACTTATATGGAAGATTAAAAAAAAATATTAATGAATTGAGGGGCTGCAGATAATGTGAAATCGTGATAAGAAAACATGATAAGAGGAATGAATATCTATTCCGGAGAGTGCAGTTTTAGGGACGGCCGCATGGTTCTCGAGGGATATACCTACACAATAATAAGAAAAAATATTTATAACTATAGATAATTAGTATTGATAAGGTAAGTAATCCTAAAAGATATTTTGGGCCTCTCTAATTGAATTTCAAGTATCCTCTCTATTGTATGCTGACAACAAACATTTCAAACTTTGCATCCCCCTAACAATTAATTGGCAGAAAACCAGAAAAACTAAATTTAATGACACTTTATTCCCTCTCTGTTTTTGAAACAGACAAAAGAATCAGTATTTATTTTTAAGAGGCAGATTTTAGGTTCTATAAATATCATAATAAATTAAGAGGACCCTACCAAGGAGGATAATATCATCATGGATCATCTACAGTCTTAAAAATATCAGGCTCAACTTAATGAATAAAAAAAAAATTGAGTGAACTCTTTGTTGGCGTTTCCAGAGTTATGCTCGCAAACTCTTCTTGGATTCGAAAGTCAAATTAGACTTAACTTAAGAACAAAAAGCTCATTTTAAAAAACACAAAACAAAGATAAAGATTACAAAAAAAGAAAGCCACGCCTCATTAAATGTTGACATGTGCCATGACATTCCAGTTACCGAAATCATGCATCCAAACACCCATAGCATGCCGAACAATAAACAAACAAAAGTTTAAGATGTCCTAAGAACATTGAAATGTCTCACATGCAGTTTTCACTTACAAGCATAACACCTACACATCGATCACATTTGGAAGGTATATGAGCAAGAAGATTGCTTACATAAGTCAAATCAGCCCAATGCCGACCTCATACCAAAGGAAAGGAGCTGGTTAGCTTCACAAAGACCTAATGCAATTCCTTCTATATTTTTTCAAGTAGATGGTATTAAAGAGTCGTTGCAACTCCAATAATCTAAGATTTCTAAGCCAGCCGTACCCCCAAAATTGACCTTATTTTGACGAATTGTAAAAAAGGTTTTATCTCAATTACTTTCTTTACACCTGATAGCCTAAAACAGCCTTTTTTCCAAGAAGGGACCACCTGTTTATAAGGAAAGTGCACTCATCAAAGCAAACAAAATGGCTACAACGAGTCATTGCAACTCCAATAATCCAGGCATTTCCATGTCAGCGTACCGCAAAAACATATGTTATTTTGACGTATTGTCAATGGCAAAAAAAAGGATACTACCCCAATTACTCGCCTAACACGTGATAGCTCAAACATCCTTTTTACCAAGGGAACACGTGTTCATAAGTACAGCGCAATCATCAAGGCAAACAAAAAGGGTGCAAAATGACATATGATGTTAAGTATCCAAAAGTGAGCCACAAATTAGTAAAAAAGGCGAGGACAAAACAAATACTCGTCTGTAGGGATTTTGAGACTGGTGTTCCCGTTTCTCAAACACATAAGGCCACACGCCTATTCGACGTTTTTGTTTTGTTTTAATATTTAAGTAATACATTTTGAAATATACAAGTGTCTGTTTCGATAATATAATGGTATTTTGATCCCTTCGCGCGGCATCTTGGAATTGTTAGCGGTTATTGGCCTAGATTGAGATCTAAAGGGTCCAGCAGAAATGTTGTCCTGATCTTTTTATTTTTCTGTAGAACATTAAATGCCATTCATTTTGTGTTTTAGTTAGCAACTTACCATGGCTTGGAATGGAGAGCATCGTGCATTTGTTGTTAAAGAGTTTATTATTGAACTCCGCCCTTGTGGCTGAATACCATGGCAAAGTTCACCACTGATCGTCACTTTTTTTCCGCATTGGCGCGCAATTCCAAATCGAAGCCGAGTTTCTCCATTGTTATACAATCTTTTTCGCTTACGCTCTATGAGAATTTCACTGAACTCTAGGCATAGCATTTACTTCACTCCGTGTTTTCACATACTTTAAACATACGAAGTAAACTCTAATTATAATTAGGATATTACTGGCTGTGATCACTTGCAGTAATAGTGGAATTACAATATAGTATGTATTTTTATCTTTTTAATTAAAACATCTCTTGAAAATATATTAAAGACCAAGAAATAAAACACAATGAATACCCACCTTTAATATCTGTTAAGCAGAAGTAGCAATCCGTTGAATGGTCCTTTGGCTGCCTCCAGACCACTGGTATGATAAACAAGAGTTCAGGCCTTATTCCTCTCACCTAGGCAAAAAGAGAACTTGTACACCTTATACAACATATGTGAGGTGCCGTGCGTTTGTCCTGGTCACCCACTTAATATCCAAAGTAGAGCTGTCTCTTGTTAACTGTGTCTTGTATTCTCTTAATGTAAATGATTCACATATATAACAGAAACTTTCTAGGTAATTTTTGCATTCTCTAGGGATTTTAACTCTGTTTCCTGTAAGGAATTAACATTATAGTATGTGAAAAATAATATAATTAGTAACAGTAACAAATATTAAATAAAAAAATAAAAATAGGAAGCATTTATAGTAAGTTAAAAAATTTTCAAGCGTTACGTAAGAGTTACCACGGATTTGGACCCATATAACTAAAAAATATTCAGTATACTTTCATAAATTTCTTAGGTTAGGTTAAGAAATACCTCAGGAAGACTCCAGTGAAATATATCAAAATCAGTGATAACTTTTAGAGTTGTCAGTTTCGGACCTATCTTGTTTGCATTCAATTCCTACGGAACCATAAGTGTATTTAACGTAAGTAAGATGGTAATTTACGAGAACTGGAGGGTTGCAGAAAGAGACGGATGTTATATTCATGATTTAAGGAAAACAACTAGGAACGGTAATTCTCATTAAAGTTTGTTTTGTTTGTTGTACAGTATTATTAATTCATGCATATATGATTACACTGACTTCACAGTGATTAAAGTGAAGCGAATCAATTCATTGCAATTATAACGACTTAATTCTCAGGAGAAATTCTTATTTTAGTGAATAATTCAATCTTTGAATGTTCCATATTAACTTGCATGTTTAATTAATATCATTAAATATATTTTTTGAAAAAATAAAGCAAAAAGAAAGCCAATATCTGTATTTACAATCCTGCCGTGTATAGCTTATCCATGAAAAGTCTCACCAACTTTAGAGGGGGTTCAACGAAAAAGCAAATAGGTCCTTACTGGCATATATTTGGCCAAAACTGCATTTTTTTTAATCTAACTTTACAGGTTCGTGCGAATTTTAAACCCCAAAAAGAGAAAAGAATATCGCACAAAAATTTTTTGATTACGTGATATATAAAAAGAGGCCTCAATAACGCACGAAGGAAGTCACCACGTGTAGTTTCGTTATGAGTTATTTTTCTTTGCTCTTTAGTGAAACTATAGGTTGTATCCCTAGGTAAGCTCTTAGAGCGTGGTGTGATTACCAAATGTGATTTGTTACCGTGTTTTAGTACCACTCTTGGGACAGCCAAATGGGTTTCTTGATACCACTTGGTGTCTGCTGGTTCGCTTCTACTATAAATACATAGTATTTACAAGGCACTAACTCCAAAAGAATATAAAACTCTCTTCTTACTTGCTTGATCAGAGATTTCCTCAGAGGTAAAGGAAATCTTGGAGCTGGATTAAATATTCTTTATTTCGCGGGAAATTGGTAGCTCTCCAGATGTCTTTCCTTGATCAGAGAATTCATCCGTAAGCGCTTTCAAGTCTCCCGTTTTACATACAAGGCCCTCATACATGCGGCATTTTAACATTAATAGAATTAATTTTATACACTTAATTAATTTCCATAATATTAAATTTATTCCTTCTACTTACATTAACATTATTTTAGAGTAAAATTGTTTTTATTCTAATCACAGATATCTAATGTTACAAAAGCAAACAAAACCACAACATTTGTTGTTTTCTTAAGTGATACCTTGCATGATTGCCAAATGTCACAATTTCTCTTATTTCAGCGCCCTAAAACAAATATCCTTTTTTTCGTCAATTAAACTCGATTATATTAAATATATGGAAGAAATAAGATTTTAATTGTTATATATAGACTTTTACATTAATTTTATATTTATAACCCAAAACTACAATATTCTCTTTTTAAGTTCGTTTAAAGTTTTTTTAAATAACGGAAATAAAACTATTGTTATTTGTACACTAAAGGAAGGGATTGTAAGAATGATAATAATTTGAAGAAATATGACTAAGCTGTTAAATCTAGATTATAATGCAAATAATCGGTATATACGATTTGGGAAGAGTGCTCTTTCTAGAGCACTTATCATTTAGATTCCCCTTCCTCGAATGTTAGTTTTGATTTAACGTGAACCCATTATAAGATGTTACAAAACTTCAAAGTTTTAATTTTGGAGGTATCTTTGAGTCATATCTCATCCTACAATGTGGGTCCAGCACTACAAGTCTTAATTACAGTACATATAACTTTTTTATGTATTATGGTTAAAGATTTGGAGAAAATTGGTCAAATTCTTTTCTTGCTGTAATCATTTGTAAAACTTGAGTAAATTAAACTAAAATCAAAATAAATACATTGCTTTTGTTATCTATATACGGATGAGACAAGTAAATGAGCCTTTCTTTAGATCATATGCTAAGTTTTGACACTTTTACCCATTATACATTTCTCAGTGTAAATGGTACAATTTCCATGCTCATTACTTCCAAAAGATCAAAATATACTTATTCATTTTATTACAAATTATGTCACCTCACAGATGTTTTCACCAACTTTTTTATGAATCCCTGTTCCTAAAATTTGGTCAGAGAAAAGCTTGCTGATATTAATAGTTTGAAATAAATAAATAGTCAAACTTTACTGACTATTTAGTTACTCGTACAAATTCAGAAGTGATTGAGAGAATGACAATAATTTGGAGAAATATGACTAAGCTGCTTACTCTAGATTATAATGCTAAAGAGAGGTATTTACGATTTGGAAACAGTGCTCTTACTGAAGCATTTATCATTCGGATTTCCCATCCAATCCCGTTCACTTTAATTGCATAAAGGTTTATCAGTTCCGATTTCTATGCGGGAGCTGTGAGGCGTTTAGGATGAGTGTGCAGTTCCGCTGTACCCACACTTGAATAAATATGAATAAATATGTACATATGTTAAGCTTAAGGAATATTATTATCCATGACATGTTCTAAGCTCGTAATACCTCCACTTGAGGGACACGGTGCGTAAAATACATTACTATAAGTGTCTAAACCAGTTTATAGCTTGGCGGACCTCTGCTGACCCATACACATATACAACAATATGGAGCTATATTTTCAGCCAAATTCTTAATGAAGAATCAATCGCGCAACTAGAAGCGCCTATTCATAAGAAGTGCCTTAGCTCGCTAGTATCCAAAGGAATTAATACTATTAAATAATTTAATTATGCTACTCGGGTTGGTATCGATAGAATCCTAGCGTCTTTGCTTTTCTTTATTTTGTAGTTCTTTTCTTTTTCTTACCTTTAAATTTTGCTCCTGGATTAAAAATTTGACATAAATGAGCACCGTATTTCGAGTTAACATACATTAATTTTCTAATACCGGGAAATTTGGGAAAATATACTGTATATTAGCTAGAAAAAAATTCTTTTCCCAAACAAGAAAGTATCCCACCTCAAACTATAACAAATGAATAAAATTTTGTTGAAAATGTCTCCGTCATCAAATATTTACTTAGATAAAAGAAATCGCGAAGCTATTAGATTTTACCTAAAAGCTGCTTTTAAAATAAAACAACGAAAAAGTAATATTCCTAATATTAGAAAGATAAATTTTGATGCCCCTCTTTGTAATATGAGGCAAGTCTACTTAACAAAAGTCTTCGACATAAACATAATGACGGGATCGTCAATACTTTTTTAAATATATTTATTGGTTACGAAAATAAATGCATTAAAAAAACCGGAATTTTGTCCTTGTTCTAAATTGATTTTCGTTTTGGATCAATGATACAATAAAGTTTGCTAAAAGAGAAGAAAACCCCTTATTAATAGCTGATAAAATATAGCAACAATGTTACGTTCAAAATAGACATCGGGTAAAGAGCACTTAATCAAAACTCCATACAGTACGAAAATGGTCTTTTTAAAGCTTGTTAAGGAAAAAAATCCCCCAAACATTTTTTCATATATATAAGCTAGAGAAACGATTCGAGATTATATATGCCCTATTAAAATAACCGGGGCAAACTGGTCAACGACAAAAAAGTATTGCACAAACCCTAAATCGGAAATTTTATTGGCGTTTATTCATGAAGACAAATTCCTGTTTCTTCCGATGTAATTGATTACAATGAAGAAAACATACTTGGCAATCTTTGTCGTGTATTTCACTTTAGAAATTTCGGAAAGGAGAATGGTAGATTTATTATTTTATTTTGGGTGGTTAAAATACCCCCAGAATTTACGGTTTAAATATTGGATAATATGCGCATTACTCGAGACAACCACCTTCAAATGCCTGAGCCCAAAGAAAACGAGGTAATATGGTATTCAGACTTAACATAAAGATCCGCTATATTGTATGGTAATGCCCAAACGAAAATATACGATTCACTTAAGAAAAACTACTTTTATTTCGCTTGGAGTAAATGACCGTTGGTCAAAGTCACCGAAGCTGCGACCAAAGGATTTACAACAAATCAGATTACTACGTTAAAATATTTGAAAGACTTTGGCACTATTAAAAAGGAAAACTTTATTAAATACAAAAGAACAAGTAGCATTAGTCCACCAAAATGCGCCTACCCTAAATCGAATCAGATATTGGGAACCAGCCTTCCATTTACGAAGTTATGAAATCTTGTTGGTATCTAAGTACTAAGTAATCCTGTAAGTGGTTTTAAGAATCGCCGTAACAGCTATTTTAAGAGTTTAAATATGGATTTGGAGGAAATTCGGGACTCTTCAATAGCCTAGTTCTATCAAAGATATCGCGTCCCAATTTTTATTCTGCTGAATAAGACTCTCGTTCGATATTTAGGTTTTCAAACTTACCGATCGAACAGTATGCAAATACTGAATTAGAAGCCATCCCTTGGTAGAGGAATTTGAAGAAAGGCAAAGTTTTAATGATTTTCAAAGGCTAAAAAAGCTAAATTGATTAATTACTTGATTAATCAAAGGGAGGAAAGCCATGAACGGGAAAGTGCATTAGAAACTTACGTTTATTTCTATTCAAAAGAAATGACATTATAGTTATTTATTTACGTGGTAAGTTACCATTTCTCCTTTAAGTTGAGACTAGGATGCGAGGAACGGGTGAGCGAAACTCATCTCACGAGATTGGCTGTGAGAAACCTGGACAAACATTGAGGGGTTCAAGAGGGATTAATGGGAGGGGTTAATGGGAGGGAAAAACAATATGGTTTTTATAATTTAACCTAATTTAGTAATTTTCTGTTTTTTGAAAATTACTTTATCATTTTTTTCACTATTCCTCTTCTTTCGCTTCATTTATATTTTTTTATTTTTACTTATCTAATCATTTCTTCAATAAATTAACATACTTCTGCTAAATTCTAAACGCTTCTATTTAAAAAAATAGGGAGTTTAAAATATCGTCAATATTGATTTTAAATTGTCTAAAGTCGAGACATATGAATAATTGTAACACTCAATTTACACTTTTAAGATCATTTGGAGAAATTTCTATCTAAAAAATAAAATGATTAAATAAACACATCGAATAAATTATCATAATCTGAGGTATAATATAATTAATTTATATTTTTGCTTGAATTTAAAAATTTATGTGCCAGAGTATTTTAATTTCTTTATTAATTCACAACTTTTGAATTATTTTTTAGCTAGCTTTCACGATCGTTGTACAGCTTGTGCCTGGAATTAACCCATTAATGTTCCGCTTTTATTTAAATACTATTTTAAAATAATTTTATACATGACCATAATAACTTTGTTTTAGGTAAAGCAGTTTTCTCTAAATTACAAAACTTATTTATTTATATATGAATAGCATAGCAGCCCGGCGTTGGCCCGGATAAAATGTCGTATCGCAAATAAATGCAGATATACATTGTTTGAAATTCTTATATTGTGAAACAAAAATATCTTTACTTTCATATTATTATTATTATTATTTGTGGAGTGAAGGCAGATTCGGGAGAGTTGGGCACTTTCCCTATCATATAATACAATTTCAATGAGTAAATATTTCACCGCGCGCGATCGTCATTTTAAGTGCACGCGTGAATGACCGTTATTGGTGAGCAAACAACGTTGTGGCCGCAGTAATAGATTGAGGGTCTTATAGGTAGAGAGTTTATGCTAACGAGAATATTTTTTATTTTATATCACAATTATATTACAATTCAAAGAATTTATTGCATAATATATATTGAATACTTTGAATGGAAATACAATTGTGTAATAAAGTAAAAGTGTTCTTACTGTTTTTTTTTAGAGACACATTTTCACCTACATTGATTTTGTATTGTAACGTTTTTAAAGTGTTGCAAACTTTATTTTTAGCAGATTGGCGAAAATTACTGACAATATTTTTATCGAGAAATTCTCGATTAATTTTTGATTACCGGTAAATTCCCGATAAATTTCTAGTTAAATTAACTGTATTAGAAATAAAAAATCACATGTATATAGAGCTTTTTAATGAGATCCTTTGCCATTATGAGTTTTATAACAAATAAAGTTTTTATCTTTATTTAGAACGTATAGCATAAGACAGTAATATTCTCCTCATTTAAAAAAATATATATATTTCAACAACATAAGACACTATTTATTTCTGTTTTTCATTCTTATTAAAAAATATATCGGAAGCATAACTTTTCAAAAACATAAGACGTTAATTTATCCGTATATAAAAAGAAACATAAGCCATTAATAGTAGCAGGAGAGAGAAGGATCGAATCTTTGTTATGAAAAATCCTGCTGAAGAAAATGCTCGTTCGACTTCGCAGCTAGTGTGTGTGACACAAAGCACAACTAAACATGGTTCTAATTTGTCTTTCAAACTAAAACTCATTCTATCACGGTTTACAATTCATTTCTTTCGTAAATATGAAATAAAATTGTTTATTGAGCATAAACTTAAATAATCCTAAAGTTACATTAAATTATCGAATGGAAATGTATCGGTAAATACGCGGTGATAAAAGTTAATTTATACATAAATTACCGGTATTTTTTTAGCGGTTGCGACCCCTACTCTTGAAATATCTAAGTCAAATGTTTAGCAGAATTTTAGGCAATTTTAGATAGAAATGCTGAGCGATATAACACCGTGTAGAACATTGGACGAATATACATTTAAAAGCCAATTCATTTACCCTCGCAACCATTCATCCACTTTTGCCCTTTGTAAAAATATTAGCTAATTGAAGCAAAAGATACAGAAATGGAGAAGGGGTGAGAGATATAACAAGGTCTGCTGACAAGTCGCGTGCTCTCACTTATTCTGATTTATGACCTTACGACCTTGAAAACTTTCAGTAATTCCCGTACTAAACATAGGAGAACCTTGGCAATTATATCATTCGAAAGAAAATGTAAAACAACGTAATGCTTTCAAATTTCGTTAGCATCAGCCGAATGGATATGAAGTTATTGCCAAATAATTCCCTAGATAACTTTGGGAGGACTTTTGCAATTATTTCAATTGAAAGAGAATTTAAAACAACATTAGGATTTAAAGTTTCGTTAGAATCGGCCGAATAGTTATAATGTTATAGCCAAATAATTCCCGGAAAACCTTAGGAGGGCTTTGGCAATTATATCATTCGAACGAGAATGTAAAATAACATGAGGGTAACAAATCTCGTTAGAATGAGCCGAATAGTTATGATGTTATTGCCCCCAAAAATAAATTCTGAAATAACTTCGGAGGACCTTGGTAATTAATTTATTCGGAAGAAAATGTAAAGCAACATAAGAGTTCCAAATATAGTTAGAATCGGCCGAATAGTTATGAAGTTATTACCAAATAATTCTCCGGATAACCTTGGGAGGACTTTGACCATTATATCATTCAAACGAGAATGTAAAACAACATAAGAGTTTCATTTTCGTTAGAATCGGCCGAATTGTTATGATGTTATTGCCAAAACAATATAATTCCCGGTGTAACCTTAAAAGGACCTTGGCAATTATATCATTCGAAAGGAAATGTAAAAGGTCATATGTCTTTTGATTTTCATTACAGTCGGCCGAATACCTACAATGTTATTACCAAACATAAAAAGCCAAACGGGGACCGACCAACCGCTTGACCGATATAGTGAAATATACAGACGCACGCTACTAAAAACAAAGGAGGAACAAAAGAAGGCTGAAAAAGTTGTCAAAGGTCAAGAATGGAAAGGACTGGGACAGAAGAAGAACCTCTGTTGAAAGCGGTTCGGATGGAGTAGGCTTAGTTAGTTCAGGGTAAGTATACTCCTCAGTTCTGATTTATTAGGCTGGCATCATTCGGGTAGAGTAGCTTCGTACTTTGGTAATAATAGGATTATTACGTGTGTGAAAAGTAGGCTTGCTCCGTTTGTGTGAAATAAGATCACTCAATTTGGGTGGAGTAAGCTCGCAAGATTCGACTGGAGTAGGCATGCTCTGTTTTGGTGAAGTATTCTCGCTCAGTTCAACAACTGGAGTAGGCCCGCTATGCTCAGGTGAATTATGCCTGTTCCGTTCTAGTAGAGTAGGCTCGCTTAGATCGAGTGGATTAAGCTTGTTTAGTTCCGGTGCTTTTGAGTACAGCATCGGCTCACATCATGATTGTTCACTGACAAGGAGTTGACTTCCTCTCCGCAACAATCTTCCGCTACTATCACTACTGCTTTCTTATAATGTAGATGCCCACAAAGCTATGGATTTAATATTGAGAGCAAAATTCTCTTATAAAACTTACTCTCTTCTACTAGTAGGCTTTGAGTATTATTATATTGTGTCTGCATGAATCATAGGTACAAACGTATCCATAGTCCTAAAAGTAGCATTAAAATCTGAATGTCGGGAAATCGTCACTTCTCCCCCCCCCCTGCCCCTATCCCGTTCACTCTTGGTGCAGTCCCAAGGCGGTTCCTGCAAAGACATCCGGCCCAGGCATCGATGAGTCAAAAGCGTACCTGCAGCGTGGCACAACTCGGTGCCTTGAAAGACCCTAAATGTCAAAATGTAAGATCTCCCCCAGCAGAGTGAGATCCAGTTTCACGTCAAATAAGAAATTGGAGACGTGTTTCTCCCAATCTCGAAGGCTAACGAGGAGCCGATGTTTGACTTCGTGTGAAAAACCGTTGGCCAAAAGAACTCTCCTGGGGCCGTCCTCAAGCCCCTCCCCCCCTTACTACTTCCCCAGTGGGGTGACGAGGTATAAATGAGGAACTCTGAGGAAAATCAGGGTAGTATACGTCAGTCTCTAGGTGACGAAGTCTTCGGATCAAACCGAGCTACCGAGATTGGAGAGGTAGTGTACTTGGCTCGCCAGACCAAGAAGTACCCTGCAAGAGAGGCAGGGTTACCTACCTTTTTCTCTCTCTAAGAAAGTAGTGAGAGAGAGGTGACGCCCCCTTTTCGCGGGAAAAGAGCTTGTGCGTACCCTTGACTTTTCGAGCTATGTCAGCGGGGGTACCTATCTTCTGGTACCCCTGGCAGGGTTTCCCTTGTCGATTTGGTCGGAAATTAGGTTGCAGACTAAGTGCGTCTTTCTTTATCCTACTCTATCCTTCCTCTTTTTTTTACATTAATCCTATATCTTCTACTTATACAAAAATAAAAAAGCAACAAAAAAACCCTATTCCTATCCTGTCACTCTTACCCTTTTTTCATCTATCTTCATATAGGGACCTGGTAGCTACCTCATGCGTCAGAAGAGAGGCTTTGGAACCTCTATAAACAACGCCAATCGACGCTCACTGGTTGCGAGAGACTAAGACTTCAGGGGTCTTAGGCGCTGGGGCACGATGAATAGGATAATGGTAGTGCCCCGTTAACCCCTTCCCTGGCGCGTAATTATTGACCGTTCCCAGTGCATGTTGACGGGTGCTTATGGTAGCATTGGTCCGAGGTGACAGCCCTTTGTTCATATGTTGGTTGCCAGGCCAATAAAAAGCCTTGGGTTGAGTCCCTTGGTGTGGCGGGATATCCATTGAACGCTACTCCGAGATCCTGGCCGTTGTGAAGGGAACTAGTAGGAGTTTAGTAAGGTTGCGTGCTCGTTGTTGTTCACCTGGTGACAAATCGATGGCCCCTTCGATGACCGTCTGTGCTGCTTGGTTGGGAGCCACGGCACGCCTAGGCTTGACGATTCGGTCGGACGAACAGCAGCACATAGAGCGTGCCTTCTGAAAGATCCGAAACATCTCTGATCGATAGGCGGGAGCTATTCACGTGGGGAGAACTCACCAACCCCCTGTTTTCTATTGATTGGTCACAAAGTTTTGAAAGAGAGAAAGTGTTCAAAATGACAGGAAAAAAGGTCCAGCTGCACTCAAATATACATGTGCGATATGCCAGAAGGATAAGTGGTGCATGGACTTCCCGGAAGGATGTTTTTCGAAATGCCACCCTGGAAGTATATGCACCGACTGCATCCTTAAGGGAGAGATCCGAGAGGCAGTGGAATACTGCAACGAACTCAAGGATCTCTTCACAACCTCTGAAGAAAAATCTAGGGCGCTGGAAAGTAAAATACAGACCCTAGAAACGCAGCACGCGCTTCAGATTCGGCGTCTCGAGGAAAAAAATCCTAGAGCTAGCCTCTAAACTAGAGGCATAGTCGGCTCAAGCTTGAGACGAAAGTCCCACTGACTTGAATGGTTCCGCCGATGTGACTCCAGCCCAAGGAGGTGAAACTACATTGGCAGTCCCACTTCTGCCATGCAGAGCCAATGAGAAGAAGAAAAAGAAAAAGAAGAAAAAGGACCTTAATGCTGCTCACCCCAGTGTAGAGGATTCGAGCGTTACTGGTGCGCAAGGGAAAGTGGAAAGAGAAGAAGAGAAAAGAGAAACGGAAGAAGAGAAAACACATGAAGACAAGAAAAATAACATGAAGAAGAAAAAAAAGAAAAATGTAGAGATACAAGAGGAAAGCGGCAAGTCGCTTCCGAGGGGAAAGAATAAGTCGCCTGCTGACAAATGTGCAAGAGTCACTCTTATTGGTGATTCTCAAGCACGGGGCCTGCAGTCCCTGCTAGCCGCCCGCCTTCGCACTAGTGTAAAGGTAAGCTGCCTGCCAGGATGTGGTAACCAACACATCAGAGTAGAGGCTGACAAATCACAGATTTTTGAGAGTTCAGTCGTTGCCCTGATGGTCAGTGGAAACGACCTCTACCTGAGGGGAGGTAGGGTAGGCCCTACAGATAAAATCCTCCACACGGTCATGGGTGCCGTGGACGACTGTGGGCTGAAAACCCGCAAGCGTGTTGTATTCGGGATGCTCCCGAGGAGATGTCCAACACGGACCGTTCACTCGATGAATATCTCCTTAAACCGGCGCCTGGCAGATTTGTGTACGGCAGAGGGGGTCTTTTTTGTGGACCCGTACCGCACCTTTTATGGTAGAAATGATCTCTACCAAAGGGATGGGGTACATCTTTCCTTTAAAGGAAAGGCCTTTCTGTCGAACATGATCCAGGATGTCGTAGAGAGGACCGAAAAGAGTATCCGCCCAGAGTGAGGGCGGACGTACGCCAGTACGCCCGTGTCACTCCAGGAACGACCTTCTCAGAGGTCGCAAAAAGGGGTGTCTCGCCAACAAACAAGCCGGGAAACGGAAGAGCGTAGGGAGTCCTACATAAGAGGACTCCCTGAAAGTTCTTCTGTTCAATGCGAGGTCAATCAGGAACAAGTTTCCTGAGCTCCGTGGCCTCGTAGCGACGGAAGAACCCGAAATGGTAGCCATAACAGAATCATGGATAAAAACCTCAAACCGAGACTTTGAAGGCGAATTCACGGTTCCTGGCTACCAACTCTTCCACAAAGTTTGGCCAGACAGAGAGGGTGGCGGTGTAATGTTGTATGTCAAGGATACAATCAAATCTACGAACTCCAACATTATATCCGATCACAAGCTCCTAGGCGTTGACCTAGAGATAGGTCCTGTCAGATACAGGACCCTGGTACTTTACAGACCCCCTTCCCAACCCGTTGAGAAGGACAGGAAACTGTACCAGCTTCTGGGTGAGCTTGTTCAAGGCAGAGTGTGCATCGTTATGGGCAACTTCAACAGACAAGTTGACTGGGAAACCAGAGCAGCCTGTGGCGAGAGCGCGCTACTCCTGGAGTTCGCCAACAACGAGTTCCTCACTCAATGGGTCATAGAACCGACGAGAGGAGACAATATCCTCGACTTGGTCTTCACCTCTGAGGATGATATCGTTGAGGATGTCTCTGTAGGCGAAGAGCTCGGTGGCAGTGATCACCAGCTATTTAGATTTACCGTCAAGATCCCGAAGGTAAGGTCTGTTGCCAGTCAATCAAGGAAACTTGACTTGAGAAGAGCAGACTTTGCAAGCCTTCGTGCTGGGCTGACTTATGTAAGGCTAGCGGTATGCGAAGAGGTTCAGGATTCGTGGAACAATTTCCAAAATATATTCATGAGTCTTCAATCAAATTACATCCCTCTGAAATGCCTCCGTCGGTCTTCTGTTCAACCAAAGTGGTTTAATCGAGAAATCGGCCAACTGCTTAGGGAGAAGAGATGCGTACCGGCGATCGAAGATCTCGAGTGCCTTTGAAGAGTACCGGAGGCTAGCCAGGAGAGTTAAGTTCAGCATAAGGGCGGCTAAGCATACTGAGGAACTCTGAGTAGCAAGACTCTGCAAGGAGAATCCTAAGGAGTTCTTTGGCTATGAAAATAGCCGTAAACCAATCCATCGTAGGATTGGGCCCTTAGTGGACGAAGAGGGTGCATTAACTCAGTCAGATGCAGTTAATGCTAACCTTCTCAATGACTACTTCTCCTCAGATGAAGTATCACGACATCTGTGCGCTATCTTTAACATGTCAATCCGGACCGGATGCGTTCCTAGAGACTGGCGTAAGGCAGAGGTGACTCCGATCTTCAAGAAAGGAGCCCCCAGCCATCCGTCAAACTACTGACCTCTCAGTCTGACTTCGATAGTCTGTAAACTAATGGAAAGCATCATGGTGGGCAAAATGACGTCGTATTTAGAGTCAAACCTGCTACTGAGGAGTTCACAGCACGGCTTCCGAAGGCAACGGTCATGCCTGACGAACCTTGTGGAATTCTTCCACTTCATTTTCAGTGAGCACGATCGGGACAAGGCGGTGGATGTGGTCTACCTAGACTTTCAGAAAGCCTTTAATAAGGTACCACACCGCCGCCTTCTCCGGAAAGTGCGAGCGCTGGGCATGGACGGAAAGGTAGCCGGCTGGATTGAGAACTGGTTAAGTGGCAGACGGCAACGGGTGGTGGTAAATGGACAGTCTTCGGAGCGGGTGCCCGTTACTAGCGGGGTGCCTCAAGGTTCTGTCCTGGGACCACTACTATTCATCATCTACGTCAACGACATGGACGGTGACATGGTTGCCAAGATTTCCAAATTTGCCGACGTTACCAAGCTTGGTATGAACGTTGCAAAGGATGGAAATACTGCCCGCCTGCAGGAAGATCTTAGGAAGATTGGGGAGTGGTCGGACACGTGGCAAATGCCTTTTAACATGAGGAAATGCAAAGTGATGCATATCGGCCACAGAAACTCCCAATCTTAGTATATCCTTAAGAGAACTGCTATGGAATCCACCAACACTGAGAAGGACTTGGTTGTAACAATCACTAGTGACCTCAAGTTCTCGAAACAGTGCATTGAGGCGGAGAAAAAGGCCCAAAGGATGCTAGGCTATATTAAGCGCCAGTTTGGTTATCGGAACCAGGAGATTGTACTGTGCCTGTACAACTCACTTGTCCGACCGCACCTGGAGTATGCCGTACAATTTTGGAGTCCTTCATTGCGAAAGGACATCGCGAGAATGGAACGCGTACAAGCTAGGGCAACCAAACTGATTCCCTCTATCCGACATAAAAGTTATGAGGATAGACTAAGGAAGTTAGATCTGTTCTCGCTGGAAACCCGTAGACTGCGTGGTCAGCTCATCGAAGTCTTCAAAATACTTGCAGGGTTCGACAATGTTGACTACCGGGATATTTTCACACTGAGTGAGAACAGAACGCGCAATCACGGCTTCGAACTTGAACTGAAGCGTTACAACCGCAATCTGGGTGGAAACTTTTTCACCTACAGTATCTGCGGTAAGTGGAACGCACTTCCAGTGGAAGTTGTCAACAGCGAATCTGTTGACCAGTTCAAGTCAAGACTAGACAAAGTCTTGAAAAGTGGCCGTTTAGGGACGCAAAACAATTGAGCAGCCATGTGCCCGCTCGATTGCTAGTCCAAAGGTACCCTCTTTGAATGGACCGTAAGGTCTCCTAGGGTACTTACTTTCCTTGTTACTCCTTGTTACTTGTTAAGGGGCTAAGAAGAAGCTCATCCTCAAGCTAGTCCCGGGTTATCAAACCCAACGATAAGTTAACTTTGTTAAGTTCAACTTACTCTCGCCAGAGAGACTCTTCATATCCTCGTGCACCTTAAGCACCAAGGGTATTCCTCGTCCTTGAGGAATAAAGAAAAGAAGAAGGAAAAGGCTCTTCCATCGAGCCTGTTACTCGGTGGCCACACCGAACTCCTAAGTTAACTAGGTAAGGGACCAAGTTCAGATTATTCTCGCCAGAGACAATCCCCCTCCGTTATACTCGCCCTTGAAGAAGACTGGAACTAAGAAGAAGCTCATCCTCGAGCTAGTTCCCGGTTATCAAACCGAACTTTAAGTAACTTATTCTCAACAGAGAAACCCACCTCCTCGATCGTCGCCCTTGAAGAAGACTCTCCCCGAGTTCAGTCCTCGTCCATGAGGAAATAAGTAACGAAGGAGAAAAGCTCCTCCTCGAGCTCGTTTACACGGTGGTCACACCGCACTCCAAGTTAACTTGATTTAAGAACCAAGTTCGACTCACTCTCGCCAGAGAGACCACGACTGCCTAGGTGTTGCATAAAGCACCGTATTTGTTTTCGTCCTTGAAGACCCACCCCCCACCCACCCCCCTGAAGAACGTGTGAATCCCCCAGCTGCCACCCTCGCCAAAATAACCGTGTGATTTCGCTCATCTATATCTGGACAGACGGCACGCGCCGTGAGTCAATAACATTCCTAAGGCCTTTTAAACTCCAGATGAGTCCGTAAGCCTAATTCTTATAATTGTTGTGTGTAGAGAAATTAACCAATTTTTGTGGGTAAACTAATTTAATTAATTCTTGTTTATAATCATATTCAGAGTAGTGCTGTAATTAATGTTTAGACGTTGTGTATTCAATTAATGAAGTTAAAATATAAGTTTATTTTGGGAGTATTGTGCGTTTTTCTTATATATCCTTACGTGTTTCGGAACGGCTCTGTTCGTTAAGATATTCAGATATCTATATATATTAGACACTCTTAGCCCTCTTAGAATAGAACAAAAAGGGAAGGGGGGCATTCTATGACATAAATAAAAGTGGTGTCTGGTTTGTAGGTTGTTATTAGAAAGAACCCAGCATTGTCTAATGTAGAAAGAGCCAACACGTAAAGGAATATTAGATCAGGAATAAGAGAATAATTGACGAGAGGAAAATTGGTAGAATTAGGGGTGGTAACAATTTTAAGTTAATTGGTAGGCCATGTGGTAAATTTGTTGTCGGAGTGGTACTTCAATCAACAGAGTAGTGGGATTAAGGGTAAGTTATGCTAAGCGCTACCTGGTGAGTGGTGGCATAATTACCTAATAATACAGAAAGAAAAAATTGACGGACCAACACAAAATTGATCCGGTCAAACGATTTTGCCAACAAGCCCAAAGTCTGGGACTTAAGGGCACAGAAATGCATGACTACGTCATGGCAGAACTAAGAATAGATTGTGAAGAAGAAAAAAGAATTTTGGATATAGAAAAAGAACAAGAATTAATAAAGTTTGAGAGAGAAACAGAGGATATAATAAGAAAAGATAAAAGAGAACGTGAATTAATGGAAATACGGATGAACCGAAAAAGTGAAGAATCCCGAATACAGCAGAAAATAGAAACAGAGGAAAGAAGAATGCTGAGAGGAGGTAAAACAAGCGAAAGAATAATACTGTTGAAAAGAGAAGCACAACAATTCAGAATAAGGATAGAAAGGGAAGATAAGCAAAGAAGACTAAAGATAAAGCTGGAAGATGAAGAATGAAGAACTCGACGGGAAAACGAAATAGCGAAAGCAGAAAAAGAAGCCGAGGAAAGGAGAATGAAGAGGGAAAAGAGTCGAAAGAGAGGAGAATAAAGATTAAAAATAAATCGATGAAAGAAGAATACAGAGTGAAAAAGTACTTACTCAAGCTGAAAGAGCTGAGAGAGAAGAAAAGGAAAGATTGCTCGCACTCGAAAGAGCACCTATCGAGAATCTGATAGAGGCCGAGGACGTTGGAGCCCGGCCTGGACCTAAGAAAGGACCATCGAGGGAAACCAAGCCAAATGGGGTAACGATGGAAGAAGTAGAAAGTAGGGATGAGGTACCAGTATGTGTACCTAAGGAAGAACCTACGAGGAGAACCCAGCCAAATGGGGTTATCAGGGCAAGAAGTATGAAGGTAGGGTAGAGATACGAGCAGGTGTACCTGAGGAACTACCTCCGAAGAGAACCTAGTCAAAGGAGTTGATAAGAAGGAGGAAAGAGGTGCTATTGCGATACACCCGTGTAAGACTAATCAAATGTTAGAAGCGGATGAGTATCCCCTACCCCTAGTAGTCTCCTCCCCGAATGGAACGTCCACGGAGTTACCCCTAAATCACCAAGTCGTAGTGAGCGCCACGCCCATTAACGACCTCGCAGGGCAAAGTTTTCTCGATCCCCAAAGATCGAACCCAGACACGATCTTCCCGTGTACCTGGTTAAAGAAGAGTTATGAGACTCAAGTTCTCATCAATTATGCCCCGCTGCAACAGGCCGCTCTAGCCATAATGTTCAATTTAAAGGTAGTCAAGTACCATAATATGGGTAATTCAAGTAATTTGAAATACCGTTACCATTTAGTAACATACTGGGGTAGACTCAATAACCCGAACGGCCGACTCAGGCGCGGTAAAGTATTGGTATTAGAGCACCATTTTAGTATTAGCTACATCAAAGAAGCCGATAAAGTACAGCTGCTCTATAGGCGGAGACGAAATACCATTTAGGGTTATTTCAGTACCTAATGAGCGTGAAACCATGCTTTCATTTGTTGTTCCTGTTAATATTTATCGGTAGGATTTAAGTTCTCAAAAACTTAGAAATGTAAGAAAGTAGCTTGTTTTTTGGGGGGGTTTTTGTGGGTAATCGATGAATTAAGGTTTTGTTATTTCATGTAAAATTGTAAATCGAGTAGGTCTAGTTCGACACATAGCCGGTGTAAACGCGCGCGAGGGTGCTCATGTGTAAGGAAACTTAATGTAAGAGAGGGCTCAAAGAAAGACAACTTTGCTAATCTCGACTAGGTTGAGTAAGTTGTTTTGAGTTCCCGGGAGTCACCCCCCTCCCCCCATTAAGTTCTTCGATGGGAGGTGTGTCGGGGAATCGTCACTTCCCCCTCCCCTCCCCCTATCCCGTTCACTCTTGGTGCAGTCTTAAGGCGGTTACCGCAAAGACATCTGGCCCAGGCATCGGTGAGTCAAAAGCGTAACCGCAGCGTGGCATAACTCGGTGCCATTAAATACCCTAAAGGTCAAAATGTAAGATCTCCCCCAGCAGAGTGAGATCCAGTTTCACGTCAAATAAGAAATTGGAGACGTGTTTCTCCCAATCTCGAAGGCTAAAGAGGAGCCGATGTTTGACTTCGTGTGAAAAACCGTTGGCCAAAAGAACTCTCCTGGGGCCGTCCTCATGACCCTCCCCCCTTACCACTCCCCCAGTGTGGTGACGAGGTATAAATGAGGAACTCTGAGGAAAATCGGGGTAGTATACGTCATTCTCTAGGTGACGAAGTCTTCGGATCAAACCAAGCTACCGAGACTGAAAAGGTAGTGTACATGGCTCGCCAGACCAAGAAGTACCCTGCAAGAGAGGCAGGGCTACCTACCCTAAGGGGCTAAGAAGAAGCTCATCCTCGAGCTAGTCCCGGGTTATCAAACCCCACGATAAGTTAACTTTGTTAAGTTCAACTTACTCTCGCCAGAGAGACTCCTCATATCCTGGTGCACCTTAAACACCAAGGGTATTCCTCGTCCTGAGGAATAAAGAAAAGAAGAAGGAAAAGGCTGCCCCTTCGAGCCCGTTACTCGGTTGCCACACCAAACTCCTAAGTTAACTAGCTAAGGGACCAAGTTCAAATTATTCTCGCCAGAGAGAATCCCCCTCCGTTATACTCGCCCTTGAAGAAGACTGGAACTAAGAAGAAGCTCATCCTCGAGCTAGTTCCCGGTTATCAGACCGAACTTTAAGTAACTTATTCTCATCAGAGAAACCCCCATTCCTCAATCGTCGCCCTTGAAGAAGATCCTCCCCGAGTTCAGTCCTCGTCCAGGAGGAAATAAGTAACGAAGGAGAAAAGCTCCTCCTTGAGCTCGTTACACGTTGGTCACACCGCACTCCAAGTTAACTTGATTTAAGAACCAAGTTCGACTCACTCTCGCCAGAGAGACCACGACTGCCTAGGTGTTGTCCAAAGCACTGTATTTGTTCTCGCCCTTGAAGAACCCCCCTTCCCCCCCCGGAAGAACGTGTGGATACCCCAGCTGCCACCCTCGCCAAAACAACCGTGTGATTTCGCCCATCTACATCTGGACAGACGGCACGCGTCGTGAGTCAATATCATTCCTAAGGCCTTTTAAACTCCAGATGAGTCCGTAAGCCTAATTCTTATAATTGTTGTGTGTAGAGAAATTAACCAATTTTTGTGGGTAAACTAATTTAATTAATTCTTGTTTATGTTCATATTCAGAGTAGTGCTGTAATTAATGTTTAGACGTTGTGTATTCAATTAATGAAGTTAAAATATAAGTTTATTTTTGGAGTATTTTGCGTTTTTCTTATATATCCTTACGTGTTTCGGAACGGCTCTGTTCGTTAAGATATTCAGATATCTATATATATTAGACACTCTTAGCCCTCTTAGAATAGAACAAAAAGGGGGGGCATTCTACGACACTGAATAAAAACATATTTATTTTGAGTTCACATATATTTGTGTTTCATAAACTCTTAACCTAAAATATAAGTTAATGGTATGTAATTAAGTAATTTGTGCCATTTTAAGTGAAAGACAACGTTACTGATTGGTGTTCTGGTGTGATTTCGTTTTGTAAGAGAATTCCATTCTGCTTTTGCTCAAGCTGATCTAAAGTAGATCTGGGGCTCTTCTTTGTCTAATTTTGTAGCTATTTTTCTTTTAGTAGGTTCGTATAACGCCATTCGGTATCGAGGAAAAAATCCTACAAGCGAATATGTGTGTGTGGAGAGGGGAGATTTATGGTGAGTTTTTGACATCCACCAGCGAAGGTGGAATTCTTTGTGACCCCAGGAAGGGGCAGGGAGCAAACGCAACGTCAGGAGTGGGCGGATATGTCTCCTCATCAGCAACATGTCGGAAGAAAGGTGAAAGGGTAGCCATATGGTATTGTACTGTAAAGACGGGAAGGGAAATGAATGCTGGGATAAGATAGGCTATTAGCATCATCATGCGTTGTCGTCCAAAGGGCTTCCAGCTGATAACGCCACCAAAAGTGATATGACCCTGCTGGCAGGAATCGAACTCCTGCTTCGACGTCAGAAATCCAACCCTGTATCCATTAATCTATAGAAGGTCCTCTGCGTTAATCCACATAGTTTATTACAATTTTTATTCGTTTATTATGGCAATTAGTTTATAGTAATATTTTTGAAATTGCTACAAACTATTTGCCTATAGAATCAGTGTTTACTTACTCCCCCCCCCTCCCATCGATAGATTTAAGACGCCTAATACTCATATTCAAGACTAGGTAAAATAGATGGGGTTAACCTGATTGCTTTTATTCCTTTAATGACTTTCAACCTCGTCTCATATGGAGACACCAAAGAGACATCCCCATTATAGCTGCCATCCGGTGACTTTCCCTAAACCCATTTTGCTCCACTTTGATTGACATAAGAAGTAGCGTTCCTTTTCAAATGGGCATAGAATCAAAAAAGGAATGAAATAAAGGAAGAGTAGTCATGGCTCCAACAGGTGAATAGTATCGAAAGAAATAGCTGAAATGAAAGAAGGGATGTCATAAGCCCAAGAAGTGAATACTCTCTAAAGAAATGGCTGAAATGAAGAAAGTAAAAAGAAACTCGATTAAGCAAGTCACCTCCCTCCAAATCATGCGAACTATTTTTGTCTAGCGGTGCTAGATCAAGATATATCAATCGGGGGTAAAAATTAAACTCGGGATAAGGTTGAAGCATTAACATTTATTTTCATTATAAACAATACAGAAGACGTTTTTATTTACATTCTAAACCATCTTAAAACTGTAAAAACTATTAGGTTGAGGAATAAGTTCTTGCGTTTTTTTTAATGTTGTGTTGATTTAAATTTTGTTGAGGTGATTTGTTCGCATATTAAGAAACAATAATAAATAAAGAAAAGCAAAATTTGCAAAGGTTAGGCTACGTCTCTTAACAGCGTAGACTATTAGGCTTTGCTTAGGTTACGTCTTGAAGTTGAGTAGTAAGTAATTGCGGTCTACTTAAAAGTTGTGTTAATTTAATTTTTGTTCTGTACCCTCAAAATGGAATTTCAAGTTGAAAGAAAGGCGCATTTTCGACACTTGTTGTTATTGATTTTCAATCGAGACGGGAACAATGCAAACGCAGCCAAAGCTCGTCGCGATATTTGTGCCGTGTACGGAAAAAATTCTTTATCAGAAAGGACAGCTCAATGGTGTTTTTCGCGTTTCAAAAACGTTCATTTCAATCTTAATGACAAAGAACGTTCTGATCGCCCCATTAAGTTGGATGAAGATCGATTGAACGACCTTCTCCATAAAAATCCTCGTTAATCGACTAGAAAATTGGCTGTACAATTGATGTGTGATCAGAAAACTGTAGTGAATCACCTTCATTCGATGGTAAAGTGAGAAAACTCGATGCGTGGGTTCCACACGCTTTGAGTGAAAGCAACAAACTTCAACGCTCTACGATTGCCACAGGTTTGCTTGCTCATCACAAGGTTACTCGTGGATATAAGGACAGATTTCTACACCGCATCGAAAGCAATGGCTTAGCCCCGATAAAAACCACTTCCGTGATTAAAGCAAGGATTTCACCCACGAAAGACGATGCTGTGTGTGTAGTGGGATTGTGAAGGCATCATTCTTTATGAGCTCCTTGCGAACAACGAGATTATCAATGCAGAACTCTATGTTCAACAAATGTATCGACTCGCCGAAGCTATTCGGGAAAAGCGACCTCATCGACGTTATGGAGTCCTTCTGCAACACGACAATGCTCGTCGTAACATTGCCAATATGAAAAAAGACGCCATCCAAACGCTCAATTCGGAAATCCTGCCGCATTTTCCATATTTGCTAGACTTGGCTCCATCGGATTTCCATCTGTTCCGAAAAATCTCCAACAATTCGCGTGTCGTTTCGTTCAATAGTGATGTGAAATTAAGAACCTGGTTAAACGAATTCTTTGAGTCAAAATGCAGAGATTTTTATTGCAGAGGCATCGAAAAACTAGTTGAACGTTAAGAAGAAGTCGTAAATAACAACGGAGAATACATTATTGATTAAATTGCATATTGTTATCAATTAAAAATGAAGTTTTTCTAAAATTGTTAATGGTAATGAATAAATTTGATAAAACCGCAAGAACTTATTCCTCAACCCAATATATAACATAAAAATTGCGGAAAATTATACTGTACAAAAAATAAATCTTTTGGCCAATTAACGAATTAACGTTTAACTGTATGATATATTCGAGAAGTTTTCGCAACAAGCTTCTACAGGAAGTTTTTAACCATTTCGACGTACGAAAGTAGGAGGACCTTTGTACGTGTTTCAAAGTCTAAAAACGCACACGACAGGTGGTTCCATACAGTCGGCTCAAATTCAACTTTTTTTTTCTATATCGAAGACGCTATTGATAATTAATTCATAGAATGAATCTAAACAAAAATTCATTGCCATAATTATTAGGAGAAGGCAAATTTTGATTACTGGTATGTGATTACTTTGATCTAGTGATCGGCGCAGGCAACTCTCTGTAATTTTTATGCAAATATTTTCACGAAGGAATCCAATGCATCTTACGCTCCATAGGATTTAGCGGAAGTGCTGTCTGCTTTAGCAATCCTTTTCATTCCCTGCTTGTCCTTTTCTTATTTTGGGGGTACCTGTCTGTCCTCGTTGTTGCCTAAACCTAAATTTACCTGACGATGTGTGAAAGAAAGCTTAAAAATCCCCAAATGATCTATTATTTCTTAAATGCATACAGGCTGATATTGTTCATTTAAGTACTATTTCTCTTTCGGACATTTATTGAATTAGTTATATATCTATAGTGTTTGGCGTATTTTTATTTTTCAACTCTCATTTTTTGATTGATAGGTAAAATTATTCTTGTGTTCGGCGATGGGTCGGTCCTCGATGAGTATTTCATTTGTTTATTAGCTCCTTTAGAATATTGATCTTTTGAAAGGTATTAATTTTCAATGGACTTTTCCTGATACGCCTTCCTATTATTTTGCCAAAAGAGCATTGCAATTTTGCATTTTCCCATACTTTTGCATATTTTAGCTATTTTCATATATAAAGGCGTCTTTCTCGCCTTGTCTATGCGTTCTTATTTCCTCTAATCCCCTTCAGTATCTCTTTTGTAAATTATTATTATTATTTTTTCTTTATTATAGCAATCTTGCCCCCAAATTTTCATGAGAATAAGACAAAATTTGCATTTTTATGTAGCTATCAGCTTGTGAACTATAGTAGTTTCCAATTAAATAATATCTACCATAACCGATTTTGTAGAAACAACCCTGATAATATAAATATGAAAGAAATGTGTATCAAATCTTCAATTTATTATGCTTGTATACTTTTAATAAGATTACTCTTAATCGCTTCCTGTTTCATCAAATATTACCGATTGCTGAAACATCCAAGCAGTAGAGGTACTTTATAAATAGTAAAGACAAGCTCTCGTAGATTATTTTTCCCCTCTTTCTTGAAGTACAATTTTATGAGTTTTAGGTTTTCATATATGAGTATCTTATTTGCACTTCTTCCTGGTTTCTTTCTCGCCGCATTGAGACTGGTTTTAGACACCAAATTCCCCTTTCAAACACATATAGCAAGATGAGTTCGGAAGGTGTTTAACGTTGCTAGAATTAATGACACAATTACTAGCAATCAAATTTCCTAACATTTACGCAAGGTTTCTTCGAAAAAAGATGGGATAAGATAAATGTTTGTGGTGGACATCATTTTATTACAGGCCTATGATGTTCTTCAAGTTATTTTAGATTTGCTTGGTTGGTCGTCAGATGCAATTTTCTACTTGTGATTCTGTAGTCCTTTGTTTTTGTTTGTAAACTGATCTGATATATAAAGGTTGTCTACTCTGCGAAGGACGTTGAATTTGACTACAAATTAATGGCGATTCAAAAGGGTAGAAGATAAAATGTAAAGGATTAACTGCAATAACAGCAGAAAAATGAAATAGACACACCAGTGATTGCCTATATGCCTTTATATACGGTGTGCGTTAAATTCTTTGACTGAAATTCACTGACGGAAAATCCATCGACGAAAAATTCATTGAAGGAAAAATCATTGACGGAAAATCCATTGAGGAAAATTGATCGACGGAAAATTTATTGATGCAAAATCCATTGACGAAAAATTCTCCGACGGAAATTCACGACATTCAAGTATATCAGCAAACCAACCAACCATTTTTAGTACTAATGCACAATTAGAAGTTTTGCTTGTGAGCATTACTGGCTTGTCGATTATATTTTTTTGTTGTTATTGCAGCTTTCTTACTATATTTTATCAAATTGTACCTGATTTGTCGCCCATAGTATTAAACATGGGGTTATTTCTTCTATCCGAATAAGTAAAAAAATTTAGGAGCCCCTCTTTTAATTAAAGGAAGAGCACGAGGTTGTGTTAAAGCAATGGTTCCCAAACTTTTGCAGGCTGGCGCCCCCTTGGCTCCCCAGTGAATTCCTAGCGCCCCCAACAGACACATATGGAAACAAACACCTCTTTCTTGATATTTGGTATGCTGCAATTTGAAAAGAGAAAGGTTAAACACAAATGTGTATTTCACAAATAAAACCCAATTTAGTAAACCAATATATTTTTTAGCAGTTTTAACTGTTTCAGCAACATAGAATGGTAAATAAACATTCCACCAGTAACCTTCATTGTCTCACACTTAATATTAATGGGATGGATGTGCTTGGTGCAGGGACATAAGCTTCTCAACATCAGGCTGGAACTCACTAAGAAGAAGTCGTAGATCCCCGCGGTCAGTAATTTTCAGTCGGTTTCTTTGCTTGGAAAGAAGCAAGGCGACTGCACTGAAGCCCCGTTCTACTAAATATAATGTTGGCAAGGCAATAAAGTACATCTTGACCTTGTTCCACAGCACTTGATAGCAGTCAGAGATTTTTTTTTGTAACCAAAAATCTTGATATGACTTTTTGAACATTGGCCTTAGCTCAATGTCATTTTGAATGGAAATCAGTTCTTCCTCTGCCACTCCAGTTTCTTCACCGTCGACATTTAGGAATGGATTGATCACTCAGTCTGGTATTTCAAGCAATAAAATGTCCTCAAATCTCTCAGACATGTCTCTGTGCAGTTCATCCAGGTGTGTACAATACACTTGAAGCTCATCGAATGGTATGCCTTTTTCCTTATCCAATTCAGAGAGGCTTGGGAACTGGTAGAGTGCATGGCGAGCTATGTTTCGTTTGAATAACTGTAACTTGGCCAGGAAGGTGGAGATAGCTGATTTGACTGTAATTAGATTAGCCTCATTTCCTTGCATCTGCAAATTAACTTCATTGAACTTTGTGAATATATCTGCCAAATAAGCAATGTCATGCTTCATGTTTCTTAGTTCATCACACAGAACAGAATTGGAGTCTTGGAAGAATTCAACAACTGTATCAAACAGTGAATAGAAACGTTTCAGGCAGTTTTCCTTTGACAGCCATCTAACTTCTGTGTGCAACACTAAACGTTCAAACTCTTCATCATTATCAGTGCACAGCTGTCGAAACAGTAGGGAATTGAGGGCATGTGCCTTGATTTTATTTATTGCTGTGATAACAGTACTCATTGATTTGTGTAGTCTACCATTCAGGTTTTTTGCGACCAGATGCTGCCTGTGGATTACACAGTGCACTGTAAGTACTCCAGGTACAGCTTTTTTCAAGAAACTAATGAAGCCACGATGACGACTTACCATTGATGGTGCCCCATCTGTTGCACAAGCAAGAATGTTAGAAAGTGGGATGTCTTTCTCTTTGAAAAAAACATCAACGACACGAAATACTGACTTCCCTTTTGTGTCTGTTTCAAGCTGTCTCGCAAATAACAGCTCTTGAACCAAGCTTTCATCTTTGACGAAACGAACATAAGCAAGAAGCAAAGATTCATTGCCTGGCAGAGTAAACTAAATTCTGTTGTCCTAAGCATGTTACACAATGTTTCTTCAATATTTTCAGCCATTTCATCTATTCTTCTCTGAACAGAGTTATCACTGAGAGGAATAGCTTTTATAATTTGGTCAGGTGACTTGTGTAGAACTGTGTGTAGAACCTCTCTTACTGCTGATAGAATAAGCTCTTCTCCAATTGTATGAGGCTTACCAGATCTAGCAATCAGCAAAGAGATGTTGTATGATGCTTGCAAACCGTCAGTAGATTGTTGTAAACTGCTGGCAAATATATTTCCGATGGTTTTCCGTTTCCGAACGTTGTCTCGGAGTGACTGCTTTATCAGAGTGCATTTTCTTCAAATGTTCCAAAAGCCTCGAAGGTTTCATAGCTTCATTTGAAAACACTCTATCACACAGTAGACACATTGGTTGCTGTTGGTTGTGTGGTGCTGCGACAAATCCATATTCCAGATATTCTACACTATATTGCCGACACTTCTTTATTGTTTGCTGTACCAAGGCCATACTTTATTCTGGAACAAAAAATAAAACCATGTAAAATACAGCATTTTATCGCATTTCATAAATAGGCCTACTTAAAGACAAAAATGACAACATTGAAGGTATAAAAAGCAAGTTTACCCTCTCATGTATTCATTTTCTTCCATTTACTCACAGAAAATGGTGGCGGACGTGATCACCCACACAATGACACACGCGCGAACACGCATATATGCACACACACACACAAACACATGCACACACAGGTACAAAGTCATATACATTCGTAACAATATATATCAGTGAATGCACCACCCTAACCAGCTCAACACAACACAACACGGCGCGTTCTGGCGAGTCCCCAATTTCATGTTGACTTGAACTCAAGATGATGTTGACCGCCAGGATGCGGTTTTTATTATAAGATAAAATTCTGAACATTACAAGCTTGAAATTACAAACCTGAGCTTTTGCTTTTGTAGTCTATGCTGTCGCAACTGACTGGGCCAGAGCGGCGTGCGGTAACCGGACCCTGATGCGTCGTCCACTGACTCGTCCTGCTGCACGTGTTGTGTACACGTTCGAACTTCTGACTTCGACTTCGGACTGCCGCCCCCCTACCGCCCTCTTCTTCCTCACCGCCCCCCCAGATCTTTCCACCGCCCCCAGTGGGGCGGTACCGCCCACTTCGGGAACCACTGTGTTAAAGAATATTGTTCTTTGTCCGAGGATTTGATGGTTGGTATGATGATATTTTAGTTTGTATGATTTAAAAATTATTTAGAAAGAAGGAAGAGAATAAAATAAACGTTACCCTTATTCAATAATATCTCGGTTTCAGCCGACTAATTCTTGTACATGACACTGAATTTATAATTCTACCCTCGTTTAGATATTCATATTTACTTTTATGCTTACAAGTATTCTATTATCATGGTTTTTCTGTTATACAAGTCAAGACTTTTTACTATAATGGTCTATGCTTATTAATCTCTTCCGTCTTTGCCATTGCCGAGTATTCTTTATTTTCTTTATTGCCCAATATAAAAGCAATGGAAATGACAAAAGCCAGATGCTTCCATGTCTGTGCGTTGCACGGATTTATTTCATCTGTTTGGCGTCTATTTTTTATGACACGGCTAAGGACAGTCTGGCAAGCCTCAATTAGGTCTAATTCACTCGCGCGTGCGTATTTCCATTAACTCGTAACCACATTCCTTGAACTTTTATATTTGGTTTCTCCTTTCCTTCCCGCAATGGTGTTAAGTATAAAGGAGAGTTGCGCTTCGTCGGGTTAAAGAGTGTTCCAATTAGTCTTTTCTTTTGACTATACCGCACTTATATTCCTTCCACAGAATTTTACTTTCTTCGCCATGCTACACCTGACATTAAGATTGTGTACCTTCCCGGCTCTAACGCCCATAATTGTCTGCCCTCCGGTTTCCAATGCCTTTAATTTCACCAATTTATTTACAGTTCTCTCCAAACACACTTTGTGAAGTGCCATGAAGGTTTCTGCTTTAAATTTACGTGTTTAACTTTCTATTTATGTAATATTTTACGTCATTCATCAATAATTATCAATATTTTCCGAGGCAAATCCTCATTGGATAATATTCAATACCTTACACCGCACATTTAGATCAATCTTTTTCTAATTTATTAACGTCACAGTGATGAAAATGAGTCACACCGAGAGTGCGATATTCAGTCTTTCGACAGAATTAGATGCGTTCGATCTTCGAGACACTTCAGACCTTGATAATTACGTTCCAAACGTCAGCAGCTGAGGCCTAATTGTGAATCCTGCTTTCGGCTTTCTTCCCTACCAAATCAGACACATAGATCGCCTACCCAGCCCATTTTATATTGTTCAATTATTCGAGAAACATTCATTTGTGATTTGATCACTTTGAAAGTGAAAACCAAATAGTACATTTCCACTTACCAGAAAGATGAGGAATTGATAAATGAAATCAGTTATGATTCGAGATATCTAATTTGGGTGCAATTTATTTGCTTATATTTATTTTTTTCACTAGATGGTTTGTTTGGATTGATTACATTAATCCTAAAGTTAATAATGTCATTAAATGGCATTATTTATCTTTTATATTGACATAAACATGTACATCATAAAGTAGTTTAGGGCAAAGATGGAATTATGTCTTTGTAAATAGCACTATATAGGTGAAGATTGGTTTATTAGTATCAAACACAAGAAAAAAAAGAGTTCCGAGAATTTTCTGCTAAATTTACAGTTACCTCTTTTTGGAAAGAATACAGAAACAAAATATATCAAATTAAATAGTAATTAAAAGAAGAGTTCGATACATCTATACCCTAAATGGAAGGGACAAAATTCTAAAATTTATTTTGAGACGATGCAGGACGTAGTGATTGGGTTTAATTCGGGTTTAAGAGTATGGAGACACTCTTGTTTATTTTATAAGTTGCTAGATTTGTTTCTCTGTTCATTCCTTCAAGAGGTTTTCTCAAATTTAGACGAAAGCACAATACTCTCTCTTTCTCTCTTCGCCTAAAATATATTTCCCATTGATCAGGTCACGATAACTCACTTAAGTCCAAAAGACGGAAAAAATGAAACTTGGTAGGTAAATAGATACTCATTAATTCTTTTATAAAATAGATTTATCCCAAATTTGCTTCTATTATTATAACGAATATCAATCTTTAGTTTATATTAGAAAATATTCTATTAAAATGTTAGAACGAAAAAGATTAAAGAGATTTTCCATATTAATGTTAGAATTATTAGAGACAAATGGGTCGACTTCTCGCAACTCCTTTACTTTGACAAAGACCCAGCTCGACCGAATCAATCATGTTTAGCGTCGACCTGGATCATCTAAAAGAGGTATGTGTGTGATTGGAAGATAAATTTCGAAAAATGGCTCATAAAATTAAAAAGGGCAGTAAAAAGCTTAAAGTTTATCCTGGAAAAGCATTAATGCTTTTTTGGTTCAGTTTTCAGACATATCGTTTGTATCACGCGATTATCTATAAATTATTAATAAAGTTATCGATAACACTAGATAACAAATTTTCACAAAACATTTGTTTCTCTTACTCTTTGAGATTTAAATACTAGATTTTGCGCTGATTCCAAACATGTCCTTACTCTTTCTCTACTATCGACCCTTTGAAAGATATAAAAAATTATGCTAATATAAAGAAATGTATGAGGTAGGGGTAAAGCACACTTACATTTGTCGCTAATTTATTTATTTTCTTTTCAGGCTTATATGATAAATATTGACTTTCTTGATTTTGGCTACAAGAGGATGCAGAAATTCACTAGATTCGTTCTGTTTTGTATGTAGTTTCTATGTTGGACCTAAGTATGTATCGCATAAAATTGTGAAAGGTGCAAAGAACTGGATTGCTTATAGACTGTACTTTAGAATGAGTATGGATGACCAAGAAAAACCATGAGCCCCTCATGTGATATATGGAAGTGGTCGATCAAATTGAGATGCATGGCTGAGAGGTGCAAGAAAAGCAATGCCATTTGCTGGGCCGAGAATGTGACGGGAGCTAAAAACTCATGATGATTATTGCTATTTTTGCATGATCGACATATCAAAGTACAGGAAAGTTAAGGGAAGAAAGTCCCTTCCATATCTTAACATTTTATCCACTATTGCACCTGTGCCACATCATGATGCCTCATTGGTTCCACGGTCGCCAGAAAATGTGAGTAAATCCTATCATATTGTAAGCTATATTCTTTGTAAGATAATCAGTACTCAAATATTCAAAACATCTAGCTAAGGTTTCTTGTAATGTGTTTCCATATGCAATCCATATTTTTGCTCCAGTAATTAAATGGATCTCTTTTATATATATTTTTTAGGTAGAGGGTAAGATGGAGGTCTCATCTGGAGAGCCGGAAAGTTGCGACAATGAAGAAAGGATGAAACGTTCGAGCCAAGAATGAGTACCCACCCACAATTTCAAATCAACGTGAACTAGATGATCTCATTAGGGAATTAGGTCTCACTAAGTCAGGAGCTGAGCTTTGGACATACAGACTTAATGAATGGAATATATTGGGGGAAGACTACATATCAACAGTATACAGGAAACGCCATGAGGAATTCTGCCTATTTTTCTTGTATTGAACGTTCTTTTTTAGCCCGGATCGCTTCTTTGCGGACGGGACACCACATGGATATGGCCCTGTGGTCCCCTACGCAGTTGATGCACTTAGACTTCTCGGCCTTAGTCTGTCTATCCGTGCCTGAAGTTAGTACAGTTGGAACATGCCATGTCCGTGGCTGACCATTCCCTTGTTTGGTCTTTTTCGACTGCGTAGCATTTGTAACAGCAGTCGATAGGGACGTATTCCTCTAGTTCGATTAGCTCGGGTGCATCCCTAAGATATGTAGAACCCAAGCAGTCCTTCCGTTTTCGCCCTTCGTGCCATCTCGCTGTTGGAGAAGATTACCTTCACGATGTTCCGGGCCTTCCCGAAATTTTCAACCTTCGTAGTGGTAGCCCATTTTTGCTTGTCGGACAGATTGGCCTTGATTTCTTCACAAGAATTACAGTATCTGTGAAGAAGGTGTCGAGCAGTCGAAGAATAATTGTTCTCTGGACCAGGATCTCGTGGGGAACAGTTTCTTCCAAACAAATATTTTAATCTTGCGAAACCAATCATTCTGCCTTTTTTATGGTGTTACAGATGGTTACGTATCCCGAGGGCGTGTCAATCAGTTGGATGAGGGCAATGTTAAGGATGCCGAAAATTGTTACCATTACGGTCATCCGAGATGGTTTTGTCTCCCCTCCCCGTAGGGTGCGAAGGGGGACCCGTATATATTCATAAGGTTGGAGGCGTCCCCATGGGGCCTTTTCATGCACAGGTCCTCTTCTTTTTATGATCTTTGGTCTTCTTCTTCTTCTTGTGCGAAAAGTATTCTCCGTCGCGAGCAGAAAAATTGTCTGGCGGGTACGTTTTCGAAAATTCCCCTTAACTTTTCTTCCTCTGTTACGACCAGACATAATGATAGCTGGTACTCAAAACACAAAAAATACTAAAATTCGAAATGACTAAGCCTAGGATTACAAAAATTAGTGTTATATATGCATTATTATCTTAACATAATAATATTTTTTGAACCAATCGGAAGTGAGTAAATTTATAAAGTTTGACTGATGTTTAGATAAAAAATTAACTGATCTTAGCATAGGAATATATGACGTGGGGATATAGACGGATCGCCAATTTCGAAATTCTTACCCAGTAAGTTTTCTGACAAGCACTCCAGATTTCAAATTTTTTCAAGCGAGATCCATTGTTATTTGTGTAAGTCCCAGAAGAGACAATTACCGCATGACGAGAAATTGATGTGACACCTTACAAGGACGATCTTTCCTTTCCTGTCCACCCTTCTTAGGACGAGTCGGTTAGGGAAGCTCAAAGTCTCCATAGGTACCCATCAATTGGGAGCCTTATCTGAACCATGCAGCTAACTCGGAGCATGCCTAAGCTTAGCACGGGGCAGGTTATCCCAGAGGGAGCGGCATAATTGAATGTGGCGGAAGCAAGCACTGATAGGGCTAGGTGTTAGGCAGGGAGATAGGGCTACCGACTTGCCAGATGAATAAGCCAGATAACTGCATATAGCAGCAACCTTTATCAACCTTTAGTCTATCTCTCCCCTTTCTTTTCCTTTTCGCCTTTACGTTGATGAGGAGACAAAACAGAAGAGGATTGGCTAGCGAACAATGGACTCCGGAATAGCGCGCAAAAATCCGACCGAACCATCGTCTTCAGGATTATTTATGGAGAACTTGGAGGTGTAATATTGCGGCTCTTGGACTACTCAAATTCATGCATAATAATATGTCAGTATGATAAAGATGTAGATAAATTTCTATCAGAGAAGGCAACTGAGGAATTGGAAGGAATCGGTTTAGAGACGAAAATCCCCCCACAAATCCCTGGATTGGTTAGCACAAAGACAGTGAGATCAAGGAAGAGATCGAGAGAGCTCATAATTGGACTAAAGTAAAGGAAGTAATAAGATTTACCACCTGAAACACCAAGGCAGAATATACCCACGTTTTAAAAGTAATTTTTCGGGAGACCAGCATGGCTAGGAAAGCCAAAGAGATCGGCCTTTTGGCAGTTCACCTGAAAATTACACCAGATAAGATAAAAAGCGCTGACTTTTTAAACAACGAAACTTGTTTCAACTGCTTTGCTTTGGAGAAACACATCACCCTAGAATGCCCCTTGAAATAAATCAAGTGGTGTTTGGATTGCAGCAGTAAAACGGATACGTAGCGCGAATGTGATGCACAGAGTAAGAAAGGTTTGAATCGCGGCGGAAGTTACCGCACCATAGCGATGGCATGCCCGAGGAAGCGAAAAATTATTTTAAACAAGATAAAAGAAAAGACAAAACAGAAGGAAGAGAAACGAAACCTTATATTCGCAAAAGTTGCAAAGGTCACGGTGGACAAGATACAACCCACAAAAAATATAATAGAGATAAAATAGGGCGAAAAACTGAACATCTGGCACGCATATTGCTTGCTCACGTGCTAAACCTTACCAATTCATATTCATACTCTAACGAACTGAACCACAGTTTGGAAAATAACGCATTTGACGAGATGGGGTACTCTCAGGATCTAGCCTAGGTGGATATCTTAACTATCCAATATAAGCCTATATAAACCGACCGGTGCCAAACGCAACAAAAGACCAAAGGTCCAGAGGAAGCTCCTGTGTCCAACCAATCAGCGATAGGGAAACCAAGGCTAATGAAGTCAACGCCACAAATTCAAGAAGAAATAATGGAGGTTGAGTCTGCCCCAGGAGATAGCAATCGGGAGTAAGCTACTCCAAAATTACAAGCTGTAGCCATTGAGGAAGGGGCGTTGAAACAACCCTCGAGTTAAGTAAAACGCAGAAAATTCAATTTAAAGATTTTCGCCTCAGAGGAACGACCTTGTCCCCCAAATATCAATGATTCAATAGGGGGAATCAAAAAAAGCTATTACAAATACGTGTTTGAGGGCCAGTACTCAGACCGCGCGCTCTATAAAATTATAACGGGCGGCAATCTGGAAATTCTCAAAGACCTATGCTATACTGTAAAATTAAAGTTTACAGAGAGAAGAAGTGGGACGACGAAATTCTCCATCGAACGCGAAGTTCATAAGGCCGAGAGAAGAGTAAGTCATCGAACAAAATGGACCGCAAAGGGGATACATGGCACGCTGCAACAGGTAAAGGAAGATTTGATTACAGCAACGGCGGTAGAAAGAAGTGCAAAATGGGATCGATATCTGGAAGCGCACTAAATCCAACCAGACTCTAGGCACAAAATCAACATTGCTACAGGTAAGTGGCAACCATAGTCCAAAATCAAAATTTAGCAAAACAGGGGAGAAGCGAAGATTGAGACTGCATTCCACGAACACTGGAAGGGGATATTTGATATTTCTCCGGCCAAAGCAAGGAATTTAACAGAGACCACGAGTTAAGAGTAGTGGAAGAATTAGAGATAAACCGCCACGAAATCGTCCCCAATAACGTTGCATTGCCAACGCTTCTTTCGGTGCAAGGTATCGAAACGGTTATCTCTCAGGAACTGAAAAAAACTCTCCTTGCCACCAATCAAAGAGCGCCCAGTGAGTTAGGATTGACAAGAGAGAACCTGGTACTAACGTCAAACTACTTCCTGAACAATATAGTGCTACTGTTCAAAGCCACACTTAGTACAGGCTATTTCTCAGAAGCGATGGAAAGGGAAAAAGAATTTTCCTGCCGAAACCCGGTAAGCCTCCAAATAGACCAGGAAAATTCAGGTCAATTACACTGTTAGAAACATCGGCAAAATTATTGGAAAGAACGACTAAGGAATGAATAGTCAGATTTCTAGAGTAAAGATTGCAAAAATAGAATCACCAGCACGGATTCAGGAAGAACTGGAGTACCTGAACGGCTCTGGCCGTTCTAGTTGAAACAATAGCCAAAGCAAAATTCAACAAAAACTATACTGACGTTGTACTTATGGGCATCCAAATTTCTTGATAAAGTTTGGAGGATCGGCCTTAAGTACAAAAAAAGAACATTGGGGCTACCCTCAGCCCTGGTAAAATGCCTTTGTGACTATGTCACAGATAGATTAGCCTATATTTCGGTGGAAGGTTACGAAAGGCCCAGCATTTAGGTCCTTCATGGAGGCTGCATAAGTCCAAGTCAATATAGCATCTTCACGATGGATTTACCAAGCCCAGTTAATCAGTTAATGACCTCAAAAGATATATACAATTCGCTGATGACATCACAATAGTTGTGAACAGGGCGTATATGCATCCCAAACAATTTCAAGAATCATGGCAGCCAAGATCGCAAATATGAACGAATACGAGCAAAAGTGCATGAACCGCACAAATGCAGACAAGTTCTCTATTATCCCGAAAGGGAGAGGCAAGACTTCCAGAGTAGAAATTGAAGAAAAAAGGTACTGTTATGAAAACGAAGGAAAAGTGTGTGATAGAACGGGTTGAGGCCGCGTTAATTTCAACCCCTATCACATATTATTTAAAACCACGATGCACCCACGTGCATCTTCGCTTTGAAGCTTGGCGCCTTATCGCAGCCACCTGAGTCAATGTTTAAACAAGGAGGTTTATCTTCCCCCCGTTCGCCCCCATACGCTGACCTCGCCAGATTGAGTTAGGCTTATGGGCAGATAAGGCATTGTTCCCAGGCTCGGCTGCGCATTCCCTCGAAGCTCCCACTCCATTGTCTCCCACGCCAAGGGAGTGTCTAGACTATTTAGATGGCAACTTTACCACTAAGAGCAGATTGGAGATCCAGATTTTCATCGCGAAACATCACCCCGATTCTCTCTCGCTTTGTGTGCCAAGGGACCTCGACCTCGAGATTCACCATCACTTGTCTCGAAGAAGGACAATATACCTTGAGTGCCAAGGTTCGAGCATTCGTGACGCCGAGTTCACAAGGCTTCCCCCTTGTTGTTCAGAAAGAGAAAAACGTTAGAACAGCCATTGCTCGTTCGAGCCCGTTGAAAAGAAACGGTTCTCACCCTTCCCCCGTTGTTCAGAAGAGAACAACGTAGAACAGCCATTGTTCGTTTGAGCCCGTTCGCCAAGAAAAGGTTCTCACCCTTCCCCCTTGTTGTTCAGAAGACAAAAACATTAGAAGAGCCATTGTTCTTGAGCCCGTAGACAAGAGACGGTTCTCACCCCCCCCCCCTGTTGTTCAGAAGAGAACAACGTAGAACAGCCATTGTTCTTCAAGCCGTTCGTCGAGAAACGGTTCTCATTCCCAAGACGCCATGTCAGGATCCTTTTATCCCCCCCCATATTCGGCTGAACTCGCCAGCGGACCGAAAATTCCTTCACGTCGACTTCCTCTGCACCACTAGTAAAAAATTACGTAAGCCGAACGTTACCTTTGAGTATTTAACCCTTTTGTCAATTCTATCCTGTGCTTTAAATGGTTTAGCGAACCATCCCTTCTCTTTAACTTTATATTTGTTTTACCTTTTTGAATCTTTCAATCCTCGGATTAGCCCGAGCCCCCACGACCCTTTCCATTCTCTGTTTATGTCAATATTTTCCGTTTTGTGTATTGTTGATAGTTATTATTAATAAAACTCTATTTTATTAATGATAGCAATATTATTATCCTTGAGCTCAGTTCCACTTCTTAAGGATATCGAAGATACATAATATCGGCCCGCCAGACATCCACGCACTCTAAAGATAGTTAAAGAAGTTCCCTCAACGAATAGTTATATATGGTATATAGTCGAGAGTCCATTCTATGACATATATATATATATATATATATATATATATATATATATATATATATATATATACTATTTAAATTTGGTATCAGGTGTGTAAGGTTTAACGCTATATCTTTGCAAACACTGGTCTCAGTCGAGTAAAGCATAGTGTTATTCGTTATAATAATAGAGTATAGTAGTTCCCTTTTGTTTTAACGATTGCTATCCCCCTTTTTGAAACTTAAGAAGCTGGAGTAGCTCAAGGAACTGTTATAATAATATGTTTGTGTTTTTTTTGTGATTTTATTCAGTGGTTATTTAGATCGAGAAACCAAGTACGAATAGGTCCGTGCCCATATTTAGGTAGGCTAATTTCTCTAGAAGGCATAATTCTTGTTGCAAGGAATTTTAGTTGGTTGACTAGTGCGCCCCAAGTGCAAAGATGACTCAGTTCGAAATCTTTAAAGCGCAAGGGGAATCCTTGAGACTTTCCGGAAAAGAACTAATTGAGTACGTTCAAGAGTAGCAAAGAACAGAAAGAGAAAGAGGAAGAGAAATCAAAAGAGAAGAAAGAGAAAGAGTAATTCAACGGGAAGAAAGAGAAAGAGAGGAACGGATAAGACAAGCTGAGCTTCACCATCAGATTGAATTAGCTCGTGTTGAAGCAGAGATACAGTCCGCCAGTTCCCGTTCCGAAGCCCCCCCCCCCCAATCTCTCACTAAAGCTCCCCAATTTCAAGGATGATGAGGATTTCAAAGCATTTTTAGCCCACTTCGAAAAGATCCTCGAAATCAATAACATGGATCTGGAGGCTAAAGGTGTAGCTAGATTACTTCCCCTGTTAAATTGTAAATTGCGCGAAATTTTTATATCTTTACTATCTGAGTGTACAAATAACTACAGCACCGTTAATGCTGAGTTATTGGCCGCTCATAATATGACTCCCGATTTCTACCGCCAAGAATTTCGAGGAGGTCGTATTAAACCCGGACAGACGTTCCGTCAATTCGGATACATTCTTCAGAGGAATTTTAAATTTTGGATAGAATCCTCAAAGGTTGATCCGAATTACGAGTCCTTAACAGACTTCGTGTTGCGAGATCAATTTTTGGCGTCTCTCCCGATGGAGATCCGCGCGTTCGTCAAGGATCATCGGTGCTAGACCTTTAAAGAATGTACCGAAGAAGAAGATGTCTATGCCATAATTTATACCCAAAGGAGAATCGGATTTCTCACCAATCCCCCTACAAGGAAAGAAGGAAGGATTCGCGCCCCTTCACAGGAAAGCCGACGAAGTTTTCGAGCCCCGTAAAACCCCAAAACTTCTTTCCCCCAAATCAACAACACGACTTCAAACCTCCCGTTAAGATTTCTCCTCCATCTCTTTTCCCGAAGCGACCAATCATATGCTTCACCTGTGGTGTAGAAAACCACATGAGCTGGAATTGCCCCCAAAATTCTAGGCTTAAAAGTGGACCAGCCCACAAAGTTCCCCAGATTAATGCCACCCCGGCTCCCCCGGTGGTGCAGACCCAAGCAGAAACTTTTCCCCCTCCGTCAGGCCACCAGGTGAATTTTATTTTTGATAAAGTTCACCGGGAACTTTGAAATTTGAGGAGGGCAGCGTGAACGGCTGCCGAGTATCGACTCTCGTCAGGGACACAGGATGTACGTGTTTCATCGTGTCCGACGAACTCCTCCCCCCAGTGGACCCTAACCACGAAAAATTTGCGGTGGTACATGAAAACCTTGGGCGGGCGAACCAATTCTCCGTCGTTAGATGTTACCTGCAGTGTCAATATTATGATGGCTGGGCTGAAGTCATTTCAGCACCCATACAATTCTGTTCCGTATTTATAGGACAGAGACCCCAGGTAAGTTCCGACCCTGTTTCTCAGGCCGCCCTTCCTCGAGGCCGAGCTAAAAAAGAAGCCCAGGAGCCCGTCCCCATCAGAACCCCGATACCGTCCGATTTCTCGGAGACCCCTAACCAGGACTTTAGGACGGCACAAAAGGAGTGTGAATTACTAACACCCTTAGGCGATAAGGCCCAAGACAAGGACACGGAGACTGTCCGTGGACCCCAAGAAAAAAAGAACCCCCAACGCGCCCATGGAGATGCCTTCGTAGAACTGGACGAAACATCGGCGCTTGAAGAAGATTACCCCGCGGAGTCCCTTAATGTAATACAGATAGTGTGCACCCAACCTGATGCCGATTACTCTCCTCCTTCCCTACCAGGCGAGTCTTTGGAACCCTCTGACCTGGATATTGACGCACAGCTGACACCACATCAAAAGAGTCAGCTACAAGAACTATTTGAATGGAGTCACCATTTAACCACCTTATTAGCTCTTTTCGAGCGACTGCGCGAAAATGGCCTCACCATTGGCCCCCGCAAATGCCATTTTGCCTACGAAACCATAAAATATTTGGGTTTCAAAATAGGACAAAGCCAGTTGGGTCGCCAAGAGGATAAGATTAAGGCAATCGCCGACATGCCCCTCTCGATTACAAAGAAGCAATTAAGATCGTTCCTAGGATCAGCTTCGTACTATCGGCGATTCGTTCCGAATTTCGCTGCAATTTCGGCGCCCCTCAGCTCCCTTTTAAAAAAGAATTTACCCGATCGTCTACGTTGGAATGATGTCGCTATTTCCCATTTTAATCAGCTCAAGAGTAAGCTCATTTCTGCCCCATTTTAAAGTTACCCAACCCGGAAAAATCCTTTGGGATTAAGACCGACGCGTCCAACTAGGGAATTGGAGGTGTACTCCTTCAATACGAGGATGACAGAACGAGTCATCCAGTTGCAAAAGCTAGTCGCCAATTAATAACACGCGAAAAGAGATATGCCACTATAGAAAAGGAAGCTCTATCAATTATCTGGGTCATAGACAAATTCAAGATGTACTTGATAGGAAAAGAATTTCAGATAGGAACCGACCACCGTCCGTTAGCCTATATTAGGAATGTGCGACACTCCAACGGCCGAATCATGCGCTGGAGTTTACTCTTGCAAGAGTATCAATTTAAAATAAATTATATAAAAGGTTCCGATAACCAGGTCGCTGACGCACTCAGTAGGAATGCGTTACCGAATAGCGTAGAGTAATTGTATTCATAGAATTAGTATCTCCATGTAGGTATATACCGTCTTGTACGACTTAAATTAGATTCTCTTGTATTATAATTAGTTAATGTATATGTCTGAATTTTGTAACGCTTAATGCCTATTTTTTTGTGTGTATATATATTTGTACCCATTAATTACGTATAAATTATTTTGTCCCATATGTACTAATTTTATATCATTTCATTGTTCCATGCCTTTTTTTTATTAAGTTTGTATTAAAGGTTATTTTCCCTTATAATCAAAAGATCAAAAAAATCATATGTATTGAAGTAATACTAGTTAGGTGCAGGAAGGTACGGTTGGTACAAGAAAACGAGTTCCCCACAACGGAGCTCTATCGTTGTCCATTCTCTCTTTTTTTTCGAAGTGACAACTTCCCCCTTGAATGGAGGGGTGTGATAGAACGGGTTGAGGCCGCGTTAATTTCAACCCCTATCACATATTATTTAAAACCACGATGCTCCCCACGTGCATCTTCCCTTTGAAGCTTGGAGCCTTATCGCAGCCACCTGAGTCAATGTTTAAACAAGGAGGTTTATCTTCGCCCCCGTTCGCCCCCATACGCCGACCTCGCCATATTGAGTTAGGCTTATGGGCAGATAAGGCATTGTTCCCAGGCTCGGCTGTGCATTCCCTCGAAGCTCCCACTCCATTGTCCCCCACGCCAAGGGAGTGTCTAGACTATTTAGATGAAAACTTTAACACTAGGATCAGATTGGAGATCCAGATTTTCGTCGCGAAACATCACCCCGACCCTCTCTCACTTTGTGCTCCAAGGGACCTCGACCTCGAGATTCACCATCACTTGTCCCGGAGGAGGACAATCTCTCTTGAGTGCCAAGGTTCGAGCCTTCGTGACGCTGAGTTCACAAGGCTTCCCCCTTGTTGTTCAGAAAGAGAACAACGTTAGAACAGCCATTGTTCGTTTGAGCCCGTTCGCCAAGAAAAGGTTCTCACCCTTTCCCCTTGTTGTTCAGAAGACAACAACATTAGAAGAGCCATTGTTCTTGAGCCCGTAGACAAGAGACGGTTCTCATCCCCCCTGTTGTTCAGAAGAGAACAACGTAGAACAGATATTGTTCTTTAAGCCGTTCGTCGAGAAACGGTTCTCATTCCCAAGACGCCTGGCGTTAGGATACTTTTATCCCCCCTCCCTTCAGCAGGAACTCGCCAGCGGACCGAAAATTCCTTCACGTCGACTTCCTCTGCACCACTAGTAAAAAATTACGTAAGCCGAACGTTACCTTTGAGTACTTAACCCTTTTGTCAATTCTATCCTGTGCTTTAAATGGTTTAGCGAACCATCCCTTCTCTTTATCTTTATATTTGTTTAACCTTTTTAAATCTTTTAATCCTTGGATTAGCCCGAGCCCTCACGACCCTTTCCATTCTCTGTTTATGTCAATATTTTCCGTTTTGTGTATTGTTGATAGTTATTATTAATAAAACTCTATTTTATTAATGATAGCAATATTATTATCCTTGAGCTCAGTTCCACTTCTTAAGGATATCGAAGATACATAATATCGGCCCGCCAGACATCCACGCACTCTAAAGATAATTAAAGAAGTTCCCTCAACGAATAGTTATATATGGTATATCGTCGAGAGTCCATTCTACGACAAAGTGTTTGGGCTCAAGATCTCCCGACATGGCTACGAGCAACACGCAAGAGACAGTCAATCTAGCGAAGACGAGCCTATCTAAACTATTTCAACTTAGAGAACTAAAAAGGGAAAATAAGATGAAGATATACAAAGTATGGGAATTGTCACTCCCCTATTCTCTCGCGGTGGAGTCACGAGGCGATTACTGGAAAGACATCCGACCCCAAGCACCGTCGGGTCAAGCGCGTAACCGCAGCGCTGTACCACTCGGCGCTATGAAAGACCTAACGGTTAAAATGCAAGATCTCCCCCAGGAGAGTGAGATTCAATTTCACGCCAAGTAAGAAATTGGAGACGTGTTTCTCCCAATCTCGAAGGCTAACGAGAAGCCGTTGTAAGACTTGGTGAGAAAAACCGTTTGGCATGAAAACCCTTATGAGCCCGTCATCAAGCCTCCCCCCCCCCCTCTTAGCACTCCTTCAGTGGGTGACAACGTATAAATAAGGAACACTGAGGAAAATCTGGGTAGAATACGTCAGTCTCCAGGTGACAAAGTCCCCGGATTAAGACCTAGGGCTACCGAGACTGGACAGGTAGAATACTTGGCTCGCCAGACCAAGAAGTACCCTGCAAGAGAAGCAGGGCTACCTACCTTGAGGGGCTAAGAAGCAGCTCATCCTCGAGCTAGTCCCTGGTTATCAAACCGAACGCTAAGTTAACTTTAGGAAGGTCAACTTACCTGCGTCAGAGAGACCCCTCATATCCTGGTGCATCTTAGACATCAGGGGTATTCCTCGTCCTTGAGTAATTAAGGAAAGAAGAAGGAAAAGGCCCCTTCTCGAGCCCGTTGCTTGGTGGCCACACCAAACTCACAAGTTAACTTAGTTGAGGAACCAAGTTCAACTTATTCTCGTCAGAGAAATCCCCCTCCGTTATCCTCGCCCTTGAGGAAGACTACCACTAAGAAAAAGCTCATCCTCGAGCTAGTTCCTGGTTACCAAACCGACCTTCAAGTTCAACTTATTCTTGCCAGAGAAACCCCCCTCCGTTATCCTCGCCCTTGAAGAAGACCCTCCCCGAGTTTAGTCCTCGCCCATGAGGAATTAAGTAACGAAGGAGAAAAGCTCCCCCTCGAGCTCGTTACTCGGTGGTCACACCGCACTCTAAGTTAACTTGGTTTAAGTACCAAGTTCGACTCACTCTCGCCAGAGAGACCTTGGTGCCTTGGTGCCGCATAAAGCGCCGTAATTGTTCTTGTCCTTGAAGTACCTCCCCTGAATACCGTGTGGACCACCCAGCTGCTACCCTCACCAAAAGGACCTCGTGATCTCGCCCACCTTTATCCCGCCAGGCGGCACGCGTCGTGAGACAATAACATTCCTGAGGTATTTAAACTCCTGTAGAGTCAGTAAACCTAAATCTTATATATTGCTGTGTGTAGTGGAATTAGCCACTTTTAGAGGGTCAAACTAATTGAATTAATTCTTGTGTATGATAATATTCGGAGTATTGCTGTGGTTAATGTTTAAATGTTGTGTATTCAATTGTTAAAGTTAAAATATAAGTTTATTTTGGGAATTATTGTGCGTTTCTCTATATCCTTACATGTTTCCTCCGGCTCTCTTCTTTAAGATATTAAAATAAAAATCTCAGCACTCTTAGAACATAAAGGCCGGGCATTGTACGACATATATATAAAAGTGGTATAAGGTTTGTAGGTTTTATATTAAAAAGAACCCCGCAGTGTCTAATTAAGGAAGAGCCAACACGTAAATGAATATCAGGAATAAGAGAATAATTGAGGAGAGGAAAATTGGTAGAGTTAGGGGTGGTAACAATCTGAAGGTTATTGGTATGCTAAGTGGTAAATATTTTGTCGGGAGTGGTATTTCAATCAGCATACTAGTGGGATTAAGGGTAAGTTAGGCTGAGCGCTACCGTGTGAGTGGAGGCATACGTATCTCAAAATACAGCAAGGAAAAATCGACGGACAAGCACAAAATAGATCCGGTCGAAAGATTTTACCAACAAGCCGAAAGTCTGGGACTTGAGGGCAAAGAGATGCATGACTACGTCATGGCAGAACTGAGAATAGATTACGAAGAGGAAAAAAGAGTTTTGGATCGAGAAGAAGAACAAGAATTAATAAAGTTTGATAAAGAAACAGAGGATATAAGAAGAGAGGAAAAAAGAGAATGTGAATCAATGGAAATACGGATGAACCGAAAAAGGTAAGAAGCCCGAATACAGCGGAAAATAGAAATAGAAGAAAGAAGATTCTTAAGAGAGAGTAAAACAAACGAAAGAATAAGACAGTTGAAAAGAGAAGCAACAGAATTCAGAATAAGAACCGAAAGGAAAGATGAAGAAAGAAGAATAAAGATAAAGCTGGAAGATGAAGAAAGAAGAACCCGACGGGAAAACGAAATAGCTAAAGCAGAAAAAGAAGCTGAGGAAACGAGAATGGAGAGGGAAAAAGAGTCGACAGAGAGGAGAATAAAGATTAAAAAAGAAATAGGTGAAAGAAGAATACAGAGGGAAAAAGAACGTGCTCAAGCTGAAAGAGAAGAGAAAGAAGAAAAGGAAAGATTGTTCGCACTCGAAAGAGCACCTATCGAGAATCTGATAGAGGCTGAGGAAGTTGTAGCTCGGCCTGGACCTAAGAAAGGACCATCGAGGGAAACCAAGCCAAATGGGGTAACGATGGAAGAAGTAGAAAGTAGGGATGAGGTACCAGTATGTGTACCTAAGGAAGAACCTACGAGGAGAACCCAGCCAAATGGGGTTATCAGGGGAAGAAGTAGGAAGGTAGGGTAGAGATACAAGCAGGTGTACCTGAGGAACTACCTCCGAAGAGAACCTAGTCAAAGGAGTTGATAAGGAAGGAGGAAAGAGGTGTTATTGCGATACACCCAGATAAAACTAGTCAAATGGTAGACATGGATGAGTATCCCCTACCCCTAGCAGTCTCCTTCTCGAACGGAACGTCCACGGAGTTACCGCTAATACGCCAAGTCGTTGTGAGCGCCACGCCCATTAACGACCGCGCAAGGAAAAGTTTTTTCGATCCCCAAAGATCGAACCCAGACACGATCTTCCCGTGTACCTGGTTAAAGGAGAGCTATGAGACTCAAGTTATCATCAATTATGCCCCGCTGCAACAGGCCGCTCTAGCCATAATGTTCAATTTAAAGGTAGTCAAGTACCATAAGAAGGGTAATTCGAGTAGGTTGAAACACCACTACCATTTAGTGACATGCTTGGGTAGACTCCATAACCCTAACGGCCGACTCAGGCGCGGTAAAGTATTGGTATTAGAGCACCATTTTAGTATTAGCTACATAAAAGGAGTCGATAAAGTACAGCTGCTCTATAGGCAGAGACGAAATACTATTTAGGGTTATTTCAGTACCTAATGAGCGTGAAACCTTGTTTTCATTTGTTGTTCCTGTTAATAGTTATCGGTAGGTTTAAGTTCTCAAAAGCTTAGAAATGTAAGGAAGTAGCTTGTTTTTTTTCTTTTGTTTTGTTGCGGGTAAAATTGTATTGCGAGTAGGTCTTGTTCGACACATTGCCTGTGTAAACGCGCGCGAGTGCGCTCATGTGTAAGGAAACTTAATCTAAGAGAGGGCTCAAAGAAATGCAACTTTGCTAATCTCGACTAGGTTGAGTTAGTTGTTTTGAGTTCCCGGGATTCTCCCCCTTCCCCATTATATTCTTCGAAGGGAAGTATGTAGTGGAATCGTCACTCCCCTGTTCTCTCGCGGTGGAGTCACGAGGCGATTACCGCAAAGAAATCCGGCCCCAGGCACCGTCGGGTCAAGCGCGTAACCGCAGCGCCGTACCACTCGGCGCTATGAAAGACCTAAAGGTTAAAATGCAAGATCTCCCCAAGGAGAGTGAGATTCAATTTCACGCCAAGTAAGAAATTCGAGACGTGTTTCTCCCAAGCTCGAAGGCTAACGAGGAGCCAATGTAAGACTTGGTGAGAGAAACCGTTTGGCATAAGAACCCTCCTGGGCCCGTCATCAAGCCCTTTCCCCCTCTTAGCACTCCTTCAGTGGGGTGACAACGTATAAATAAGGAACACTGAGGAAAATCTGGGTAGAATACGTCAGTCTCCAGGTGACGATGTCCCCGGATTAAGACCTCGGGCTACCGATACTGGACAGGTAGATTACTTGGCTTGCCAGACCAAGAAGTACCCTGCAAGAGAGGCAGGGCTACCTACCTTAAGGGGCTAAGAATCAGCTCATCCTCGAGCTAGTCGCTGGTTATCAAACCGAACGCTAAGTTAACTTTGGTAAGGTCAACTTACTTGCGTCAGAGAGCCCCCTCATATCCTGGTGCATCTTAAAAACCAGAAGTATTCCTCGTCCTTGAGGAATTAAGGAAAGTAGAAGGAAAAGGCTCCCCTTCGAGCCCGTTGCTCGGTGGCCACACCAAACTCCTAAGTTAACTTGGTTGAGGAACCATGTTCAACTTATTCTCATCAGAGAAAAATCCCCCTGCGTTATCTTCGCCCTTGAGGAAGACTGGAATTAAGAAGAAGCTCATCCTCGCTTTAGTTCCTGGTTACCAAACCGACCTTCAAGTTCAACTTATTCTCGCCAGAGAAACCCCTTTCCGTTATCCTCGCCCTTGAAGAAGACCCTCCCCGAGTTTAGTCCTCGTCCATAAGGAATTAAGTAACGAAGGAGGAAAGCTTCCCCTCGAGCTCGTTACTCGGTGGTCACACCGCACTCCAAGTTAACTTGGTTTAAGAACCAAGTTTGACTCACTCTCGCCAGAGAGACCACGACTACCTTGGTGCCGCATAAAGCACCGTAATTGTTCTTATCTTTGAAGAACCTCCCCTGAATACCGTGTGGACCCCCCAGCTGTTACCGTCGCCAAAAGGACCTCGTGATGCCGCCCACCTACATCTGGCCTGGCGGCACACGTCGTGAGACAATAACATTTCTGAGGGATTTAAACTCCAGTAGAGTCCGTAAGCCTAAATCTTATATCTTGAAGTGTGTAGCGAAATTAGCCAATTTTAGAGGGTCAAACTAATTGAATTAATTCTTGTGTATGATAATATTCGGAGTATTGCTGTGGTTAATGTTTAAATGTTGTGTATTCAATTGTTAAAATTAAAATATAAGCTTATTTTGGGAATTATTGTGTGTTTCTCTATATCCTCACTTGTTTCCTACGGCTCTCTTCTTTAATATATTAAAATAACAGTCTTAGCACTCTAAGAACAAAAAGGGGGGGGGGGATTCTATGACATACAATGTTATCTGCAGGGCCACACGGCTCTACTTAGCAGTCCCGATGAATAGACTACTCACGACAAATGCAGTCAAGCTACAGAGGGTCCAGAATTTAGCAGTCTACATCATTACAAACATAAGAAGAAGAGAGCATCAAAAGTTAAGAGCCAGCACAGTGACATAGATCTTCCAGCCACAAACGTGTCCCTACACAACAGAGTTTGAAAGATGTGGGACAAACAAAACACCATACTAAGTGTACAACAAAAAGAGACATGGAAATCATGCATAATTATAGGATCAACCATCGAGGCAATTTTAGGAGCGGGAAAGCCGACGAGAGGGAAGAACCGCCTCCAATATTTACTACCATTTGAGATTGCAGAGCAATTGCATTAATACAATAGAAGATAATCTGCAACAGCCAACTAGAATATAAACAAGAACGAACGAATAGATATAGAGGCGTGAGAGCCCTCAACTAAGAAGAACGAAGATCGTAGCAAAAGAATAAAAAAGAAGAATCCAAGAGATGGCTGGTCAACTAGCAACTAATACTCTCACTTATTCCCCTTCACCACTTTCCCTTAACATGTACTGTCCACTCTCCCCGCACTATTTACTTTTATCTTCTATCTTTTTCAAGAAGTAAGACGTAAGACGACCTTTATCGGCAAAGGAGGCAAGGTAAACGGAGGTTGGCTATGATGTGATGCCGCCACTATTAAGATCTTGTGTATTGGACAAATTGGTTTCTGGCTGGAGCTGGATGTTTATTTAGGGGGTTCGCTTTGATATTATGATGGATTCAGCCATCATTCTCCGGAAGAGTGATGGTTGTATTTCTATGTAACATTTCTCGAATGAGGGTCGTCCGCTACTTTGCAGTGTGGCATTTGATGGCTCCTTCTTGGAGATGGGATGATAGTCGCCGAGAAGAGGGTCGTAAAAGTCATCCCGATGTACGAGTAGTGTGATGCTCACAGTAACCGAGGTTGTATTATATTCGTACAAGAAATTGCACTCATACAAATGACCCGTCGCGGAAAGGCAGCTATTCTTTAGTACGAGAGCGCGAGTTTTCTTTTGTCTGAAATATTTTAATAATATAATTTAGCTTATTGGTTCGGTGGTGATAATATTACGGTGTACTATGGCTTTGATGAATTTTTCGTCCCCATCGATCAAATCGGCCAAATTAAATTTGTAATTTAATATATATATATATATATATATATATATATATATATATATATATATATATATATATATATATAATATTTTTTATTGAAGGCGACTGCGAATTCAGCATTAATAATTTTCTTTTCGACTCTCAATTTCTCTAATATTCCGCTTTTGGTCGTTGGTTAACCCGTGTATAAGCTCGCCAAAATTCCTTACAAAAGCACTGATGAACGAGGGCAGTAAAATAATTCCCTGGATAAAACGAATCATTTATTGGCCAATGGCTTTTCGATACACTCGTGTATCATTATCAAAGGAAGGTAGAATTAATATAAGGAAATAAAAACATGGCTATATATATATCTGGGTTTGATTGTTAACAATTATACGAACATATTTATAGGGAATGGAAATTCTTAAATACAAAAGATTAAGACGCTTAAAGAGGCTAGTTTAAAATGGGCACAATATTAAAATAGGTGGGGATTATTACTTGGCGAACGAGGATGTGAGGAAGGCAAGGTGGAGTGTAAGTTTGTTTGCGTATTTAATTTGGGCTGTTTTTCTTTTATATAGAGAGCTTCTAATATGAGTAATTGTTGGTGGTTTGGAGCATATGCAAGAATTTCGGTGTTATCTTCGAGTGACCTCCGTCTACTTTTCTTACATGTTTTTCAAATGTATCTGTTTTGGGTGCACCGTTGTTTAAATGGTAGCTCATTCTTCGTGTTAATTTTGATTCTGTCATTCCGATATACGAATGAGGTAGGAGCTCACAGTCTCCCATTTTGCAAGTGTATTCATATATTAAATGACTTCTTTGTTTAGGTGTTAGGGTGGGTGTATGGTTATTTTTTAGTATAAGGTTGGATGTCCGTTTATTATTGTAATAGATTGTGAGTGATATGTTGTTTTCGTTTTGGGTTGGTTTCACTCCTCTGTTTATGATTTCCTTGATTACTCTTTCCTCCGTTTTGTACGCTGTACTCATAATATTCTTGTAAAATAGTTTAATAGTATTTCCTTTTGCTCCCTGATTGGTGCTGACTGTAGGTGACGTGTACCATTTTTCCATCTTCTACCCTCCACCTTCGTGTCTGAAACAGCTGGAGTGGGCATTGCAAGAAGCAAATTTGAATTTAACAAATGTTCCAATTATTTTGCCCAACCCTTGTATATATATATATATATATATATATATATATATATATATATATATATATATATATATATATATATATATACACGTGTGAATTTGGGCAGTATATTTTCATTATAGCATGTTCTATTAAAAGCGACCGCTAGTTTCGAATTAATAATTCTTTTCTCAATTTGTCTTATATTCGCCTTTTCTTTATTGTTTAACCTGTGGATAAGCATACCGAAGTTCATCGGAGACTGATTTTTGTTATTTTGCCAAAGGTAGAAGTAAATTAAAGTAATTTAGTACTTTCTTTCATTTAACTGACGCGTTTAGATGCATCGAGTATCATCTGGAGAGTCACAATGGGGAATTATTACAAAGTATTCAGTTTATATATGTTACAAACTATATATATATATATATATATATATATATATATATATATATATATATATATATATATATATATATATATATATATATATATATATATATATATATATCAATATATATATATATATATATATATATATTATTTTTTCATAGTTTCTAGGCAAGTTTAAGGAGTACGAAATTAACTGACTGTCCATTATTATTAAATTTTATTTTAATTAAAGCATTAAGAAGGGGAGAGACAGTTAAAGAGTTTCAAAGACCTTCATCACCCTTTGGAACTATCGACAAGGGCAGCGCACTCTCTGGAATTATTACCCTGATACAGGAAGAAATCAAGCTCTATATTTACACGAGATCTTTGAAATGAGAATTTATCTTTATTGTACAACGAAAACTAAGCTAAGAGGAATATAAGTACAAAGGTTTACAAAACCAATTCTCTGTTACGAAAAAAACACCTAAAGCCAGAAATGTATTAGAATAATGGAACAGAGAAATAGGACTAGAACCTCCCTATAAAAATTTGCTAAATTGATATTTTTGAAGAAAAGGGAAGAAGTTTATAGCAGTGGAAAATCTTTTAAAAGTGAATTATTAACAAAATTACTTAAGCAGCAAGAATCCCTAATTTCAATTGCTATCAGATAGCTAATGGAAGTCTCATTCACTATTGTATTTTATTTCCCACTTAATTCCGACGTTGTTGTGTTTGTAGTTGATTCGATGGACAACATAATAAATTTATTTCCATAATCTATTAACTGTAACAGCTAGAAATGGAAAATATGGATAACATAAATCGGTATATGGTAGATTAAAAGTTTGCTAGTTTTTTCTTTTCGCTTATTTTCTTTTTCATATCTTCACCTCACATGTAACAATGAATCCTAAAGGAAAGACACAGTGTGATGGATGATCTAACTAGATCTCGCATACAAATCAGGTGAATGTTAATCAAAGATTGAGCTTTAAAATTGCCGATATTTGGGATAATTTAGGAGATCATTACCCCAAGAGTGCATTACTGAGCTTGAAAAACGTAATCAAGGTATTATCCTATGCCACGCAAATTACGTTAATACTACTGTCTATACTCGATTATATGAAACTTTTCTACTACAATTAGAATAAAAATATTTCAACGTTGAATAGGGAAGATGATAACCAAATATGAGATAAATGAGGGAAGATTGCTTCATATAATAAAGGATAAAGTATATGACCCCATAATTGGACAGGTTTGTGATTAGCTATTCAAAAGATCAAATGAGGCTTCAACCTTTTGGTAACGAAGAGAGAAATGTCTCCGTAAAGGGAAAATATGTGAATGCAAATAAATATCGTTCACCTACAACTAGAAGGATAAAATGAGGGATGGGTTCTTCTTAAATTCGCAGGTGTAATAAAGTTTAACTACCAGTAAAAGAATCCAATTAGTGCGAACACTGGTAGTAAATTGGATATAAAATAGTCACGAGTCTTGCTACAAAGCAAATATCGTTAACAAGTCTGCCTATATCAGTGTGTATAAATATACACACCCGATAAAAATATGCATAATATATATATATATATATATATATATATATATATATATATATATATATATATATATATATATATATATATATTTGTATATATATATATATATATATATATATATATATATATATATATATATATATATATATATATATTTTAGTGTAGTTGGGTAGCAGTCTTACTTCAATGCTTAGCAATTTAGTTTGGTTTTTACCAAACAAATTCATTTAAAAAAGAGATGAATACTGGACAAGTAATCCACCATCTACAAGATTGAATAAAAAAGATAGTTAGAAGAAAAGAAAGTTGCCAAAGGAAATTAATTAAGGCAAAATATACAATGGTCTTCAACAAAATTTGCATATATATATTATGCATTTTTTTCTCGGGTAGGTATATTTATTCATATATATGAATATGAGAAACTCACCAGGTTGCGCGTGAGTAAATCAATAAATGCAAAATATCCCACAAGAAAATGAAAGGCGGATTACATCTACTTTTGAACTTGTTCAGTTTATTTTCATGGAATAACGAATTAAAATACAGAGCTGGTATATATAAGAGACAACAAAGTGGTGCCCCGCCCATGTACAGCGAAAGAAATAAGAATAGAAAAATATTATCAAAGACGAGATTCAATACAGGATACAAAGGATAAAGACACAGATAAGGTCTACTTCCTGAAGTTCCAACTGTGAGAAAAGAATATATACGTTTAGGTCACAAAGCTATGAGTAAATACACATGCGATTATAAATATATTGAACTAAACAAAAGAAACCTAACTAATTTAGTAATTTAAAGGGCTAATATTTAAAAAAGTCAATTTTGTTGCAAATAAGCCTTTTAATTACAGAGGAAAGTCTAAAGAGACCGGGGGATATATTAAAATTAGGCAAGGAATTAATGAATTAGCATTCGATAATATTTCTTAATTTTTTTGTTCCCTTTTATTACGTATGTATTAAAGGTCTATTTTTGTCATTGTGTTTGTTGTATTCCTTGGAAACAATAACAGTTGTCGCCAAGATTGGCCTACCTTAGAGTCTGTGTGCGCATATTCACTTACACTTGGCCATACCTGGACATAAAGATATTCGGTGTCAGGTTTGACAAGCATATATGTTTAAAATTTCGTTATAATTGGCAAAATAGTTATGATGTTATTGCCAAATAGTTCTCGGGCTAATCTTGGGAAGACCTTGACAATTATATTCTTCGAAGGAGAATGTAAAACAACATAAGCTTTTTAAATTTCGTTAGAAATCGGCTGAATAGTTATGAGGTTATTGCCAAATAATTATATTCTTCGAAAGCAAACCAAAAACAACATAAGGATTTAAAATTTAGTTAGATTTGGCTAAATAGTACTGATGTTATTGCCCAAAGAAAATAATTTCCGGGCTAATCTTAGCAGGATCTTGACAATTATACCATTCGAATGAGAATGTAAAATAACGTAAGAATTTCATATTTCGTTAGAATCGGCCGAATAGTTACAATGTTATTACCAAAACCCCAAAAATGAAAAACGTGGGCCCACCGACTGATCGACATAGTGAGATATAGAATCGCCTGCGACTAGACTCACACGCGACTAAAAATTAATTTGGCCGCTGTATTTGGTGCCCGGTCGCCACCGATAAAAAATAATATCGGCCTTTATTACAACACTAATATGAACACATACTATCGTGAAGGCGAAAAGGCTCTCAAAGCCATTTTACATCGAAATGTCACCCTAACCGACCCTAAAACAGATATAAATATGATAATATATTACAAAACAAAGAAAGCAAATAATTGCATTATGCTGTCTCCCTCAGACGAGCGAACTCCAGGAAACTAACTTTGCGTACGAATATTCGTGTAGAGTCGGTGACTGCGAACACCGCAATTCCAACTACATTGTCGTGACCTTCACAGCCCTGTCGATGTGATTGACGGCTCACCTACAAGATGGAGCAATTAAAAACTTGCCTACTCTTATGGCACTACCTTAACTCGTGAAACGCTAAATAAGAACAGCTCTATCATCCTGAGACTCCAAAACCGCAAGAGATTACGAATGGCAGAAGCCGCCATTATTCAAATGAAGAAACTGGCAATTAATGTGCAACTTCAACCAGAAACCATACTTCCGTCAACTCGGTGTTCCCGTGTTGACTGCCGCTAATACCAGCTAGTGCTAATCGCAATTCCCTTTCATGGTTAAACATTATCCGTACTATAATTTTCCTTGAATGTTATTTTTGTAGCGCTTTGGCTAATTTTGTAGCGCGTATGTTTGGAAAACCAGCTGACGTTTGTTTGCCCTTAAAGATTTCCTTAACTATGATTGGTCAATTTTATATCGCTTATGTTTGAGTAGAAAAACTATATATTGTGTAGCATCCTGTAAATCATGCCATTCAGACTGCTTTTGTCATTTAGACTGTTCTCATTGTTACTCTTTACCGCGGTACAGTTAATCCTTTTGAAATTTGGGCATAATTTCAATTAGAATGTAGTGTATAGATTTTGATATACCGCTTTTGTTGTGCGTGGCCTGAAATATTTTCTAGTGGTGATACGTTCAGAAGTGGGTTTTCGCTTTGATTTGCCTCGATGAAGGCTAGTTGAGGGAAAGGAAGAAGGATCTTTCTATGCCCCCTCAAGGTAAAGTGGTTATTTGTTCATTGGACATCTTTCCATTCTTCCAACTTTTCCACATATCATTTTCATTTCTTCATAACGAATCCCTAAACATACACATTCACTCACAGCTCTACACACTCCAAACTCCCAAATTACGCCCTCAGGCGAATGGCAGAGTGATGAAGGAGACCCGATGTATAGCCCCGTATGGGACGCGGCAATTTGCCATCATGGCTGCCGTGCTGACGGGATCCAGCGCTCCGTCCGGCCTCAGCTTAGCCTCTCTTGCTTCCTTCAGATAGCCTGTATTTCTCCCCTACTTCGTCGCTTTTCATACAACCTCTCCCACAACTTTCTCTGGTCAGCCTCTAATCTCACAGGGTAGATGCTGACCTTCTTCTCAGCCAAACGTCCCGGATCGGGGCTGAGGGGGGATGGGACAATGTTCCTTAACCCCTGAGCTCCGGTCTGGGGTGGTTGCTTTTTAACAACCTGCTTCATCCCCACCCATACCTTCCTCACATCCCTTTCTTTTCCTCTTCACAATCTATATTTTTACGCCGTGTCTGAGGTGGAGCCGCCATGCCGATGGACTGCCAGGCTACCAGGCGGGAGGGGTTGGTCCTGAATGGCGGCACCTGGCTCTGCCAGGCCTGTATGCACCCCATGCAGTGCGGGCTACTGTGATAAAAAGAGGGTAACCATGCCCAATGATGAGTCCACCCCCCCCTTAATTTTCCCTGTACCATCGACGAAGCCGCCCTCGGGCAGCTCCACAGAAAAAATGGAGGTTCCCCCCTGTGCTTGGGCAGGGGACCCTCCATATTTCTCTAACCGGAGAGGAGGCTTAATCCTCTCCTACAACTACAGGTGTAGGGGAATCTCCCTCACCCTCTTCTCTGGAAGTGCTTTCAGGCATCTCCCTGTTTCCAGCGGCAGTCCCTCCTTTTCTTTCCAAGGGGACCGCCAAGAAAGCCAGCAGGCAGCCCATAGCTGGCCGCTCCCCATTGGAGCGGCTCGGTAGGGCAAACCCCCTTGGGGGCGAGAGGGAAGCCAGGCCCCTTCAGTCGCTTCCCTCAAAAGACCTGCTGGCAATAATATTGAACCTTGCTGGGGTAAACGCCTGTGCCTCCCCACACCACCTGACTAGTGACAATAATGCCAACGGGAACTGCGATTTCTTGGGGGGGGGGGCCTCGCCAACTGGAGGCCCCTCCTGAGGTAGACATGGTTCTTGAAGCAACCCAGCCTCAGACGGTAGGGCCTTCCATGGGGGGGGGAATCCGGGCTCGGCGCTCAGCACTGAACCCGAATCTGCCCCTATACAAGGTCCTCCTCAAACGGCTAGGGTTTCCGAGGCAGTACAAGGAGGGTAGGGATCTCCTCCGACCGGTGCCCCTACGAATGCCAGGAGCTTGTCCATTTCGGAGAAGGACCTAGCTGAGGCCGGTCCATCTGGCCTGGGGGCTCCTGCCGGCGGAGGGGAGAAGAGTGTTCATTCCCCGCCCTCATCTCCTAAAAATAAAAAAAATAAGAAAAAGACTAAAAAGACTCGGAGCTCCTCTCCATCCGCGGGGGCTGCGGGGACGGATGGGTCTGCTGTCACTTTTGTAACTGACCAAGCCAAAGTCGGCACATCCGGCTTCTCTACCCCCCCCCCCCGGGTGCGGAGGCCCCGACTAAGACTTAAAGTGCACAGGGCGGAGCTTCGATAACATCGGGGCCCCTGATTCAGAGGTTATCTGGCGTTTTCGAGCCCGCTGGCTTCAAACACTTTCTCGTTATCGCTCCACTGATGGCACCATGTTGGCCAAGGGTAACATGATCCACCAGAGGAGAGCATTAGCTAGTGTAATTGGTAGAGAGGCGAAGGTGACCCGTTCCTCGGACGAGAGCCCTCTGGCGAATGCGGCGAATCGCTCCGAGCCGGCCAAGATAAGTGCTCTTCGGACACTTGATGTCACCCCAGTGAGTGTGACGCCGCACTCTACCATGAACTTTGTGAAAGGAGTAGTTTATGCGAGGAAACTCGTTGACTACTACATAGAGGACATCACCTTAGAGCTGGCCGACCATGGGGCGGTCAAGGTCGAACGTTTGATGGGAAAACAGGGGCCTCGAGGCCCACCCCTACACTCTTCGTCACGGGTGACTATGGCAAGCTCCCTGAGTCGGTGCGTGCCAGTTGGTACCGCCACCGCGTAAAGGCATTCGTGCCACTGCCGGGGCGGTGCTATTACTGTCACCACTTCGGCCATACAAATCGTTCTTGTAGACGTGCAAAGTCGGAGTTACCCAAAGTCTGTATAAATTGCTCCAAGGCCACACACGATAAGTCTAAATTGTGTGTGGCCAAGTGTCTCAATTGCGGAGAGCAGCACTCCGCTTCTTAGAAGCAATGTGGTGCATATCTCCTTGAGAAAGAAATCCTGGCCGTTCAGGCCACGTATCGACTCTCATTGCGCGAGGGCTAAGGACTTTGTCCTGGCGCACCCGGCTCTGCCTAGGACGTCATATGCCTCAATAGTTAGAAAGGCACCTTCTGTTCCTGGCCCATCCAGGCCAACGAGCACGGTTGTTTCTGCGCCCATTTGGAGCCCTTCTCTGGGTTCTACTCAACCTGGGCGCTACCCTGGTAAAGCTGGCGGCAAAAAGGGCTCACACACAGCCCCGGCTAAAACCAGGGCTGCCGCCCTTCCCCCAGCGTGACCGTTTCCAGTAAGGCGAAACGGCCACGCGCCTCCACAAAGTCGTTAGACTCACAGGAGGCAACATCCCTGAAGATGGTCGCCAGGCCATCTTCCGGGGATCTTAAAGCTGTCCTCCGAAAGGAGGACAGCAAGAAAGGAGCTTCGGCTCCATTGCCCACGCCTAGTGGTGGGCTGAGTGTCTCGGAGACCGTTGTTCCTCGAAAAGAGGGCCCCCCGCCTCCGAAGACGCAATGCCCGCCTAAGGTTTCGAGGCGGATGGAGGACAAGACACAAATGGCGAGCCCTACCTTCCCCAATAAGTCCTCGAAGGCGACAGCGCTTTGTCCGGCCAACAGCACCCGGGGATCTTCCTCCAGGAAGCGTACGGCCATTTCCGTGAGGGTATTCTGTTCGAAGAGGGCCCCCACGTCTCCTCCGAGCTAGGCTTTGTGGGCATATTCCTTCAATAGAATTGCCGTGGACTCGGGGCCAACTGGGAGGTGCTGCGGAGGCTGGTCTCGTCCCGTTCCCCGTTAGCCATTTTTCTGCAGGAGACTATGCTAGGCGCGTGCCCCCTGCCCGCCCTCCCGGGGTATGAAGGTCTGGCGACCCCACCACTGCAAGATGGCCGGGCTGAGGTATGCGCGGTTTACACCCAGCATGATGTCTCCGTTCTTCCTTTCACTTTAGATACCTCCTCTCAGACAGAGGCTGTGCAGCTTCACGTGGATAGGAGGTATACTATCATTTCTGCGTACATTCCACCGTCAGCTGACGTCGACGCGGGGTACTTCCGCCGCGTCGTGGCACGGTTGCCAAGGCCCTTTCTCTTGCTTGTATATCTGAACGGCAGGCATCCTCTCTGGGTGGATTACTCAATAAATCCCAGGGGACAAGTCCTTGCCGATCTGATCGAAGAGCTTAAGATAGGTGTTCTAAATGTGGATGAGTTTACGCATCACTGACCGAGAACCGATTCATTTTCTTGCCTTGATCTATCTTTGTGCTCTTGGGATGAACAGCCTAATTTTGATTGTAGGGTAGTCGATGACTTCCATGTTAGTGATCACTTTCCCATTCAAATATCATTTTCAGGGCAACTGCAGCCTGAGAGCCCACCTCGGTGATGCGTGGCGCAGGAACGTGGTCTGCATTTCAGGAAATGAATGCATTCTGTATCTCAGTCGAGGAGTTAGGTCGGTAGATGAGGCCGTTGATTTCATCTCCGGCAACCTCATCGCCCTGGGCCTGACTACTATTCCCAGAATATGTAGCCGTTTTGCACGCCAACCACTCCCATGGTGGTCGGCGAGTGTGAGACGGCCCTCAAACAGAAGCGTTATGCCTACATGCGCTATAAGTGCCTCCCGAACGATTTCACTGTCGGTGAATTTCGTCGGGCTAGGGCTAGGTTCCGGTATATTTCGAAGCACGCCCGCCGCTTTCTTGGCGGTCATACGTGTCTTCACTTAACGGGAAGATTCCTCTAGCAGAGGTGTGGAAGCGAGTCAAGGGGATTCGGGGCGAGTTCTCGCAGGATTCCCCTCCCGTTCTCCAGGAGAATGGGAACACAATCTCGGACCCCGCGTCCGTGACGGAATCCTTTACGACCGCTTTCTCCGCATTCTCTAGCCGGAATGCTGCTCCGCTAGCATTCAATGCACGTCGTGATGTCGCGGAAGGCCGCCGGCTGGACTTTACCTCCAGAGCCGGAGAACACTTCAACGACAGGTTTACTGTGAGTGAGTTACGCTCCGCTCTTGCTTCATGTGCGGACACCGCCCATGGTCCGGACGATGTCCCGTAAGCCATGATTCGACACCTGGGTGAGCGAGGCATGGCCTTTCTCTTAGATTTTTTAAACAGGATATGGGTCGGGGGTCTCCTCCCAGATTCCTGGCGAATCGTTACTGTGTTTGCTTTTCGCAAACCGGGGAGAGATCATTCTACTCCGGCCGGTTTCCGCCCAATATCTCTAACCTCTGGCGTGTTCAAGTTGATGGAGAAATTGGTAAATGTTAGATTAGGTTTTTTCCTGAACAGCGGAGGCCATCTGTCTTCTGCATAGTGCGGCTTCCGCAAGTTCCACTCCACGTCGGATGCTCTGCTCCGACTGGAAAATGCCGTCTGCGAGGCCTTCCTTCGTAAACAGCACTACGCCACAGTGTTTTTCGATCTTGAGAAGGCCTATGATACCGCATTGCGATACGGTATCATGGAGGATCTCCACACGATGGGAGCGAGAAGACGCCTCACAATGTTTATATCTGAATTTTTGCGAGAGCGTCAATTCCGCGTACGGGTGGGGAAAGCCCTCTTCGGCCTAAAGGAGCAGGAAGAAGGTGTCCCACAGGAAGGTGTCCCACTGGAAAGTGTCCTCAGTGTCACACTCTTTGCCCTGAGCATCAATTGCATCACCTTGGTGCTGCAGGAAGATGTTCTCGCTACGATCTACGTGAACGACCTTTCGATATCTTTTGGCGCGACCCAGATGCCAACTCTGGAGCATCGACTCCAACAGGCATTGAACCGCGTCTCTCGCTATGCCGATGTGGACAGGTTTCGGTTTTCTTTGGCTAAGACTATGGTGGTGCAATTCTGCCACCATCCACGGCTCCACCCCGATCCAGATTTCTTTCTTAATGGGTTACGCCTGGAAGTGGTTGAATCGCACCGTTTCTTTGGTCTTGTATTTGACCGACGCCTCACCTGGGAGGCTCATATTCGCAGCCTTAGGGTCTCTTGTACCCGCGCCATGGATATTCTCCGTTCCAAGACGTCCAGTGCTTGGGGCGCTGATAGGGCTACTCTGAACCGCTTTTTTATCGATCCTTTGTTCGTTCGAAGCTCGACTACGGATGCGAGTTTTATGCATCTGCAGCCGAGCGTGTATTGCAAAAGGTGGACTCGATCTACCACAGCGGCCTTCGCCTTGCGATCGGTGCATTCCGCACTTCCCCCATTGAGAGCCAGTTTGTCGATGCTGGGGAGATGCCACTCGCTGTACGCCGTGTGCAGTGCATCGTTCGCCTGTCCACGCGAGCCCAGCGACTCCCTCAGTCGCCAACAGCTCTCCTAGCATCCGCAGCTGATCTCGACGGTGCCTATGCCGCCAAGAGACGCCAGTCATACTTTAAGCCCTTTGGGCTTAGGATCAGGAAACTCCTTCGAGAGCTAGGTATAGCTCTCGGGCCGGTGGCGCCCTTGGTTCTGCCCACGACGCCACCCTGGAGGGTACTACATTTGGATATTTGTCGCCCTGCCTCTTCTTCCAATGCTTGTACAGCGCCCGGAGTATTGCGTTGGACCTTTGAAAAGCACACCTCGTATCACGCTGGAACCGTGCTGGTGTATACGGATGGCTCCAAGTCCCAAAAGGGGGTCGGCTTCCACGCCGTATCCCCTCTGTTTGAAGTCAGTGGGGCTCTGCCAGGAGCTGCGTCTCTCTTCACGTCTGAGCTGGTGGCAATACACCACTCGGTAGGGGAGATCACGTGACGTGCCCGGTTCGGAGACCGGATTGTGATCCATAGCGACTCACAAAGCGCACTGAGTGCTCTCGGGGCATTGGAATCTCCGCATCCCCTAGTTCGCGATATCCGTGATGCCACGGTTTTGGCGAGCCAGGCGGATGCTATGATTATTTTCTGCTGGGTTCTTGGACATGCAGGAATTGCAGGGAATGAGCGCGCCGATGAGAGCACCAAAGATTTCCACGAGGAATATGCGACCTGACCAGCGTTTCGCTTTTCTTCATACCGACTACACAGCAGGAATACGGGCAGCTCTTCGGACTGCTTGGCAAAGAAGATGGGAGACGGTTGAAGAGAACTTAAAGTTCCCTGTCATTGCACCGCGACTGTTCCCTGACTGTTTCAGGTCACTTTCTGTCGTATCCGAATCGGACACACTCGTTTGACGCATTGCTATCTGACGGAACGCTCGCTTGGGCCCTATTGCGATGACTGCGTGGTCCCCCAGACTTTTGGTCACGCACATTCTTGTTGAATGTCCCAGTCTGGGTGATCTTCGCGCACGTTACCTGTGACGGTTTTGGGATGTGCGGGGTTGCTACCGCCTGTCGCTTGTAGAGTTCGTGCATATTGACTGGTGGACTTGTTGACTTTTGGGGGGAGGCCGGCCTTCTCCCTATTATTTAAGTAGTTTTTTGTTTTGTTTTTTTCCTTTATAGGTCGCACGCTCCTGCGCCTGGGGAACCTTCCCCCGACGCAGGAGCTTTCTTCCTGCTCGCTTCCTTTTCCCATTTTTTCTTTGGGAGAGGGGCGTTTTTTATCTTTTTGAATTTTATTTTAAAGTAGCTTAGTACTAGGCCAGTTTTCAATACGACGACAAATGCCCAAGTAGGCAGTCGCCAGATGAGCTCTTTAAAAATAAAAAAATAAATAAAAAAAATCTCGTGCGACTGATTAATAATCCTGATGGCTATTCGGCTATCTGTGCGAGAGAGGGGGACACCGAAGCCCTAACCTCCTCGCGTTCCACAGAAATCTCACATAAAATCAACCTTAAACCACAGACAATGCCACAAATACACTCCATAAAAGCGCGTAATCTGTCGCCGCCGCAACCCCTGGGTTGTAGGCTACTCTATTAACGAAATAACTGAGGAGATTCTTCAGAATCATTCGTCGGCAAGAGTAGCCGAGGGTATTAAATTCAAAAGCTACACTCACGTGTTCAAAGTAGTACACACCGAAACCACGATTACTATAAAAGCAAGAGAAATTAGCCTCTTCCTCTTCAATGTCCGTAACTGCCGCGAGCAGATTAAGTGGGAGGAAATTGTTAACCTGCAAATGTACTTCAGGTGCTACAGGTACAATGAACATACCACTCCTGCTTTTCGTAACTTTACCATTATAGTTTGTTCTGTGTGCGCCCAACAAGGCATGCCTGGCGTGAATGTAAGAGTTCGGCTAAGAAACGACTTAGTTGTCGCGGCTCATATCAAACAATAGCAATGATGTGTGTCCCATTAAAAAGGAATGAATAAAAATAACAAAAGAAAAGGGCAGAAAAAGGAAGCGAGTAAAGTTAATGCCACCTACCCGAAGGTTACCAAGGCAACGGTCGCAGAAAGTAGCGTGACCCTAAAACCTACTTTTCTGCAAATCGAGAATGAAAAGTCCATCAAAATAATGTGTTGCATATATTATGCACACATTGTCAATCTGACCATTCCTGGCACTTTCACGAAGGAGATAAATACCATGCTCGTGAAAAACTGCAGGGAACAAATGTGGTTTCCGGAAAACTCTCCATCGAACGAGGTCCTAAGAGTTAACCTCCAACCTCAGATCAAGCAGAGTGGCCCGAAATCCCCGGCCTTGAGCAATCCCCTTTCACAGGATCTTCGAGTCCAGGCTACGACGCTCAAAGTACACACTCAAACCCACACACAACAGACAAAACTTCAACAGATTTGCGAGTCGAGTGGGAGGAAGCCGCAGCTGTTAGGCCCAAGAAGATGGAGCATTCGCCCCACCCCCAAAAGACTTCACAGTCACGTCGACGGAGTAGGTCCTTGTCATCGAAAAAGCGGGCTCCCAGGTATATGTGATACTCAAGGATGCTTAATCTCAGGGTATATGCTACCAAAGGAAACCAGCTTCCATACGAGGCAGGCCCAGATGATATTGTCCATGAGCTCAGAGCCAGAAAATACAAATGGGATTACACGGCCGACACGACAGAAGACATAGTAAAAGAGGCTCTCTTCCGCAGACTCGTGAAATTTTTAACTCTGAGTTACGAAAGAAAGATCCGGCAAGGGAAGGACTCCAAAATCCTCCCCCCAAGGAACAAAAGTGGAACGAGAATAAACACGTACTAACCAAATATAACTACGCTACATTGCGAGCGTAGTATCTATGGTAGCTGAAAATCGAAGAAGACCTTACCGAAACATGACACCAACCTAATTTAACAAAATAACAACCCGAACATATAAACCCTAAATTACGAAAAATATAACCGAAATTTCACTAATCTTAGTGAGGGTTTTTAACAAATCACTACAAAGACTCGAATGCCAACGTATCGTGACAAATTATAAACTTAAATTACAATTCTACAATGCCAGAGCTACCCTGTCACCAGGGATCTTACCAACCAACTTCCTATGCTATACTAATCTTTATGCTTTTCCCACTTTGCTGGAGATACCCTTTTACCAGGGAATAACCCTTTCAAACTCGAATTAAACTATTTCTTTACTATCTTTTCAAAATGTTTCACCTCTATACCTCTCCTACTAATTATTCTACTACTCTCATCTCTACCTTATATGTGTTGAATGTTCAATCATCCCTCGTAGGCGCTCTCTCTCTCTTTCTCGCGCGCGCGCGCTCGCACTCGCGGATGGCCTTGTGAAAGACCAGTCGATTTCAAGTTGATACAGAAGGGGCGCTCTGCAAATTCCGGATTTCTTCTTCACCTAAATATCTCAGTGGAGAATCGCGAAGAGGGATGTAGTAGGGCTTTGCTTTTCCAAGTGCAAGTATAGTCTTCCAAAAGGACTTTACGTGAAGAAGTACTGCATCGAATTTGAATACCAAATGAAGAACTACCGGATTTGAGATTTAAACGAGCCTTCAAAAACAGTCAACTGCAAACCTTACATGAGACACCCTACTTATTGACGAATATAACAGAAGAATAAACGGCATATAAAAAGCGAACCTGCTACAAGCTAAGAATAAAAATATGCGAAGTGGACAACTTAATGTTTTGAAATAAAAATAAATAAATAGGCAATAAATTCAACCAAAATATACAATGCATTTACGTTTAACAGCTGAATTAGAAGTGAAAAATGAAGGATACTAAAGAACGGAAGTGCAACAAGAAGTCTATCATCATCTACAGGAGATCATGTTATCGATGACAAAAGCTTGAATGCTGACTCGTCAAAATGAGTAACGAAAAATATTAAAGAACTTAGAACAAATAAACAATTAATGAGGTCGCCAGGCAACCTGGCACACGTAGCCTCTTATTATATACACTTTATCCTACACCTTCTACCTTTTATGATTGTTGATCATTCCATTTCTATTCATTCCCTGAATATGACCTACCACGGTCTAAAGACGTCTCGAAATAAAATGTCTTTTAAGAATATTATTTCTCGCCTCAAAGACTCACTCAAAAAACTTGTAAGAAAAAAAATAAACGCTGCCATTGCTGTGGACTTCAACAGTGCATTTATACAACAGGCCTCCTGCCTAATTATATATATATATATATATATTAAATCAACAGATGAATTTATTGATATAATTCACACTACAAAACCAATTGGAATCATAACCTCATTAGACATAGAAAGCTTCTTCACAAACGTACCCGCCGAAGAAACAATAAACATAATAATTGACGAAGTATATAAAAACTCGAACAAACTTGCTCCTAAATTAGACCCCAACATATTGAAGAATCGTTTGAAGGCGTGCACAATGGAAGCACCATTTCAGGCACCTAAAGCAAAACTCTACAAACAAATTAACGGAGTTGCAATGGGCTCACCACTCGGATCGACTTTTGCAAACCTCTACATGGGTCGCCTAGAAAAAGAAATATTGATGGAGAATCATCGCAAACCTTCAACCTTCTGCCGTTTCGTTGACGATATATATATTGTAATTAAAGATGAAAATCAACTGAATAGACTTAAAACAAGAATGGAACAGCACTCTATATGTACAAAAAATTACGTATGAACTCAATTATAACGGTAAATTACCGTTCCTCGATATTGAAGTGACAGCAAGTGAAAATAAATACACAACTCAGGTAAATACTAAACCAACGAATTCTGTAAATTGTCTCAATGGAGATAACGAATGTCCAGAAAGATATAAAAATGTGTCATAAGAACATACATTAGACGCGCATACAAATGCAGTTCGTCATGGGCATTGTTCCATAACGAAATTCAAAGAATAAAGCAAGTCCTCATCAATAATGGTTTCTCTAACACTATGTTGGACAAAGAAACAAATATTCCTGAAAAACTTACATGAAAATAACAATAATAAAAATGAAGACAATAAGAAACACCCAATAAATATTTTCTATATGAACCAAATGAGTGAATCGTATAAAATCGACGAAAGAACAATCACCAATATTATACACCAAAATATAAAATGCACGAATCCAGAAGAAACGCTGGTAGTCACAATATATTATAAAACCAAAAAAATAAGTAATCACCTCATTATCAACGACTCAAGTAGGATAAAAGAATTGAAAACTTCGAATGTAATTTATGTATTCACCTATCCGCATGAATATTGCAAGCTTCATAATTCAAATAAATACATTGGAATGACAACCACATCCCTATATCGTAGACTCACCATGTATCTGCAAAACGGTGCCATCAGAAACCACTACATGCAACATGGAATTCAACTAACACGAGAAATTTTTGTACAAAATACCATTATCTAAAGGAGAAGTGACCGCACACGCCTTCATATCCTGGAAGCGATCCTAATCCACGAAGAAAAACCGACGATTAATGCTCAATTGACTGCCACTCAGCGAACCTTAAAACTCTTTACAGATTAACGGTCAATAATGACCGAAATCCCAAATGTACCTCTTCTAATTACTTCCTGTCAACCACATTACCCCTTTTTTTCATTATCTAAATTATCTTTAGTATATAAATGTAATGCCTTTAAATGTTTAGCCAGTGTACAATTAATTCGCCCCGAAGATGGTCAAACGTGACCGAAAGCTCAGCTAGCTAAAATAAACCATGAATATCGCAACACTTATTTATCTATAACTTTTCGCAAGATGAAAAAAGAATAATAAGGAGATTAGAAAAGCAAAGAAAGAAGCTAGAACTGGTCTTTAATAAAACATACATCTATAAATATATGCATGCTTTATTAAAGTCAACAGCTGAGGCAGCGTTATTGATTTTGACTTGCAATTACTTGATTTGCCATACAAGTCTCTTAACAGGATCTTCGAGGAGAGAGAAAATAGCCACAAAGGACATATTTTATTCCTAGACTTCTTTCGACCGCAGTGGATCATCTTCAAGGAAATATGGTATTAACTCTTATAATTTTCACAATATGGTACAGTATATATTCATTTGCGCCACTGCGCCTTTATTACAACACATAAACAAATATTTAAGCAATAAACAAATATTTAAGCAACTGTGAACTTATTATAAAATACCGAAGTTGCTTCAAAAGAAAAACATTTTGATGTGAATATTAACCAAAGGCAAGCGGAGCACGAGTGACGGCTGAGCCGAAAACACTTGCTTAAATACCCCGCGCACGTGACGTCACCGCCAGCCAGAAACGTCATGGATTTATCGCGAAGTCATAAATGACGTCACGGAAAAAACGCATACGCTAACCAGCGCTTAATCCACGCGACGGGGGATCCGCAAGGTTCGACTCAGACGGCACCCACGTGATCGCTGGCCTATGGGAAATAAAATGAAAATGAAACATAACCAGTGTGACTGAATTAACAAATGGTAATAATGAAGACAAAATAGCCCCTTTACTGAGCAAAATAACACTGGCCATAGAATCAGAATCCACATATAATGGGGGCGACATACATACAATATAAAAAGGGCAGCAAACTCGGTCCGAACCGCATGGGTGGGGTGAGACAAAACAAGGGACGCCTGCCTTTGGTCAAAAACCCAACCCAATCGGGACGGAGTGGCCCACCCGACTCGTGCTCCAACTCAAGGGACCCAGCCTGAGGGGAGGAGGACCGCCAGAAGGGCAACCCTGGAACTGTGCGCATAGGCCAATTGCACAGGAAAATTTAAACCTTTCAGACGGATTTTTTCTCTATCGATAAGATGACAAAAATTTCCCAATCATGGCACATGAAAATTTTAGAGGGAAGACTATATGTTACAAATTTTTTTCCTGTGCCGTTCACCGACTTCTCTTTGCCATTACCTCCTTTACCTAAAATCTCGATATCAATGATCAACGATGAAAAAAGGTAGAAAATGTATAAGAGTAGAGATGATAGGTAGAAGAGGTGTATAATAGAGAAAGAGAGTAGTTGTGCCAGTTGTCTGGCTACCTCAGTCGTTTATATCTTTATTAGCTGTAGTTATTAACACTAGTTTCTTATTGCAGCATTTAAGCCTTTGAATTCTTGTAGGCCTCTTGATGGTTGGATGACTTTACTTTTATTAATATGTGTCCTCTTCGGATCTTCTTTTATATGTATTCATTTATTGTTATTTTGTTATATTTACCTATGTATTGTCCACTTCGGATCTTTTATTTTATTGGTTTGTTTGTTTTTTGTTTTTTTAATTATCTTGTCCACTTCGGATATTTTAGCTAATATTATACTTATGTTTATTTTATTTATTTTTCTTATTTAACTGTCCACTTAGGATCATTTATGACCAATTTGTTATCTTTATTTACGTAAAATAAATCATTTTGGTTTTCTTTATCCATCGTTTAATATTGAATTGTCAATGTGAATTGAAATAGGATTAATCTTCTGGTAGTTTCTCCATAAATCGGTTGGATTCCTTGTCAAGCTATTATTTGGCTGCTTTTAAAAGCTCGCCTGAACCTTAATTTCTGAATGTCTAAATCAGGTAGTCTAATCGGGTTCAGCACCTCTTCTGGCATATTATCATAGACTTTCTGCCAAATATTTCGTGCTCGTCTATTTAGGGTAATGTTTAATGGCTCGATGTCCGTCGCCTCATGTAATAATCTAGTAGGAATGTAGTCAAGCAGTGACACGTTGGTAATAAATCTTATTGCCTTATTTTGGATAATTTGAGCTTTCTTAATAACTGTTTTGCTCAGGGTATTAAGGGGTATAGCCGGGTACAAGAGAAGTGGTCTCACCAACAACAGATAGAGTTCCCTTTTGTTGCTCGCCGAGAGATATCTAAAGCGATAGAGACTCTGTAGCGTTTTCGCAGCAGCGGTGATCTTTTGTAGGTAAGGGGCCCTGTACCCATTCGATGTTAATTTCAAGCCTAGAACTCGGCCTTCTCTTGAGTACTCATACAGCTCATCCTGCACTAGTACATCCGATGTTTTCCGACGGCCAACTGGTATCACTTTGAACTTTTGGACATTTGTTTTTATCTTATTTCTTCTTTCGAAGTTGTTGACATTAACAATTTCTCTCCCTGTCCTGTTAGCGATGTCGTTAATATTTTTGTAAACGCTGGTAACGATTTGAGTGATATCATCTGCTAGTTGTACATACTGGGTAAGATTTTGAACAAGATGTGGTAAATCCCCAGTATACACTGAATACAGGGTTTGACTGAGGCAGCCCCGTTGAGGTACCTCAGCCTCGAGACTAAAGGATATCCCTTCTGTACCATTTATCTTCACCACTGCTTCTCTTTCCTCCAGATAGTCGCATAAAATCCTGGTCAAGTTTCCATCCATGGCTAGTTCACTCAGTTTGTTTTTAAGACCCGGTAGCCATACTTTGTCGAATGCCGAGGCCACGTCGCAAAGTACGACATCGACATTACCATTCGTCGCTTTCCAAATCGCTATTCTCTCCGTAATTAATGCCAGAGCCGTTTCTGTACCTAATTTCCTCCCGAACCCATGTTGTTGAGAGTTGTATAAGTTATGGGTTTCCAGGAAGGTCCTCAGTCTGGTGTTAAGAAGTTTTTCGAGTAATTTGCCCATAAACTCCAACAAGGAGATGGGCCTATAGCTGCTGATTTCCTTCTTCGGTTTGCCAGGTTTCAAAATAAAGATCATACGGGCTTTTTTGAATTGGTCCTGGAAATAGCCAACATTGAGGCAGGCATTAAATATCTCCAGTAGACCTTCGTTGATGTTATTGGGGGCATTCAGTATGTGCATTTTAGTGATGCCAGTTATGCCCGGCGCTTTTTGCTTAAAGATTTTGAGGGTTCACTCGTATTCTTCGTGCGTGAACGGTCTACCTTCATCTTGTGCAACGCGGGATCTGTCCACGAAATGATGTGGAGTGAGGTCGGCACCTAGGTCCTGCAATCTAAGTAGAACTTCTTCTTCTTACCTCTCATCAAATAACTCATTGTCCTCATCACTAATACGAAAGCGGTTTTACCAATATTGTCTAAATTCTCTCTCAATATCACGGTCTCCAGTATATTCTATGCCGTTGACTCTAATGCTGATGTTGTTTCTAGGAGGAATGCCTCTCAGTTTCTTTATTTGACACCAAAACTTTTTGGGGTCTCCTTCTGCGTCGATTTTAGCAATGATTTCATCCCACTGGCGTCTCGTTTTTCGCGAATATGAGTTGCCTGATCTTGTTTCTCAATTCACGCAGCTCTTGGTACCGCTGTGCCGTGATATCATGCATATCTATGAAGAAGACGACTGCCTCCACCTGATCCATTTTCTGCTGTATATTTTCGTCCTACCTTGGAGAAGGAAGAATTTTATGCTGCATCCAGTGGATAGCCAGGCGGTCATCTTCCAAGATTTTCGAGGTGAGAAAATCGAGTTTCTCGTCGATCTCTTCTAAGGTTGCTCCCTCGAGATGTTCGATATGCACTTGGCGCAGATGTTCACGGTATAATTCCCAGTTAGCTCTTGCTAGGCATTTTCGTTTGGGAATCTGCACCTGTATTGGAGAAGTGGAGCTGTGGGTAATCATACTTATATGATCTGACGGTATGAAAGGGCCCGGAAGAGTAACATGGTTAAGAGAAAAGTTACGATTTGTTAGCACAATGTCAGGTGTGGTCGATGATCTTGCCGTATGGAATGTGGAGAAGTTTGGCCCTTCTCTTTGCACAACTGCTCTGTCTATTAGGAGGCTGAGTGAGTTACCGACTCCATTAAAGGACTTCGTATAGCCGGCCTCCCTGCACCGGGAATTCAAATCTCCGACAAGTATCGTTGAGGCCTCTCTCCTAAACAGCCATATAAAGTTGGGGATCAGTAATACGGGCGCCTGGGCGGTTAAAACCCGACTGCAACAACCAGGTCATCATATGTCATATGGATCTTTACCGCCAAATATGATTCCTCTAGGTCCTGTATTTCTTTAAATCTGATGCCTTTTCTGATTGCAATTGCAGCCCCGTCAAACCTTTCCTTTGGGTGGCTAGCCATTAAAACTTCATAGTTATAAATCTTTATACGTTCTATTCTATCATCTAATCCATGCTCAGAAATAAGCACGATATCGGGATCAGCGTTCCTGATGATTTCATTGTATACACCGCTTTTGTTCTAACATCTGTTAACGTTCAGCTTGAAGATCTTCAGGTTGTAAATGAGTTTGGTAGAGATAGCCATGGTTAATTGATATTAGGATGCTTAACCTTAGTCCCATTTTCTCTGGCTGGTGACCTTACCCTACCAGATCTTTTCTTCCTGTATTGATCCTGGTTAAGGTTTAAGCAAGACTCGGGGCATATTTCTATTTTTCCCTTTTTGAAGGCGTCTAGGAGCGATTCTTCAGTAACGTCGGCATAATAGTCCCATTTATATTTGCCTTTAGTGACTCCTTCTATGAGCTCATTGACATTGGCTTTATTTGGAATGGGAGCAGATGGAAAGCCGTAGATTTCAATGCACAGATCTTGGGTCGACCGATAGATTGGTGCAACGGAGGCAGATGTCGATGCCACAGGTACAACCTCATCGTTTTCTGGTAGGGCCTCTTTCTGTTGGTCACTGATTTCCATCTTGTTGTCCTCATTCACGGCACGTTCTTTCTTGCGCAAGCGCGGATCGCGAGAAGCAGAGCGGGGTCTTGTCTCTGGTTGCTTTAGATTCGATAATTTGGCTTGAAATAGTTCTTCTGATGGCGGGTTATCCGGGAACCACATTGGCTTTAGTCCATTCTGCATCAGCATCTTGTTCAACTCAGTTGCATAACTGCCAGGATTCGTTATGTTCACGAAATGCACGTGTAATATGCACATAATAAGGTCTGGTATCATGTTCTGGTCTATCTGTATCGTGGTTTTCTGCTCGGAAACTTTCGTCGCCTGTGCATATGAAGTAGTTCTTCTTTGGTTCCTCTCCTCGATCATGGTCTTCTTCTTATCCATTATCAAGGCCTTATTTATTGGGCAAGCCATTGATAGTGTACGATGTGAATTGCCACAATTGATACATTTCTTATTAGAGCTAGTACACTCTCTCCACGTGTGGCCAGATTCTGAGCACTCAGAACAGATCTTGACTGCAGCCCGACAGTCCTTAGTGGCATGCTTTTCGAGGGCGTAGCAGGAGAAGCAGATCTGCATCGGCACGAAAACCTCTCGCTCAATGCAGCTGGCGGAGATTTTTGTATTAAGAAGGACCAGTCCATTTTCCGCCGCCTTCGTTGCCATCTCAGTGGTTTGAAAAATTATTTTGAACACATGGGAGTGTTCCTTTCCTTCGCGGTTCCTGAACTTTATAACGTCGTCGATTTTTGCCCAACTTTGTTTTGCCTCCACTTCTTGCTTTATCTCTTCAGCTGAGTGAATACTAACGTAAGGGTCGATACGTCTGCAAACGATCGATCTCTTGGCTGATACATGTGAGGAAACTCGTGGTATGAGGCCGATCTCTTTTAATTTCTCCCTCGAATTTGCACTCAAAAGGTTGTCTAAGTCTTGATTCGTGTCGCAAAAGGCCAAGTAACCATAATATTGGTCCTTGAGAAAACGGTTTCAAAGACCTTCTCGCGCGAAGGCGTTTGGCAGCGCTCTTTGACATGGAGCGGGACTCTCTTCTCGCCCTTAGGGTCGTCCATGATGCCCTCAACAGCAGGAGCTACTTTAACCTACCAGGCCCTTATCGCGGGGGCGAGTACCTAAGTAGACTTTGGTTCACCCTTACTGCCCTACCTAACTAATATGTCTATCAGGGTCCTCCTATCTGTCCTGACCACTCCGCCCCATAATGGGGCCGCCTTCTTCACGCCCCCTGCGGGGCTTCCTTCCCGGATTCGGACACGTCAGATGCAGATGGCTTCTATAGACCTTAGCGGCAGAAAGGTTATCAGAACCAAAGTTGTGCTGGTGTTAAGGGAACAGACAAGATGCAGGCGAGAAACTCCAGTTCATCTTAAAATCCCTCGTCGGCCGGGTTTACACCATCGCGGGTGTGAACGCGCGCGCGCGTGCGCGTATGTCCTTCGTAAAACCAGACGGTTTCCGTTTAACCCAAGCGGGCGTTCTTCAAAAAGCCGTAGAAATTTTTAAGCTACTGGAATAACTGAGAATTCCGAGAATTGCAGAAGTAGGACTTTGCTTGTAAGAGGTAAAGTCTTCTTGGAGCGCAGTCAATCTAGATATAAAAATCTCATCCCGGTTATATACGCTTTTGTAACATATAGTTTTCCCTTTAAAACCTTTTTGTGCCATGATTGGCCAATTTTTGTACGCTTATCAATAGACAAAAATAAATCCTTAATTATCGCGGTTCAACGGAGGCTTTTAGGGATAAGTTAATAAAAAAAAAGAAAAGTAATCCAAAAGCACAAATCTGAACCATTTTAAAAACAGTCGCTAAGCAAAGGACGAAACCCGTAATTATTTGATAGAATTTCCATCAAGTCTTCAGGGCCTAATCAGTTAATATACAGGGTGTTACTAAAGTATAGAGAGAAAAAATATCACAATTGTCTCTTCTTTCAAGATCCTTACCCACCTTGAGTTCTTTTTCTGGGGTATGATAAAGGAAAAGGAGCCCTCAATGAAACCTAATGACATGAAACTGTGCTCAAATGGACGGAAATTTGGTGTTAATGCATCGGGTTCATCAGGTGACTCTCGCATTGAGTTCGAGTTTTGAAACAGATATGGTGAAAATCATATTGAAGATGTTATTTATTAAAATTTAAATTAAATAAAATGTATTAATTCAAATTAGATAAAATTTAGCTCCCTTATTTTAGTGACTAGTCATTTTGCCTGTGTCCAGAATTTAGGGATACCCTGTACATGCATGGTCAAAACATTTGGCAAACACAGTTTTATCCCTAGAAGATCTAGATGAATAGAATGTCCCCAAATTTTCTTCTAAGCACTAAGAGCAACGCCAACAAAAGCTTCATAAGGAATTTGGACGTGATCCTTGTGTTCTTGAGCATAAAAAAGAGGCAGATGTCATAGGGCACCTGTAACGAAATGGCTTTGACACCAGTACAAAATACATATTGGATATAAGCTCATCGGACAAAATATTAGTCACTTGTAACCATAGTAAGGGCCTCTTGCACGCCATTTTGCTCCATATGTTCATGCCAGGGAATTCCCTGTGTAATGTTCTTTCTGAACTGGGTGGTAAAGGACCAGAATTGACGTTTTGTAGCAATTCCTGTCCCAAAGCAAATCGATTTGCAATACAAGCCTAGAGATTCTATGACGGTCCCTGTCTGTTAACACCTTCTTCCGTCCGTATTTTGGGAGTTCTACCATTGCTTGTAAATCCGGTTGACTGTACTCGTTGAAACACTGCCAAATTCCGCCACATGATGACCTTTGGCGCGGCCAAATGCATTCACACCTTTTTAACATTCCATGACGTCGCTTTTCCGGCCCATTTTAAGTAGAGCTGATTTGCTATCTACAGATCTTCACACCGTCCGCAACACAAATAAAGCCTAACTAACGTTTCGACGTAAACTAAGCTACACCTCTCGGCTTCAGATGTTAAATTATGTTTTTTCTCCCTAGGTGACTAATTCTTTGTCCGATGAACTTATATGGGTTCAATCCCCCTTAATTTGGCCAAAACTTGTAGATGATCCTCAAAATCACGGGTTGAGAAGCGAATTGGAGCCGATAACGACCCTCATTAACCATAGAATGAAGAAATATCCTGAAGTTGATTATCCAATCAGAATGATTCTTAGTGCACACTCACTTTTATTGTTTTCTGGAGAGGTTATTAAATATATGAAACTTATAGATAATTCGATTGTCAAAAAAGATGCCCCATTTACAAGGAGATGGGTCACTAAGACAATCTAAAGCGATATGAAATTTAAGGAGCATAATATGTCCTGTCAAAATGGAAGAGACAACAGAATATGTATCCTAAAAATTTAGAATCATAAGACTATAGTAAAAAAAATCCACTCAGGATTTTATAGAAAGTTAATAATAATGATAATATAATAATAATAATAATAATAATACTAATAATAATAATAATAATAATAATAATAATAATAATAATAATAATAATAATAATAATAATAATAAATGTTTTATATGGTGCCCTTCAAGGCCTTTAAGCTTTCACAGGGCGACGTCTATTCACTAGGAAAAGGCCTAAGTGAAGTGGTGGGTTTTTCGCGAGCGCTTGAAAGAGCCAGGCAAGGTAAAGGAGCGTAGGAGCGGAGGCAGACCATTATTATTATTATTATATAGAACATGCAAAGAGCCACACTGAAAATTGTAGAAATTATACCGACAAGAGGTGTCAGTGCAGGTCAAAGCACATTCAGAAAGAAAGGCAACAGAATTACACAGCAACAAAAAGACATTAGCCAATATTTTAGACTTATTCAGCGTAGGAGCAGTCACAATATTTGTGAGCAAGGTATTCCACAATCTACATATGCTCGGTAAAAAACACTTAGAAAACTGAGATTTAGAATGACGACCAATTTCGAATGTCATGGAATTTACAGTCTCAGAATACCTAGTAACTCTGGCTGGTTGATAAAATCTCGGCAAATTTTATGCAGAGGATAATTTACATCATTCACTACTTTAAATAAAATACAAAGAGCTCCAACATCTCTACAATGGGCAATGCCTAAATCCAAATCTGATAGTAAAGGTTTACAGAATTAATTGCACGATCAAGCAATCTCAGATGAGAGTCTTCAGCAGAACTCCATACAGCAGGGCAATATTCAAAATGAGATAGAATAAAAGAAAATAAGCACTTGCAAAGAACAACATTATCATCATAAATTTTCTTAGACTTAGGAAGAATGCCCAATTTCTGCGAGATATCCAGAGACATGTATCTTAGCTGCGTTTCAAAAGTGAGTTTCGAGTCTAGAGTTACTCCCAAGAGCTTAAACTGGTTAGCCTTGTTAATCGAAGCTCTATTTATTAGCAAATTTGGATGTTCAGGTAAAAGAGAGCTAGAACGACTCACAATCATTCCCTTAGCTTTACTAGAGTTCAATTTCATACCCCACTGAATACAACAAGAATGGATTTTATTCAAATCCTCAGTTAGGCTGTCTGCAACACTCAGTCTCATTGCAGGAGATGGAACATGAGCATAAAGAGAGGTGCCATCAACATATGCTAGAATTAATTCTATTAGTGATATTAAAACCACATGTCACTAGTATAGAATATAACAAGCAAAGGCCCAAAGAACGCTATCCTGAGGAACTCCATAATATACTCTAGAATGAAAACTAAAACACCCATCGACAACAACACGTTGTTATCTATTAGTTAAAAACTCTGTTAAAACACTTGAGACTCTACCACTAAAGCCAAAAAACTTCAATTTAAAAATTAAACCATTATAGTTGACAGTGTCAAAGACAGCACTAAAGTCAAAAGAGACAAGCCTAGACTCACAATTATTTTCTAAAGCAGAATGCATTCCATGTACCAGCAATAATAATGCATCAGCAGTGCCTAGCCCCTTTCTAAAGCCAAACTGAGTCCCTGGAAGCAACCGTCTCAAATATACATCAAGACGTTTGGGCAACAGTTGTTCAAAATCTTAGATAAAATCGTTGTGATGGAAATGGGACTATATTTACCGGGAAATAAAGACGATTATGATCCTTTGGGAATTGGGGGTAATGATGCCTGAACGCTATCATTCACGAATTTACCCCTGACGAACTAAAATACGAAATATAACAGCCAGTTTGGGAGCTAGCTTACTGCTAAATCTTTTTAAAATCAATGGAAATAGACCAATAGGATGAGTTGCCCCATACTCGCCCAAGTTAGATAAAAGAATTTTTATTCAAGCGGATCTGAAGGCAAATGTATTAACACTAGAACGCACACTAAATTTTTTTTCCCTTAAACACCCAAGGGGGTCAAAATTACCCTTTGTCAAGTTTTTCATAAATAAATATATTTTTATCACCAAAAATATTCTTTTCAGAATAACATAAATGAAAAAAGAACATTGAGATTTAAAAAACATTTTTTTTGTAAAATTGCTATGAAATAAGTTGTCGTATCTAAACATGCAAACCAAGCCATGTTTTATCATGATAGTTATTGCCAAAGAGTACACACATACTTTAATTTTGCAGTACACTTCCTCACACCATCTTTTTGCATTTTCTGCACCTTAATTTAGTCTTATACTCCTTACATTGTTGATGAACTTGACACAATGCAGCGACAATTACCGGCTGTTTCTACTTCCTCTGAATCAGAATCATCGCCATAATCTGACAGCTGCTTTGTAGATCAGTTATTTTTTACATAATCCTCCCTTAGTTCTTCAGCCAGTTTTTGTATAAACTTCTTTCATGAAATCCTTTAGCTAGTAACAGCTAGATACGTGATTACAGCATTACATGCCATATTGATCTAGAACGTCTACACGACATTTAGTCTTATTGTAATAAAACACTATTTCAGGTTTTTTCTCCTCATTGCTCTCAATTCTTACACTCGTATGGGTACTACTCATTAGCAGAACATTTATGTTTTTCTTCCCCTGATATACTGTAAGAGATATACCACTGCTTTTTAGAACTGATGTATCATTTAGGGGCTGGCGGGTGTTATTCACTAAATCTGGAATTTTTCTTCTCGCCCTGTTCATTGTTCCAACAAGGCTAGTACCTTTTTTTTTTAAGCGTCCTTGCTAAATTCAATGATGTAAGGAAATTACAATTTGTTACATTTCTTCCTGTATTTAGATATGGTTTCATGAGATTTAATACGATGTACTCCGAAACATGTATGTTTTCTGGACGAAGTTGATCCTTGCCTAAATAAGGGAAGCCATTTAGCAAGTACTTCGATTCACTGTCAACAGTAAGCCAAAACTTTGCCCATATTTTCCGACTTTGATGACATAAACTGTGTAAATAGGCATCTAGCTTTGCTTGGGAAAAGATGCTCATCGATCGTTATATTGGATGATGGCTTATAACAGATAAAGGAATTTTTTTAGGAATCATTCCATGTTTCAGAAAAAAAGGCAAATCTATCCCCCTGCAAGCGTTGCGATCTTGTTGACTTATAACCAAAATCTAAGAAATCTCATAATTTCACAGAAGAGATTACGAGACATGGTTTGTCGACAAAATGGGAGGACCCAGGGTTCAGACCATAGAGATTGAAGATCAATATTTCGTGAGCTGCTAACTCCGCGTGCATATAAAATTGCAATAAAGGCATGTAGTTCAGAAAGTGAGAAGGACCATGTTTTGTCCTGGAGTATTCGTTCAGCTTTCGCTTCGGTTTGAAGAGTTCTATCATTTAGAATTTAAAACAATGCAACATTGACCATTTACAAATCAAATGGTATTGGATATTATGACGCTACAAGATTTGATAACTAATGTCTAGCTGAGTGAAAGAATTACGTTCCAGTTAAGCGTATATAAGTCGCATTTGGAGTGGTCATTTGCTGGATGGTGTTCTGGATCTGGATGAAATTGCAGCCGCTAATATTCGCAATAGTGTAAACTTGATGCCACATTGATAAAAAAATAATAAAACTCTATGCTATATTGATAATAAGGCCTAAGCTGAATGTTCTATTAATAAAAAATGGGCTAAACTGTATGATCCATTGATAAAAAAGGCTGACACAGTATGTCAAATTGATATTAAAGGCTTAAACTGTATTTTTTATTTATAAATAAAGGGCTTAACCGTATGTTTAATTGATAAAAAGGTCCAACCGTTGTTTTCTATTCATAAAAATAGAGGTAACTGTAAGTGATATTGATAAAAAACGCCTAAATTGTATAGTTCATTGATAAAATAATCCTACACTGCATGTTTCATAGATAAAAAACCTTACTTTATGTTACTTAGATAAAAGAGGCCTAAACTACATATTTCATTGATAAAAAAGGCAAAGCTTTATGTTCTCTAAATAAAAAAGGCCTAAACTATATGGTTCATTGAGACAAAACGTTCAATCTGTAAGTTTCATTGATAACAAGGCCTAAACTGCATGTATCATTGATGAAAAAGACAAACTTTATGTTTCATTGATAAGAAAGCCCAACCATTAAGTTCTATTGAAAAAATGAGTAAACTCTCAGTTCCACTTATAAAAAAAGCATATGGTGTATTTTCTATGAAATAAAGGCCTAATCCTTATATTATGGATAAAAAAGGACTAAACTGTAAGATCCATTTCTAAAAAAACTATATTGTATGATCCATTGAGGAAAAACCTAAATTATATTTCCATTGATAAAGAGGTCTAAACTGTTTGTTGCGTTGATAATAGACAGCTGTATATTTCATGAAAAAAGGCCCAACCCTTATGTTCTATTAATTAAACATTATTAAGCTCCCAGGTCCATTAATAAGAAATGGCCTAAAATGTATGTTCCATCGATAAAAAGACCTATATTTTATGTATCATTGATAAAAAGGCCTAAATTCTATGTTCCATTCATCAAACAAATGGTCAAAGCTGTCTGTTCCATTGAGAGAAAATAGTTAAACTGTATGTTGCCTTGGTACAAAGGCCTAATTTGTATGTTCCATTGATAATTAGGCATAAAATTATATTATATTTTTAAAACTACTAAACTGTCAGTTCTATTGATAAAAAAGCCTAAACTCTATGCCTCATTGATAAAAAAGCCCAACCCTTATGTTAAATTGATAATATCTTACTACACCGTATGTACATTGATAAAAAAAGGATTAATGCGTTAGTTACACTGCTAAAAAAAAGGCCTAAACTGTATATTTCATTGATATAATAGGCCGAAACTTATGCATAACCTATAGGCATAAACTGTCTTTACATTGATAAAAAACATTAGATTTTACTCCATTGAAGAAAAAGTCCTAAATTTGAATGTTCCACTGATAAAAAGGCTTAACATGTATGTTTCATTGATAAAATAGGCCTAAAATGTATATTTTATTGATAAAAAGCCAGAATCTTTATGCTTCATTGATAAAAAGGCCTACGGTCTGCATGTACAACGTTCTTTGCTCATAACTAAACGGTCATCCACACTAAAGTAAACTGCTGGGCGCGCACGGTAAAACTGTTACCCATTGTAAGTATATTATGATATTATATGCTGATATGATGGGGAGAGTGCGCAACTCTTATGAATTTGGCTTCAGCAAACAAATAATAATTATAATAAGGGTAATGGTAATGATAACGATAAGGATAATAATAATATTGATCAGCAAGTAAAGACATTTTTGTGCCACAATATAAGAATTTCAAACAATATGCATCTGTATTTATTTGAGAGAGGACTTTTTATCTCGGACAATGCCGGGTGCATATGGTAGTCCATATATAAAATTTAATAATGACTTGCTCTTCATTCGTTTTTAAGTTTCATTATTTATATCTGTATTGTGTATCAAAACTTTCTACACAGAGACCTTATTTGCGAAGAAGTCTAAGGTTAAAGAATGCAACATACAAAAACTGCGATTCTTAAGGAGAGGTATTGAAGCTCGCTTTTCTCGCAACTTCGTACGGCTGGGGTAGAAACAAAAAAGTGGAGAGAGAAGGGGGTCTTGAAGCTTGCCTAGCTTTCATGTTTCTACGTCTAAGGAAAAGGGAATTGAGGGTTGCATCACTCGCGGGCTCGTAATAATGTGGGAAAATAACGAGAAAGAAAGGAAAGGAATACAACTTAGGTGGTATGATTTCTTATGACGTTAAACCAATCAGCGACTTCACTCAAAAAAGATCCGTGACCTCGCCAATCAGAGACTAGAGATTAGGGTAACAAAATGGACGATTCGGCATTTGTGCTATACTTCTACTACTCTGTGCTAATGATACATTTTTATGTATAGAGGGAGGTAGTTTGTTGTTTTGGTGAGGGGAAGTTTGTTGTACTGGAATTAATAGAATTATGCTGGTCCATTTTTAGTATGGGTTAACTTGCTTTGTGGTTTAGGAGAGGGAAAATTTGGATTAACTGGATTTGGTGGAAGTGTGCAAGTGGTACATTTTTGAGTATGGGTGGAGGTGATCTATAGTGTAATAGCGGAGAAGTTTGTTCAATTGATATTAGTATAATTGTGTTGGGGTAGAGTTATGAATATGGGTGAAGATAGTTTGTGGTTTGGGAGAGGGGTAAGTTTGTTGTATTAGAATTGGTAGAAGTGCGAGGTAGCGGTTGTATGAAATTGGTTTACTGCCCTCGTGAAGTGCTAGTGGCTTCCTATTATATTTAAATTCACTTTAATAGGTAGTTTTGTTTTATTTTGTAAGTGATTAATATATCTGGATGCGTGTAAATCTTGTGTAATTTTGAGCGTTTGGTTTTGTTGTGTTCGGATCTTGCATCCAAACAGTGTTGGGTAGCTGACAATGCATAACATTGTTAAATACAAATGTACCGGCTTAAGTGACATGTGAATATCAGAGATTTAGTGATATGTAGTGAATGGTAGGGATTGATTACCATGGAGTAATGCCATAGATTTATTAATATGTTGTGAATGTAAGGGATTGATCACCATATGGTGAACCTCCCAAATTTTTACCATGTAGTGAATGTCAGTAACTTATTTTATTTAATGATTCTCAATGATTTGTTGCCATGCAGTGGGTTCAAGGGATTTATTCCCATGTAATGTCAAATATCAGTGCTATGTAGTTAATGCTAGGAATTTTTTCCATGTAGTAAATAGTACGGCATTTTGTCATGTAGTTATGGGATTTATTGCCATGTAGTGAAAGGACATTTTGGCATATAGTGAAGAGATTTTTTTCATGTAATGAAGGGGTTTATTTTCATGTAGGGAAAGGATTTCTTGCCATGAAGTGAAGGGAATCACTATCATTTATTGAAGGAATTCCTTGTCATGTAGTGAAGGGCTTTGTTGTCATGTAATGAAGGGATTTCTTGCCATGTAGGAAATCACCTTTTTATGTGAACTTTATTGAAATCTTTGTCTTATCTGCCTAATGAGTTCGCTACGTATTCCTGTGTGCCATGTATAGACAACGCCTAAAATAGTTATTGAGAAGGAAACGTGAATAGTCAAAATACTAGAAACTTAGCATAGGATACCATCTAGCCAAGAGTAAAGACACTTTCTCTGATATAGGTGCCAACGGTTCGGTTACTACGTGAAACTATAGATCTCCACTGAAAAGGCATCAAACTTTGCGACTGACTGATAAATATCCTACCAAACCAATACCTGTGTATAACGTTATCGCTAGGAAAAAAAGTTCAAGGAAAGATGAATTACGCACACAGTGACTCAACATGAGTTTGGACATTCCTTTTCTCTAACATTCTAAAACCATCCCTGGGATCCATATCCCCGCTGCTATTATAGGGTAGTCATAGTTCTTTATTATAAGCAAAAACACTTAACACAGAGAAAGCAAAACAAAACATAAAAGCTCACACAAAAACAAAAAATGATTAAATTTTAAGTAATTTACAGTAGGAATTATCAGGCAATGTTTTCTACATGTTATTCACTCATTTCCAACGCGTCGTTTTATGTTCGAACCGATTAGTTATCGCCATGCGAGAGATTACTTCGTTAGTTATTTGATTTAGATAATATTTAGAAGAGGTATGTAAGAGGCAAGGTTTTAGGAATATTGTCTCTTACTTTGCATTGTCCACCGCCTTTTCTTCTTTTCCACCATTTGGTCTTGAGGCCTGAAAGTCTTCCGTTTTCTTGCAACGTTAAAATTTTCCCTGATATTGCGTTCGTATATGGTGATCCTGCGATGGTTACATAAAAGGTAGACATAAGGATGCTTACTCATTCTAACTAAGCCTTATTTTGTAAAATAATAACTATCATGCATAGCAGGTACCATTTTATCAATTTTACTTTGAATTTGTTTCGGAAATTTTTCAGGAAATTAGATGATTTTCTTCCCTACGAAAAAAATATTAAATAAAGATTTGCTTGGCTTGGCTTAAGATGGAATTTTTTTGATTGCGGAAGGGAAAATTGAAGCGTGTAAAATGGGTTACGATGTTATTTAGCTCGAAACTTGAATTTTAAAGGTTATTTTAATTTACAGTTTGGTTTAGATATTTTTTATTTAGTTTTGAAGGTTTTCACTATGGCAAAATATAAAGATCGTACCTTAGTAACAATTTTAATTGATTGTAGGTAATAAGTAAAAAAGGGATAAATAAACAAGGATTGCCTACTAAGTTAAACTGAATGGCACCAAAAATCTAAGGTTCTAAACTGAGGACATGATACTTTTTACCAACTTGGTTGAAACGCTATTAGATCGAATAGTCTCACATCCGTGCGATATCATCATATATGGCATAAAAATTTTGCCTTTAAAGGGTTGATTTGCACAGCCATGGCCAATTTTTTTCGGACACCTGAAATCTTTCTTATTCCTTAATGTTTCAACTGGACTACGGCTTTCTTACGAGCCCGAAAGCTCAAACGACGCAGATACATGTGATGACGTTGCATACTGAGCCTAGATCGTCAATAATGAGGTCAGTTTCGGTTGTTCCTGCTTTCTTGAATCTTCGTCAACGCTTCTATAACATAGGATATGATTTCTTGTTCATCTCGTTGGTAGCTTCAGGCAGGTTGGGGATGATTAGTGACAGTTTTTTATGCTTTGTTTTACTGACTCACCTATATTGGCCCCTCTGTCGATATAATGGACTGGTTTATGAAGTTTCCGTGATGTTTAAATCTCTCGAACCACATTTGCAGTCGAAGGTAGACAGACTTGTGGCAGAAATTCCCAGTCAAACAAATTATGGCTTTATTTTTTATTTGGAACTTTGGAATATGTTGGTGTAGGTTTGCTTATATGTGTCCGATGCATCTGGGAAGCAAAATAAAAATACAAGTTTCATTTTAACTCTCTTTTGAAAAATGTTGGAATATGTTGGTGTAGGTTTCCTTATATTTGTTCAATGCATCTTGAAAGCAAAATAAAAGTACAAGTTACATTATAAATCTTTCTGAAATATCTAAAATGGCGTTGATTTTTAAATGTATGAAATCTTGTTATGCGGTATGTTACAGTTAAAATGTCCCCATATATCACATGATATTTTTTTATTAATATGGTATTCCATATCGAGAGACTATAGTAACTATATGATAATGGCGAAAAAACTTAACTCTTGCGTGGAGAAAAGAAGTCTGAAAACCTCACTGCATAAGGAAGGTCTCACCTGTCGATAAATCGCTCTGAGGGTTGGCTGATCGCATTCGTGTGGCATAGAAGTGTTAAAGAAGATTTAAGAAAGCGAAAACATTTAAAACTGACCTCGTGCTGGACGGCCAAGGCTCAATATGCAACGTGATACCAGGTCTCTGTGTCGTTTGAGCCTTCGGGCTCGTAAGAAAGCCGCAGTCTAGCTGTAACATGAATGTACAGACGGTAGGCAGGTTAATGTATCCGTAAGAACAGTCCGTTGTAGGCTGCTTACACAACGGCTGAAGTCTTGTAAAGCTGACCAGAACCCACTGATCAAATTCATTAGAAATGAAGTAGGCTGATTTGGGCACGTGGTTGCCGCACCTGGCCTCTTGTCAGTGAGGACATTCCGTATGATCAGAAGAGTCCACGTTTCAATTGTTCTTGACCACAGGAAACGTTAGAGTATGCAGGTGGCCAGGGGAGAAGTGAAATCAAGAGATCATATTGCCGACAGTAAAACATGGTGGCCGCTCTGTAATGTTATGGGGTTGCATGTCAAGTTCAGGGGCGTGTAGTCTCACCATTTATGATGGCACCATGAAATAACAGAACTACTATGCTTCCCTGAGAGATTATATACTGCCCTCTGCTCGCAACATCTTCTGAAATACCCGGAATGTGATTTTAGAATCACTGGAACCATACAGTGATTCTGGGACAACCATATCACGGTTATGCACTGGTCACCTCTGTCGCTGACTCTGAATTCTCTAAAACCTATGGCAGTACCTTAAAAGGGCCGTAAGATGTTGTCAGCCAGCCTCCACTGAGCAACTGAATGTGAAAAGGTGGACCAGCATTTCACCCCTCAGGTGTCGTACGCTAGTAGACAGCAGGCTCTCCAGGCTACTGAGATTCCTGTATCAGTTTCCTGTATATGTTAATGATGTTGCACGTTTTGAAAATTTTGCATTTTGTTCATTCTTGTTAATTGTTTGGGGTGCATATATTATTGATATTATTCCTCATTATTTCATTTCACTCTTATATTATAATGATATGCAAATAAAATTTTACAACTTTGCATTTATCTAATTTCCTAAAAATTCCAAGGTGTACCAAAACTTTTGCACGCTGATAGACGTCTTAAAATGTTTCACATTGCAGCTGCTTATTCAAAGTGAGTTATTTACAATTGACCACAGCAATATTTCTAACACTAAAATATGTGACCTAAGTAAAAAGGTTACTATTTACTTTACCGTAATTACTTTTTGAGTACATTTTAGTACTTCTTCCTGTAGCATTTTTTGTTCTTGCTCAAATCTGTCATGCTTTTATGGAGGTCAGAAGGCAAGATGCGGCAAAACATAATTTTATTCCGATTTAGTAGAATTCGGAGTTAACTTCAATTTTGTCACATTTTGCTTTACGACCTCCCAAAAAGAAAAACAGATTTGAGCTGAACCAAAAAAAGAGTTAAAAAAACGCTGAGCTAACGTAACCTAGCCTTCAATTTTCAAATTACCTAACGAATTGCTCTCCTCTCACACCCCGATTTTTTAATTAACTTGTAGTGTAAAGAATTGGAAAGCACAACACCCCAAAATTTTTACCATATTTTGCCTTACGACAAGAAAAAGATCAAGAGAAGATTTATATAAATAAGAAAAACAGATGAAAGAGTAGCAAATTACACCGTGTTCCAAACTGATTTACAATCCATGATTAGAGTCACTGTGAACCTCTTTTAGGAGGTTTTCGAAATATAATTCGCATCCACTCCAAGACATAAGCTGTCCAATATGAGGTCAATCTACCAATTTTTTGCAAACATACTTCTGCACTGAGACTTCATCGAGAAAATATATTGAAATTCAAACTATTATTATATTAATAGTAACATCCACCGCTCAATAAATTCTATATACATAGATGGATTTGAAATAATGTGCTTGACACAAAAGGAATAATTAAAATTTAGTTTTGTGTGTTTAGGAATAAACCTATTTAAATAAAAAAATATGAGCAATATTAAAAAGAGATATGCGAAAAGTCTAGCCATATTTAGGGATGAAAATCAAGATATAACTGAAAATAGGTTGACTTTTATTAGGTAAAATTACGCAACAACTCACCCTAGAATACTTAAAAGAGTTATGAAATCGTACTTTGAAATATTTATATCTTTGAAAAGGATTCAGAAGAACGTAATGGTGATTTTGAATAGTATTTTCATAAAGTCTTGTTCACCTTTCCCCACCCTTTTAAGTTCTATCTCATGAAAATCGCAAAGGAACTTATTTAATAAATGTTTTTTTCCTTTTTATAACTTTGCGACCGATCACCGCAGAGATCGCCACTTTCTAATTTGACCATTTAACATAATGGTACAAGTCATTTTCAAGATTCGAATTCATTTTAATAAAATCAAACGTTTGATTGATGTTTGACATTTGTTTTGAGAGGGATTTAATTAAATCTTGACCGCTTAATATCCCAATTCAGCCATATCCATTTCAGAAAAAAATGAGCAATTCTTTACGCATCAATAAAAAAAATAACGTGAGCCAAAGAGCCAGAGATTTCTTATTCATATCGTTGGTAGATTCAGGCATTTTGGGGTGATTAGTGAGAGTTATTTATGTTTTGATTTATCTACTCACCTATAATGGCCCCTCTGGGGATAGAATAAACTAGTTTATGAAATTTTCCGTCACATTTGAATCTCTCGAACCATATTTGCCGTCGAAGGTAGACAGACTTGTAGGAGAGATTCCCAGTCAAACAAATTATGGTTTTATTTTTTATTTGATTTGAAATCTTATCCTGCTAAAAGCAAAATTGGGTATTCCTAGATCCCTCTTTTTGGCGATGGATCAGTTTGATCTCATATAAGGCTAAGGTCAAGCCAAATGGAAATATCGCTTTTACTAACCATCAAAATTAAGCCACATCAAGTAAGCTGATTTGCCGGATGGAACTCCATTTTTCGATTTCTTGGTGGCTACAACCTTTTGCAAGGAACCATGATTGAATCCATGTTAAACTGTTGGGTTTTATTTTCGAAATTATAATGGTTGAAGGCACCAAATGGATAAAAGAAACTAAACATTAGTTTGCTTATAATATAATTCATTTTTCTTTCGCTCTTCGTGAGTTGTCAGATTAGCTGCTAAAATTAAAAGAAAAATCACCCTTCAGGACAATGGAATTCACAGAACGTCTTTCTGCCAACTAAGAGGAGGCTTCAGAAAAAAAATCGGTCCTAAATACACTCTTGAGGCCCATGGGAGGAGAGGAGTGTGGATAGTATATCAGAAAGTAGATTATATCTCTAACATAATTAATCAGTATTCTAGTGATCATTTTTGTTCAAGTAAGCTCTTAGGATTTTATTTTATAATTTAACGAAAAGAAAAGTAGTTATGCTAGTGACAAAAAGTCAGGATGCAGACATTGAATAATTGTATCTCTGTCTCCGTAAATATATTTTCTTTTTAATAAAGTAAAGAACAACGAGGTTAACTCCAGTTGAAAATTGTTGAGAAGGGATACCTAAAAAAAATGGAGAATTTAGGGGGGGGGAGACTAAATATTGAAAAGGTAAATAACAGTAGATTACTACGAGCACTGCTGAGTGGGAGGAAGCTTAACTCTCGTAAGCATTACCCAAATTCTACGGAAAAGGTGCCCGTTAGGGGTACTTTATAAACAACCTAAACACTGAAAAGTACATCAATTTGAAGATACCCTACGAGATAAGTATGTAGTTCAATTGATAGTTGCATTGGTGTTGATGATGAGTGATAGAATCATTCGTAACATAGCCAACGAAACAGAGAACAAATACGGCTACCATGAAATGACATCTTTTTTGCGAAATTCTAAGCAGGTAGATTTGAAAGGCAGGAAAATTCCACTACACGCAGTGATGGTAAGTGGTTAGTATAGCAATAAGTAGCAACCTTCACACTTATTCAGGTGCGCCTGGAAAACGCTCTTTGTCCACGTCAAGCAAGTGATAGTATCCAATAGACCAATCTAACAACCCTAAACAGAACTGTATCATTTCGGTATTGTAACCTTCACTTTTGCCGTTACAGTGCACGGGATCATTTTCATCTACCCGTTTTTTCGTTTATACTTGACGTGTATGCTTAAAGTATACTAATGACTAATATCTCACAATTCCTCATTCTTTAGCTCCAAGTAAGGACTATTCTACCAAGCCTACATCCAAGCAGCAAAACCGAGAGCACCGAGAAAATTAGGTGCATTAATAAAAGAATTACAATAATTTTCCTTCGAAGGCCGACACTTGCATGAGCGGCTAAGCTCCCTCCATCGTCCCCCGCCGGCGACCGACATGCAATCGTATACCAGAACTGCCTCATAACCCTCGTGTCAACTATGCCAGTCGACTGTGACAAGGCTTAAATTGGGGTATTGAAGGAAAAGGGTTTGAGGAATAGCCCATAATCGAATTCAATACCAGAAGATTATGGGAATAGGGACAGACTGCAACCTTTGTTGAGAAAGCCTATAGTAAAATCGAGGATGATCCACCCAGCACCACATAGGTGTAGGGATGAAGTATCCACGAATATAACAAAAATGAAACAAGAAGGTGGAACCCATCGGTTGGAGGCAGTTGATCCAGCCTTCACCAATCATCAAGTCAGTCATGAGTCATCCCTTAGAAGGATCCCTTTCCGGGTCCATCCCAGTCTCAGCAGTTTAGTTTTACGGGGTTGTGAGGCTGCAATACGGCGAGGAACTTCCTCTCTATATTCTTGCACTTTTAATACATACCGCACATCAATAATTAATATTTTAAGATGGGTAATAGGGCAAACTAAATGGGGGAGAATCCCACGTGGAATTTATTTCCCAGCACGGAAGTTCCATGCGCTGGAGAAGGTCCTATTAGGCTTAAATTGGTAAGCCTACCCCCCCGTCCCCCCCCCTGAGTCCACCATGGTCCACCCTTACACTGGTTAGAATCACCTCGGCAAGAAGATTCGAGGCCATTCGAGAGTAGAGCTGTTTCCTACTCACCCTCCCGCGGGGAGAGCCTCAGACATATATAGTGCTCGTTTCCCATGAGGCAGACACAGAGTTGAGAAGTCTCGCCCGGACACAAGAAGATTCCCCTGGATCCAAGGCAGGTGCTAACAACGAAGCAAAGTGACGGCTGAACTATTTGTGTGTCGGAATTAGCCCTAGCCAGTGAGGAAATTCCATTTAACGATCGCTAACGAGTGATTTTTCCGACTTCACTCATCAACTCCTGTCGAAGCCCTCCTCGTTCGCCCCTCGTTTTTGGGTGGCCGAAATACTCTGCCCTGGACTGGACGTTATCACCCCTCCCCCCTTTTGGAGGGCCATCATCACTTTAAGTTCCCACTCAGAAGCTCTAAGCGGCCTCGCCTCACGTGCAGAAGACATCCGTGAAGCCTTACCCCGACGTCTCACCCGGAATCCTCCGTAAGCCAACCCATCTCCCCCTTCAGTAACCTATTTGAGTTAATTCCCCCCATTTAAATAGTCTTCTTCCGTAATACATTAATTTTTAATTTCATAGTCGTATTCATAACTACAATTCCCCCCCTCGTTTACCGGTGTAATTTTGCCCATTAATTCATCTAATGTAATTTTTCCCATTAATTCTCTGATGTAATTTTGCCCATCAATTCTCTCATTATTTTATGTAAATAAAATTATATTTTTATACATGCCACTTTAAATAACCTTGAGCTTTGCCATTGCCCATATTTTATCTGACCTCGTTGCACTCTTATCTCGCTATTCCGCCTGTCTAAACTCGTGGTGTTCCGTCCCTTTGTCGGTTCGCTTTTAAGTTATTGGTTCCTACCCCATAGATATACATAATATGGTATTGATGTAATGTAATGTCATACCACGACACTAAATATTTCTTACAGAAAGGAAGAGAAGAAGAGGAAAAACAAATTACAGTAAAGGAAACGCCCTCCATTGGAGATGAATAACACTCACACAGAGTGTCCCCCTTCGAGCTTACCCAGGCCATGCAGTTCCTGCATGGCCTGCTGAGAGTAGCTCTCGTCAGATTAATAGAGGTCGTACAAGGATACAATTTTAGGAGAAAGGAACCCAAGAACTGAAAAAAATTAGACTAGAAACACGACCCACACCGCAGGTCGTGGCCAACGAGAGGGTAATCGGCAAGATAATAGAAAGTTGAATTGGAGCAAGATCGACTGAAGAGAAGAGAAAACAGGGAATAGAAAAGCAACATTCGTGTGGCATAATTAACGAACTAATCAAATTTCAATAACGTACGAAACAACGGAAATGCCACAAAAGGCTAAAGCAGAACAAATACTTGCATTCAATATAAAAATTCCTTCAGAGAAACATCAAACAGGAGAAATTCCATATCATCGATATGTGTTTCTCCTGCTATTAACTGGAAACCCACACGAGCCATAGGTAATTGTCCTAACAAAGATAAATAATATGTTTTGAATGCGGACAAGAGTGTCATCGTTTCGAAGAATGTGCTTTTATCACGAAAATGTGCATAAATGGAATGGTGAACATCAGACAATAGCTCTTAATTGTCCCCATAGGAAGGACATCATCAAGAGAAAAGAAGAGGAAGCATGAACCCGTGACAGCCAGAGCTACCAGGCCGAAGCTTCCAAGACCAACACGCAAGCCACGAACCAATCGACAACATTGAACAGTGATATGTGCGCGAAAATAGTGAGATGCATAATCCACGCGCACATAGCGAACATGGATAACTCTGATTGCTACATATAAGAAGGAGCTGAAGTTAATCTAATAATTTACCACCAGTGAAAGTGTCCAAATTACCAGACTCCGCAAAAATCCTCGACATGAGTGCAGGCTAACCGCAAGCTACCTTACCTTACCTAACTCTGCAGGCTTAAGATGTCCCCCTGCCACTTTCGTCACACTGTCCATAAACTTCTCTCTCTGTCGTCGTCTTGCTCTTCCTCCCTCCACCAATCCAGTCAACACCACGTCCTCCATCTCATTCCTCTTCATCACATCTTCGAGAAATCTCATGTCTCTTCTTATTGTTGTCATCATTTCCATCTTCAATCTCATCTGCCTTAGGACGTCCACATAAGTTCGTCTTGCTGTCCATGGTATCTTTAGAATTCTTCTCCGTAACCACATTTCAGCTGCCTCCAACTTTGCTTCCCTCTTCCTGCTCACCGTCCAAGTTACACATCCATACAACTATTTTTAAAATATGAACCAATTAATATGAGCAACTATAGAGGGTTATGTAAACAACTGTATTTCAAATGTATTATGCAAGTTTAAATATATATTTCTTTTCTGATTCACATTAATATATATATTTTTTTATTTCTTCACTAGAAGACATTGAAGTTAATGAATATTATCAGCAACTGTGCAAGAAACCAAAATGGATTGGAATATTTAGTTGTTTCACTGATTTTAAATTGATATGTATCATCTGAGTGGATGATAATTTCTTGGAACAGCGTCTATAACAAATGTGTCAAGTCCAAACCTAGGGAAATGGTGAAAACAACCAATTCATGCATAATCGCTATTGCAGTTAAACGACTTAACCAATTACAGTTAAGGTCGTAACCCCTTCAAGTTCAAGAATAAAAATATTTTGGCGCCAAAGCGATAACCACAGTCATTGAATTTTGGCTGCCGCTCAGGAAATATATGGCGATTATTTCCCGTTCAATCACTGATGGTGAGTGGCCAGAATTGAAAAGCGAACCTATATAAAAAGGCTTTTCCGTGTGAGCGACTGTAGAGTGGGGAGAAAGGACTGAAGCTACGTTTCGTATGCAAGTAAGTGGATAAGACTTTGGCGTATAACAGTGATAGGTTCAGAAAAGCTGCACAGCCTCTCCCCCTTATCCTTACTATGTACTTTGAATGGTATATTGGGGCTATGTAACTTCTCACGTTTAAACTTAACCTAAATTTTATACCATTTAACGAACTTTCCTTAATTTCTTGAATCCACAATGCTCTCATTACTTTTCGCTTCACATTTTAATAACTAAAAGTAGGTTTCTTAATGCAGAAATCAATAGATATATAGATGACTAGAGTAGCCAAGTGGTGAAACAAATTATGGATTTTTGGACAGCAGAGCGTGAAATGCTCTTAATATACCCTAGTTTCCCGGATAACTTATGCTTGGAAACACTTAATATTCTAGATAGATCGATAGATAAATAAGCAGATAGATGTAGGATGGAAGCAATAAAGCCAATAATAGGTCGCTGAATTGACAAGGAAAACTAAGGAAAAATCTTCATATCCCATTAGAAGACTCCTGGTGCAAAGATGAGTCAAAGAGAGACAAGAAATGAACATATTACATATGTGGGGAAGAAAGATCATACATTTAGTTTAAAATAAATACTCTTATAGGAAGAAAGGTGCGCCAAAAGTGTCAGGTTTGTACTGAATGGTGCTTGTAACCTTAATATGAACTTATACAGAGAGCTTTATAGCATGTCTCTGTCCAAAATTAACGTATAAAAAGATCTTTTCCATATCATATTCAATCTTTTTATAGTTTCTATCGTTTTATTCTTCTTTTTTTTTAAATTTTATTTGCTCTATACCATCATTGTTGCTATTCTCTGTAAATGATCTCGTTGGTTATGAACTTCTCCTCTTTTTCTTACAAAGGGAAATAAATATGTTGGTCTAAAACTTAAGGAAAGTTGTTCCGATGATAATAAGTGTTTTCCATTCAAGGTACCAGCTGTCCAAGGTGGTCTCATTTAGCTAGGTGAATATCGCTCATATGTAAAAACAAGTGGGAAGATAAGGCGTGGGGTCATGTAGCTGCGGATATGAGTAGAGTTTGTGCCAAAAGAAGCCAATAAAATGAAAGCTTTGGGGGAAATATAAGAGATGTGAGAAGAAAAGATAAAATTGAATAAGAAACAAAAAAAAAATATATCTTTTGAATTCTTTTTAAATGATTTTGGTTTGTATTTATTTTCATATAGATTTATGTTAAGGATGTGGAATTAAGGATGGGGAAACGTGATTAATAGTATATAAATTGATGGTAGAGATAAGATATTTTTGATTAGTGTTGATGCACATCGACCTAACATTATTGGGTAAGGGAAGATAAAACATGAGAGATTCCATATATTATCACCTTTCTATTTTTGGTAATGATATAATGAGGCACTAAAGGCAATAAGCATCTTCAAGCAGCTGATGCTAATTCCATATTCGTTTTTATTACTTCCATAAAATACTTTTTATATATTTCCATTCTCTTCCAAGTTCCTCTTTACGTAATTTCTCCTTTCATTCGAAATGAGCATCCTCAGGGTTTTGAAGCTAAAATAAAAATATAACTTTTATATCCCTTCTTATCAGCCACAAGAAAATCCCAAAAGTATTTTATCAAGAATTTTTCAGTGTCTATTCAAAATTATCCAGAGTTCTACAACTTCCGTCCATGTCTTGAAAAACTTTCGAATATCTTAGTGAGAGTAAAAGATACTAATTCATGAATTCGTAAGAACACCAAATCTCAGGTAAGCTATAGAGAAACCCTGTCCCTTCGATTATAAATAATAATGGAAGGTGTCTTTTACCACATGCTTTGATAACTTGCATAACAAAATCCTTCCAATGGGAACATTTTCTCGGATTTAGCTTATAAAACATATAGTAAAATTGAATATTTTCTTATATTTGGACATTTTACAAATACGAGGAATTTGTAGGTTTAGTTTCCTGGAAATTATGTTACGCTACATATTTCCCATCAAGCATAGCATACCATACCATAACATTACATAACAAAACATAATATAATTTTCATGAATCTGGAATAAATAGTCGGCATTGAAAAAGTTAATGAAGAAGTAGCATTACGTTAACCGTTGAAGTATTTGGTGAAAAACATGTCTTCTCTTCGTCTTTGAAGAAGTTGAGAAGAATTGGCGTTCCGTTAGCCCTGGAAGAGATTGGTGAAGAAAGGACGTTCCATTCAACCTTAAAGAGATTGACGAAGAACGGGCGTTCCGGTAACGCGCCTTCTGTTCACCCTTGAAGAGATTGATTAAGAACGAACTTTGCGATTCTCCTTAAGATGTTTGATAAATAACGGGTGTTCCGGTCGCTCTTTAGGAGTTTGATGAAGAAAGGGTCTTCCGTTCACACTTGAAGTAGTTGATGAAAAACAGGTCTTCCCTTTGTCTTTGAAGAGGTTAATAAAGAACGAGCATTCCGTTTGCCCTAGAAAAAGTTGATGAAGTATGGGCGTTCCCTTCGTTCTTGAATAAGTGGATGAAAAGCGGACTTTCCGTTTGTCCTTGAGATGTTTAATGAATACCGGGCTTTCCGTTCATTCTTTAGGAGTTTAATGAAGAAAGGTCATTCCGTTTCCCCTTGAAGTAGTTAATAAAGAACGAGCGTTCCCTTCACCCTTGAAGTAGTTGATGAAGACCAGGCTTTCCTTTAATCATTGAAGAGGTTAATGAAGAACGCGATTTTAATTTGACTTTGAAAAAGTTGATGAAAAATGGGCGTTCCCTTCTCTTTTGAACAGATTGATGAAGAGAGGGGCGTTCTGTTCGCCTTTAAAGAGGTTGAAGAATAACAAGCGTTCCGTTCCACCTCTATGAGATTAATGAAAAACGGGCGTTCTGTTCGCCTTTACAGAGGTTGAGGAATAACAAGCGTTCCGTTCCACCTCTATGAGATTGATGAAAAACGGGCGTTCTGTTCGCCTTTACAGAGGTTGAGGAATAACAAGCGTTCCGTTCCACCTCTATGAGATTGATGAAAAACGGGCGTTCTGTTCGCCTTTAAAGAGGTTGAAGAATAACAAGCGTTCCGTTCCACCTCTATGAGATTAATGAAAAACGGGCGTTCTGTTCGCCTTTACAGAGGTTGAGGAATAACAAGCGTTCCGTTCCACCTCTATGAGATTGATGAAAAACGGGCGTTCTATTATCCCCTTCGAAGTGGTCAATTTTAAAAGTTCCAAAGAAGTTTTCCTTCGCAGCCAATTTTCTACCAAAATTTGACCTCGACCATTATAGTTAAAATGCGCATTATGATTCATTGTGCTTTAAAGTGTAATAGTAATTTGCTCCATCATCGCCCTAAATACTTCATGGCATTATCATTATCAATATTATTTCATGTTTCTTCTTCAAACTTTTCTCGGCCTAGATCCTTACTGGCATTATTATTATAATTATTATTTCATGTATCTTCTTAAATATTTTCCCAGCCTTCTCCTCCAATATTCCTATGACTTTACTCTATTGTATTTTGTAAACTTGAAGTTGTTTATCGGGTTTCTTATCGACTCACAATATACAACGCCTATCTCACATGGGCCCTGCATTTTATCCATCATCCGAAAAACGCACAGCTTAAAGGCAGACCAATTCATTTTTCAACTTTTTACTACGTTAGATTATAATATACAAAATTGAAGCTCATTAAAAGCCCTATTATTCCTTCCAAATTCATAATAACCTACGGCACCATTTTGAGATACAGCGGGTTCTTTCAGACCCCCCTCCCCCTTGAAACCTGATATCAAATAAATGGCTATAAAATTTTAAAAAATTAAGCATTCGAACTCAGTTCACGAGAAAATGATGCACATATGATTTTGTTCTCATTTGAAATCATTTTTATTTAGTTCCATTAAAATTTGTGTTAATGGTGGACTAAAACATATATTTTTTCGGATAAGGTCATCTATAGGTTTTGTTCTCAGTTGGAAAAGGGGGTGTTAGGTGAGTAGTAATTGTGCTCTGACTGCCCTGGAATTTATTTCAATAGATATTCGAATGATGTTAAAAATATAAACCAGTTCTTAGCGCCGGTTTTTTTTATAGCAAATATTTAAAATCGCTTGGTATAGTTTTGCGGTTTGTTCAGATCAACGTTAAAAATCTACGGAGAATTTCCAATAATGTATAAATTTTGCATTATTATAATTTTCACTCTGTTCTATTCATGTTGCCAAAACAAAATATATACTATAAAAAAGTGCATAAAATTTTCAATAAAATGATATAAAAATCAATGGTGGAGTTTCTTTTTTTTCACAAATTAACTTTAAATATCTAAGAAAAGTTTTCCACCCAAGTATACAATTTTGCTTATCTTAATTTTCACTATGTTCTATTCAAGTTGCTAAAACAATATTTAGACCATAAAAAAGTGCATAAAATTTGCAATAAAATGATATACAAAAACAAAAAATTCCAATTTTTAAAAAAAGAATTTGAAAAGTGACTAATGGAAAAAATGTGCTATCCCCTTAACTAGCGAAGGCCTTCCATTGACTGGATATAGAATGTAGGGGGTGGTATCGAAGAAGCTTAGGTGGATAGATGGAAAGAACAGCAATGATGATTGTGGATGACAAATATCGAAAGTGAGAACCTACAGGAGAACATGTACTCACAAGCACCATGGGTAGACGTCGGATTCCATTTCGAGGTTCTGAGAGGAAGCATACTCAAGAAAACTGCATGCCATCCTTGTTACTAGCATTATGAGTAGTATCCTTGTTAAGCCTTTAGGTTATGTACCTTACACCTGTTTTAACTTCTTCTAACCTGACTATTTTAGGTAGTAGAAGAAGGAGACCTTTTTCTCACCGATTTCATTCAACATCTAATGAAAAAAGTTTATTAAAGGAAGGGTTTTAAGTAAAACCCTTAAGTTAAAGAATCGATTGAACCCTTATCATATAGAAGTTTAAAATCCTGTATTTTTGATTATTTATCTTCCTCTTTTACCATTTACTTGTGTGATAGAACGAGTTCAGAGCTGCATTCATTTCAACTTCTATCACATTTTATTAAAACCATGAGGCTACCCACGTGCATCTTCGATTCGAGGCTTGGAGTCTTATCAACAGCTACCGGACGCCAATGTTTAAACAAGGAGGTTATCGTCCCCCCCCGTTCGCCCCATACGCCGACCTCGCCAGATCGAGTTAGGCTTATGGGCAGATAAGGCATTGTTCCCCGGCTCGGCTGTGCGTTCCCTCGAAGCTTCCACGCCATTCTCCCCCACGCCAAGGAGATGTCCTGGCTATTTATATGGAAACTTTACCACTAAGATCAGATTGGAGATCCAGATTTTCGTCGCGAAACATCACCACGACCCTCTCTCCCTTTGTGCGCCAAGGGACCTCGACCTCGAGATTCACCATCACTTGTCCAGAAGGAGGACAATATTCCTTGAGTGCCAAAGGTTCGAGCCTTTAGTGACGCCAAGTCCCCAAGGCATCCCCCCTCTGTTGTTCAAGGAGAACAGCATTAGAACAGCCATTGTTCGTTTTGAGCCCTTCGCCAAGAAACGGTTCTCATCCCCCCCTGTTGTTCAAGGAGAATAGCATTAGAACAGCCATTGTTCGTTTTGAGCCCTTCGCCAAGAAACGGTTCTCATCCCCCCCCCCTGTTGTTCAAGGAGAACAGCATTAGAACAGCCATTGTTCGTTTTGAGCCCTTCGCCAAGAAACGGTTCTCATCCCCCCCCCCTGTTGTTCAAGGAGAACAACATTAGAACAGCCATTGTTCGTTTTGAGCCCTTCGCTAAGAAACGGTTCTCACCCCCCTGTTGTTCAGAAGAGGACAACCTAGAACAGCCATTGTTCGTCAAGCCGTTCGTCGAGTAACGGTTCTCCTTTCCAAGACGCCACGTCAGGATCCTTTTATCCCCCCCCTTCGGCTGGAACTCGCCAGCGGACCGAATATTCCTTCAAGTACCTTCCACTGCACCCTAATGAAGTTACGTAAGCCAAGCGTCACCTTTTGAGTATTGATCCCTTATTTGTCAATTCTATCCTGTGCTTTAAATGGTTTATCGAACCATCCCATCTCTTTAACTCCATATTTGTTTTACCTTTTTTTGATCCCTTAAATCCTTGGATTAGCCCGAGTCTCCACGACCCTTTCCATTCTGTTTGTCAATATTTTCCGTTTTTGTGTTTGCTGATAGTTATTATTAATAAAACTCTATTTTATTAATGATAGCAATATTATTATCCTTGAGCTCAGTTCCACTTCTTGAGCATTTTGAAGATACATAATATCGGCCGCCAGACAGTAAAAACGCACTCTAGAGATAATTAAGGAAGTTCCCTCAACGAATAGTGATATATGGTATATCGTCGGGAGTCATTCTACGACATATATATATATATATACTATTTAATTTGGTATCAGGTGTGTAAGGTTTAACGCTATATCTTTGCAAACACTGGTCTCAGTCGAGTAAAGCATAGTGTTATTCGTTATAATAATAGAATATAGTAGTTCCCTTTTGTTTTAACGATTGCTATCCCCTTTTTTTTTAAACTTAAGAAGCTGGAGTAGCTCAAGGAACGGTTATAATAATTTGTTTGTGTTTTTTCGTGATTTTAGTCAGTGGTTATTTAGAGTAAGAAACCAAGTACGAATAGGTCAGTGCCCATATTTAGGTAGGCTAATTCTATAGAGGCATAATTCTTGTTGCGAGGAATTTTAGTTGGTTGACTAGTGCGCCCCCAAGTGCAAAGATGACTCAGTTTGAAATCTTTAAAGCGCAAGGAGAGTCCTGTGGACTTTCCGGAAAAGAACTAATTGAGTACATTCAAGAGGAGCAAAGAAGAGAAAGAGAGCTTCAGATTGAATTAGCTCGGATTAAAGCAGAAGTTCAAAGAAAAAAGGTAGAAAAAGAAAGGGAAAGAGTAATCCCACGAGAAGAACGAGAAGGAAAAATCCAACCAGAAGAACGAGAAAAAGAAATCCAACGAGAAGAAAGAAGGACGGACTCGCGCTCCTTCTTAAGAAAGCTGACAAAGTTTCCGAGCCCCGTAAAACCCCAAAACTTCTTTCCCCAAAACCAACAACGGGACTCCAAACCTCCCGTTAAGACTTCTCCTCCATCTCTCTTCCCGAAGCGACCAACCATATGCTTCACCTGTGGTGTAGAAAACCACATGAGCTGGAATTGCCCCCAAAATTCTAGGCTTAAAAGCGGACCAGCCCACCAAGTTCACCAGATTAATGCGACCTCGGCTCCCCCGGTGGTGCAGACCCAAGCAGAAACTTCTCCCCCTCCGTCAGGCCACCAGGTAAATTTTGTTTTTGGTAAAAGTTCATCGGGAACTTTGAAATATGAGGAGGGCAGCGTGGACAGCTGTCGAATATTGACTCTCGTCAGGGACACAGGATGTACGTGCTTCATCGTGTCCGACGAACTCCTCCCAGTGGCCTCTAACCACGAAAAATTTGCGGTGGTACATGACCAACTTGGGCGGGCGAACCGATTCCCCGTCGCTAGATGTTACCTGCAGTGTCAATATTATAATGGCTGGGCTGAAGTCATTGTAGCACCCATAAAATTCTGTTCCGTACTTATAGGACAGAGCCCCCAAGTAAGTTTCGACCCTGTGTTTCAGGCCGCCCTTCCTCAAGGCCGAGATAAGAAAGAAGCCCAGGAGCCCGTCCCCATCAGAACCCCGATACCGTCCGATTTCTCGGAGACCCCTAACCAGGACTTTAGGACGGCAAAAGAGGAATGTGAATCACTAACACCCTTAGGTGATAAGGCCCCAGACAAGGACACGGAGACTGTCCCTGGACCCCAAGAAATAAAGAACCCCCAACGCGCCCATGGAGATACCTTCGTAGAACTGGACGAAGCATCGGCGCTTGAAGAGGACTGCCCCGCGGAGTCCCTTAAGGTAATCCAGACAGTGTGCATCACACCTGATGCCGAGTACCCTCCTCCTTTTCTACCAGGCGAGTCTTTGGAACCCTCTGACCTGGATAGTGACGCACAGCTGACACCACGTCTGAAGAGTCAGCTACAAGAACTAATTAAATGGAATCACCATCTACCCGCCCTATTAGCTCTTTTCGAGCAACTGCGTGAAAATGGCCTCACCATTGGCCCCAGCAAATGCCAGTTTGCCCACAAAACCATCAAATATTTGGGTTTCAAAATAGGACAAAGCAAGTTAGGTCCCCACGAGAACAAGATTAAGGCAATCGCCCACATGCCCCTCCCGATTACAAAGAAGCCATTAAGATCGTTCCTAGGATCAGCTTCTCCCTATGAGCGATTTGTTCCGAATTTCACTGCAATTTTGGCCCCCCTATGCCCCCTTCAGGAAAAGAATCTCTCCGATCGTTTACGTTGGAATGATGTCGCTGTTTCCCATTTTAATCAGCTCAAAAGTAAGTTCATTTCTGCCCCCATTTTTAAGTTGCCCAACCCGGAAAAATCCGTTGGGGTTAAGACCGACGTGATCAACGAGGGCATTGGAGGTGTACTCCTTCAATACGTGGATGACAGAACGGGTCATCCAGTTGCATATGCTAGTCGTCAATTATTACCACGCGGAAAGAGATATGCCACTAGAGAAAAGATAGCTCTATCAATTATCTGGGTCATAGACAAATTCAAGCTGTACTTGATATGTAAAGATTTTCAAATAGGAACCGACCACCGTCCGTTAGCCTATATTAGGAATTTGAGACACTCAAACGGCCGCATCATGCGCTGGAGTTTACTCTTGCAAGAGTATCAATTTAAAATAAATTATATCAAAGGTTCCGATAACCAGGTCGCTGACGCACTCAGTAGGAATGCGTTACCGAATAGCGTAGAATAATTGTATTCATAGGATTAGTATCTCCATGTAGGTATATACCGTCTTATACGACTTAATTTAAGATTCTTTTGTAATATAATTAATTAATGTATATGTCTGAATTTTGTAACGCTCAATGTCTAATTTTTTGTATGTATATATATTTGTTCTTATTAATTTACGTATAAATTATTTTGTCCCGTATGTACTAAGTTTATATCATTTCATTGTTCCATGCCTTTTTTTTTTATTAAGTTGTATTAAAGGTTATTTTCCCCTGTAATCTAAAGATCAAAATAATCATGTATTGAGGTAATAATAGTTAGGTGCAGGAAGATACGGTTGGTACAAGAAAACGAGTCCCCTACAACGGAGCTCTATCGTTGTCCCTTCTCTCTTTTTTTTTCGAAGTGACAACTTCCCCTGGAATGGAGGGGTGTGATAGAACGAGTTCAGAGCTGCATTCATTTCAACTTCTATCACATTTTATTAAAACCATGAGGCTACCCACGTGCATCTTCGATTCGAGGCTTGGAGTCTTATCAACAGCTACCGGACGCCAATGTTTAAACAAGGAGGTTATCGTCCCCCCCCCGTTCGCCCCATACGCCGACCTCGCCAGATCGAGTTAGGCTTATGGGCAGATAAGGCATTGTTCCCCGGCTCGGCTGTGCGTTCCCTCGAAGCTTCCACCCCATTCTCCCCCACGCCAAGGAGATGTCCTGGCTATTTATATGGAAACTTTACCACTAAGATCAGATTGGAGATCCAGATTTTCGTCGCGAAACATCACCACGACCCTCTCTCCCTTTGTGCGCCAAGGGACCTCGACCTCGAGATTCACCATCACTTGTCCAGAAGGAGGACAATATTCCTTGAGTGCCAAAGGTTCGAGCCTTTAGTGACGCCAAGTCCCCAAGGCATCCCCCCTCCCTGTTGTTCAAGGAGAACAGCATTAGAACAGCCATTGTTCGTTTTGAGCCCTTCGCCAAGAAACGGTTCTCATCCCCCCCCTGTTGTTCAAGGAGAATAGCATTAGAACAGCCATTGTTCGTTTTGAGCCCTTCGCCAAGAAACGGTTCTCATATCCCCCCCTGTTGTTCAAGGAGAACAGCATTAAAACAGCCATTGTTCGTTTTGAGCCCTTCGCCAAGAAACGGTTCTCATCCCCCCCCTGTTGTTCAAGGAGAACAACATTAGAACAGCCATTGTTCGTTTTGAGCCCTTCGCCAAGAAACGGTTCTCACCCCCCCTGTTGTTCAAAGGAGAACAACATTAGAACAGCCATTGTTCTTGAGCCCGTAGACAAGAGACGGTTCTCATCCCCCCCCTTTGTTCAGAAGAGAACAACCTAGAACAGCCATTGTTCGTCAAGCCGTTCGTCGAGTAACGGTTCTCCTTTCCAAGACGCCACGTCAGGATCCTTTTATCCCCCCCCTTCGGCTGGAACTCGCCAGCGGACTGAATATTCCTTCAAGTACCTTCCACTGCACCCTAATGAAGTTACGTAAGCCAAGCGTCACCTTTTGAGTATTGATCCCTTATTTGTCAATTCTATCCTGTGCTTTAAATGGTTTATCGAACCATCCCATCTCTTTAACTCCATATTTGTTTTACCTTTTTTTGATCCCTTAAATCCTTGGATTAGCCCGAGTCTCCACGACCCTTTCCATTCTGTTTGTCAATATTTTCCGTTTTTGTGTTTGCTGATAGTTATTATTAATAAAACTCTATTTTATTAATGATAGCAATATTATTATCCTTGAGCTCAGTTCCACTTCTTAAGCATTTTGAAGATACATAATATCGGCCGCCAGACAGTAAAAACGCACTCTAGAGATAATTAAGGAAGTTCCCTCAACGAATAGTAATATATGGTATATCGTCGGGAGTCATTCTACGACAACTTGGTTTATTCATGCGAGAAACAGTTAACGCAAGAATTAAAACTTGTGGCAAAGACGACCCAAGAGAGAGAGCACCACTTTCTCTTGAGGCACTGAGGTCAGGAGGGTGTGCCGATCCTGCAGGTTTATGTTGCATAATGGACATTGCCCCTGTTGCGCAATCCTCCCACATCTACCTTGCGGGGATCTGCATTGAAAATTAAAGGCAGAATATGTGAGTAAAATGAACAAGAAAGAACCAACATTAAAAGATAAAACAGGAAAAATGAAAAGGCCCAATGCTGATATAAAAAAGGACTAAGAGAACTAAGATAGGATAATATGAAGAATATAAACAAACCTTTATCATTCAAGTTTTGGTAAAAGGATGATTGATTTAAAATCAAAATATAGGGTTTGATGTAAGGGAAAATTGTATATTGTTTCTCTGGGTTAAAATCCATTAATGTGTTAAGTGATGTTTGTTCAATAAATTATGTTTCTATTGATACCATTAGATAGAAAATATCTTTGAGTTTGAATAAAAGAAAATTTAGCTAATTTTCCCAATAAAAACTATTTCGCATTTCTAAATTTTTGTCTGTCCTGTTTATTTGGTTGCAAATTGTATAATTCCTTATTTACAAAGGTTACATTAAATGGTTGCTGCAATTTTATGGCCAATATTTCTCGAATTGTTATAAAATTTCATATTTGGTTGATTATAAGATCGAATTTCACGAAATCCCTATGCAAAGTCCTTTCCTATTTCACATCAGATATTTCGAAATTAAAGGGCTTCAAAACCAAATTGACAGCATGTATTCAAACTCTGGAAACTATTAAAAGAATCTATCTCTGTGTTTAGTCAGTTGCACAGTAACTCAGTTCGTTTTATCTCTGCAACTGAGATCTTCACTTTATTCTAAAAAACTGAAAGCGTTGAATTTACAGTATGTTTTTTTTAATTCCGCTCTTGCTAATGACCTTGATAATGACCTTGCTTACTTCTCTTTCTATTTCCTTCTGCATTGAATTCAGTTGCGAGATATTTAATCAAAAGTATAGTTTCTGAACTTATCGGCAATAGGATATGTATGATCTATAAGAATGATCTTAGGATAAAATTACGTAAACGCAGCTTAACTTGGGTGTCAAAAAATATGGCTGTAAATTGCATTCTCCTTCCTCACATAATTCACAAAATTGTAGTCTATTTCGGAATAATTTTTGACATGTATTGTAATCTTGATGAAGACATTCATGACGGCCTTACAGCCAATGCATGGCCATGGATCATAGTGGTTACTTCAATTTATAGCATTTACTCTTTGTCCAAAGCCGAAGAGCTAATGATATGCAACATTACTCAATTTCCATCAAGCAATACTTATTTTTTTATGTTTAATGCGCGTAAACCTATAGAGCTATAGGCACACCAAGAGATATTAATAGACGCTTAACACTTTGTCAACCTTATTACAAAGGTAAATATATGAGTCATCACATTTTATGTCGAGTGAAATTGTTTCGTTAAATTATTTTGTAGACAAAGGCAAAAGATTTAGGCGCATGGGTTTCTTCTGATTGAAAAAACGAGACTGACTACTTAGGACAAGCTTTATTTGGAAGACTAGTTACGGAACTATTCACATGAATAAAGTTATTCTGAAAATTGCATCGCATTTTTTACTAAGAAGCAAGATACTGATTGACTGACCATATCTTTTTGTTATACATCATCTATACTACTTACACAGTCTGGTTTGACCAATTCTTGACTAAAAGGACATATGTGCCTTTCTGATAGTTCTTTCTAAACTGTCCTCTTATCTGCGCAGTTTGAGAGATAGATGAATATTACTTTTCAATGATTTTGTCGCTTGATTCCCTTTAAATGACTTAATAGTCGCTATTTTCAAACATGCAACACGCCATGGATTCCTCTTTCCTATATCTTGTGTTTCGTTGAAGCCATAAATGATTTATTCAAAAAGTTCTGAGTCAAATAGAATTATTTTATTAATCTTTACTGCACTGCTATATGAAGCGAATTGGTTATCATTATTTCCATTTCACTTTTATTAATATTTTAACAAGAACTTTTGACGAAATTAAAAAAAACAAAAAAACAACCAAAGTTATATATATCTTCAATCAGAATTATTTTTCAGTCACCGTTTTTAATCAATTTAAACTCACCAACAATTAGTGACTTCCATTAAAATCATCCAAAGAACAAAAAGAAAATAATTTGGAGACGAAAAGAAATACATAAATGGTTCATAAGACTACTAAACAGCTGCTATTGCTTTGGTCCAAAAGAAGTGGAACGGAAGGTCAAATTCGGGTACAGATCCGAAAAACTAAAAGGATCGAAACAGTACGGAGAAGGTTGAGATCTGGAAGATTGGTTAAAGCATAAAATAGCCAATTCAATTTAATACAATTTTATTTACATATTTACTAAGCCTTCATCATCCCCAAACTTTTATGTTTACGAAATTTGGGGTATTTCACTCTAGTTCCGCAACCCCTCTCCTATCCGAATCACCGTTTAAACACACTTGCGATGTGTTCGTTCGTTTTTGCTTCAAATATATAGTTACAATTTTATCTCTATTGATCTATCACATTCAGCTTTCACTTTCTCTTTAATATTTTTAATATTTATATAGTTCTTTCCATCTTTTGTTCTGCTACAATTTGGTGTTCATTTTACTCTGGAATTATCTTCCGTAATTGACTTTACATACATGTGGAATATTCCTCACTTTTTCTTATTTGCCTCCACAAAATAGTAAAATGTTATAGATTCGTGCAGTTAGACATTTTATTAAAAGGTATGTAAAACACTTTGGTAAATGGTTAGAAGATGATAAATACAAGAAATCTTCTGACCTTGCAATGTTTTAAATGAGAGAGGGAGCGGATGTCATGTTTAAAAAAAAATCAAACATAATTCTGACTACAAGATGTAATTTTCCGAGTTGTATCATCAGTGACTGCTCGTTTGGAATTTTTTGGGGGGACTGATATCATTTTAAATACTCCATACAGTCAATCGAACTTCATATTCTCTAATTATAGGTAAAACATCTTTAGCAATTAGATTTTTCATTTAAATTTATTTAACAGTAATATTACAGTAGTTTATTTATTTTTATAATTAAAACCGATATAATAAATTCAAAAGTATATTTATGAGCCGGGACCATTTATTTAAATGCATAATTAGGTGAGAATTTAGAGACAGGTAAAAACTAAAGCACAAAATGGAAAAAACATTGTATCCAAGAATATTTTCTTGCTTTTGTACGTACCAGTTTGTATTTTCTCTGCACGATCTATTATCATTTATTTCATGAATGTGGAGAAATAAATAGAAGAAGCTATTAGAAAAATATGATTTTTTCCTGTGCGATGGCTTATTCCCATCTGAACACAAAACCTCTCTTTCAGTGAGCAAACCGTAATCCAACTATAGGTTCCTTACAGACATGCAAGGACAAGTCAAAGGATAAACAATATTGCCGCTCATCTGAAGAGAATTTTTTTCTTTTGAGGAAAAGCAAATCTCTATGTAAAGTGGGTTGATTAAATTAATTTTGAAGTGAGTATGAAAAATGTATATTTTGATAATTTGTTACATTTTCTAGTGAATAATTTATTGAAGGGTCCCATTTAAGGTACTACAAAATAATATACTTTTAGGAACATCATATGAAAGAAAAGATAGAGAGTAAATATGTTCAAAAGATTATTGATTAATTTGTCAAACAAAGGTAGGGGATAACATTTGATTTTAAAATGAGACTTTAAAGTTTGGAATTCATTATGCATTAAGAAATAAGAAGAGAAGAGATGGAAACCCCTATATATTAGAGATTTTATTGCATTGACTTTATATGACAAGTCACAATGCCTGAAAGGATTGATTCCAAAGCCAAGAAAGGTAGGCTTTCTGTATATTGAGCTAGTAAGTTCGTCGGGTTTTTTTATATTGACGTCTAGGAAAGGAGTTGATTGTTACGCTCTAATTTAATATTACATTTAATGTTGGAATAAAATTGAAAGATTGGTTGGCATGATCTAAATTATTTAAAATAGCAAAGAAATCATTCTGATACCCACGGTAAAATATGGATTTCAAATCTAAAAGGCAGTGTTTCATAAAGTTCTTTTCAAGATTAATCATGAAAATATTAATGCTATTGGGGATCCCCTTCTTACTCCGTCTATCTGTTGGTAAGTATTGTTATTAAATAAAAAATAATTCTCATTATATATATTTCTAAAATAGGCTTGAAATATTGCAGATAGAAATTGTGAAAGGTATTACTTTTGTTAAATATTAGGTTGAGAATAATATCAATTGTTTCATTGACAGGAAAATTGGTAAAAAGTGAAGATACATCATAACTGAATCACACCTTTGAATGGGCAAACTTGTTTCACAATAATTTATGAACAAAGAAAAAATTGCTTTCTATAGTTTATTTATTAATGGCTAACCTAGAAAGTAAATTAGCAACATATTTAGAAAGTTTAAAAGTAGCACGGTCATAAGAAGCCTATAGGTTGTGGAGGCCGTATAATAAGCCTAGCCCAGAACTAATAGATGGCAATGAATCCTAAATTTGCTGGACTATAAGTTTATAGGATTTTAGCTTTAGCAAAACCCTATTAACTTTATCTTCTGATTTTGTAGATATTTTTCTAGGTGTTTCAGCAGGCAGTATAAACTTTGCAGTATCTATAAGTATTGATTCCATTTTGTGTATATAGTCAGTTTTATTTAGTTGAACAACTCTATTGCCTTTATCATCTTCGGTAAAAATACTCCAACTATTATATATTTTAATATAAAATATTTCTATTAATTTTGATTTTATTAAAAAATGCTCCAATTATTATCATTTTTTACTAGAAAGGCCCAATTATTTTTTTAATTAAATACCCATATTTTCATCGTTAATTTAATATGAAATATCTCAATTATTTACCAATATTTTAATATAAAATACTGCAACAAATTCATTTTATTTTTTAAAATTATGGAATAGTCCCATTTATTAGTTTGAACATAAAATACCCAATTGTTAATATTTAAATTAATATAACTTATTCCTATTTATTTACCTTTATTTTAATATAAACTCCCTTAGTATTTACTTTTATTTTAATATAAAATGACCTCAATTTTTCCTTTATTTTAATATGATATACCCAATGATGACCCTATGTTTTAATCTAAAATACCTCACATATCTACCTTTTTATGTGAACCAATTTATTTCCTTTTATTTTAATATAAAATACATTCATTTATTTATTTACGAGGGGTGGACAATAATTTTTGCAATTCGGGTATAAGGAAACGAGATATGAGAAAAAGTGTTTTATTATTTTTCAATATAACTACCCTCGACTTCAATGCACTTGCGCCACTTGTCCCTGAGGCTTCGAATTCCCGACAACCAGAAATCTCCCGAACACTGTTCAATCCACTCCTTGACGGCGAGATGGACATCTTCATCTTCCCCAAACCGGCGTCCACGCAGTGCAGCCTTGAGCTGGCGGAATAAAAAGTAGTCGCTAGGGGCCCAATCTGGACTGTAGGGGGAATGGTCGAGCTCCTCGAATCCGCACTCGCGCAGGGCAGCTTGTGCAACTCTGGCCTTGTGGACTTTGACGACGTTAAAGTCGATCATGGGGCGTGAGGTTTCTACGGACCCAACATGCAGAGACTTTGGTCATGGCCAAATTGTCTTGGATGATGTTGATAACACTTCCATGTGATATTCCAAGTTCTCGCTCAAATTCTTCGACCTTCACCCGTCGATTTTCGAGAATCATCCTCTCCACACGGGCTCTCTTGTCCTCGTTGGTCACGTCTGACGGTCGTCCTGGACGCAAGTCATCTTCAAGGGACTTATGACCATGGCGGAACCCCCTATTCCAGCGAGCAATGGTTGCATAGGAAAGGGCGGTGTCGGTGTACACTGCAACCATGCGTTCATGGATTTCTTTTGCATTCTTGCCTTCCTTGGTCAAAAATCTGATCACTGCGCGGTGCTCAACCTTCTGAACCATTGTTAAAAAAGTTGTGACTGACGATCTGCGATCAGCTACTGCTTGTTAAATAAACGAGGCAGGAGTGTGCGGCTGCAGGTCCTGACTTGTCATAACTTATCCTAACACCCCCCACAAACAGCCATTCCCCTTCCTCTGTTTTCCCCTACCGATTCGCAAAATTATTGCCCGCTTTTCGTATATTTTATTAAAAATGCTACAATTATTTCTTATATTCGAATATAAAATATGAAAATTATTCAAAGTTAATTCAATATAAAATTCCCAACTTTTTAGTTATAGTTATTGTAAAATACCCCAATAGTTTACTTTTGTTTTAATATGAAATGCTACATATATTTACTTGCAATTATGTATAACGCCAATTTGACCTATTTTAATATAAAATACCGCCACTTATTTATTTATCTTTATCCATTAAACTTTTACGGAAAGCAATTTTCTTACCAGTTTGAATTTTTAGTTTGAAGTGTTAGAAATTTCTGCCTCTGCATATAGTCATGGCCAAAGGTTTAGAGACTAATATTTGAATAAGATTATATTTTTATGATAGATTTTTAAAAAATACTCCAGCATACTTACTGTATCTTTGTTTTAATCTAAAATACGCCACTCATTTTCCTTTATTTCAATAAAAAAATAAGCAATTATAGTCCTTTTCGCTGGATGGTGTAGTGGAGGCAACCTTTCATGTTTACAACTGAATCTTAAAATAACGATATGCCCTCCCAACTGGCTTCCATGCCCTATAGGAAACTGGCACAGTTTAACCCCTTCTCTTTTACACCACTTTAAAATTTCCCATTATATTTTCCGCGTCTCTCTAGACCCAATGAAAGGTTAAAGAAAGCGATAAACTTTGTAAAAACATTACTTTAATTGCTTAAATTACAATAGAATTATACGCGGTACTTATTGTGAAATAAATTTAATTCTCTATTAACAGTGGGCAAAAATTACAGGTTTTCGAATTACTCAAACCATTCAAGATAATGGAGCACCATTTTATGCATGACCGAGGTTACTTCTGCTTGTTTTGTTTTGTTGATTTCCTTTGGGTCGACTTTGTATTATATATGGAAAATGATATTTGCATACTACACCATCTCATGAGAAGTGATTATATTTCAAAATTAAATCATTGTTTACAAGAGGTGTGCGCAATCGATTATCCATGCGCTCTAAAAGAAATTTTTGTTTCTGTCAAAAGTATTATCATGGCCTTGCCAAATACAAGGGAAATGCGATTACATGTTCTAATGCTATTTTAAATGCTCAGTTATTAATTCCTATCAATTTCAATGAATTGAATCTTTTGTTGCAGACAGCATACCACATGTATTGTGAAATGATGCTAGCAAACTAAACTTTCTCATTTCCAATCTGTTAACGGGCCCATTATTTCGTCCCACTGTTTGTCAAATAAATATTACAATAAAATTCTAAAATGAGCAAGAAATACAGTAATGATCTATATGAGTTCCTCCTGTCAGATCAGGAAGTTATGCGAGAGAAAAATTCTATAACAGCAAATCTCATCCTTTAAATGTTTGCATTTTTCCTTCTGATACCTAATTCCAAGAACTTCGGCTTATTTTATCATTATATCTGATGTCGATAAGACTTTTGTGAGTTCAAAAAAGAGGGATGACCGAAATCTGTTTTTTGTAACAAGAAAAACTAAAACTTAAAAACATCGTATATGAAGAACTGGAAATTACTAAATAAAATAGGACAACTACAAAAGAAATTACACTGCTTTAATTCACTCGTTTCATTAGCGTTCGTAGTATACTTTAATATATTAATATAAGAAAAGACGCTCAGAAAAATTGCGTAAGAATGAAAAGCAGAAATGTAATTCTAGGTGTTTTTACTTTTATTTCGAAAGTCGAAAACGCTTCCGGTCGCATTTTACTTCTAAAACTTGAATGGTAATTTACTGACTATAAAATTAAAGAAGGCTTCATTCTTGGAAAGAATGAAGTTTAGAGGTTAATAAATGTCTTTGTAAAATGAAAAGAAAATGGCAAGGATCTGACTCTTTTGTTCGTAGGGAGAGGTGAACGAGCGAACGTATTTCCAAATTCAAAGATAAATACGTACAATAAAGAGTGATTCATTAAGGTTTCCTTTTCTAGTTTTCTTCTAATATAAAAAAGCGCTTCTTCTTTTGAAGGCACAATTTGTTTGGAAACTGAGTTTCTGTTTCATGAGCCAAATTGTGGGGAAATAAATATCACGAGGACAAACAGATGCTAGTTTGTTTATACAGCATCAACAGTTACGTTCCATACGGGCCGATACTTCCCCCCTCCCCCTCCCTTTTACCCCAGGGCCCCAAAGATCCTCGAGCGTCGCTCGCAAAGAAGGATTACAATAAGCAGATTTCGTAGTCCGTTAATATAAACATAGGAAGGTGGGATAGCATTTAGAATAAAAATCTATGAACAGGTTCACTGTCCCCTCCGATTGTTTGTCTATTTTCGCAAAATAGACGAAATTTCACTTCTTCGTACGTAAACAAGAAGGTCGAATGATCACAATGCTGAAAATTTATGCCCTAGGAGTAAGGCTTAAAGGTGGGCCCTCGTCTCCCCTCCCCTCCCCCAAGGGGATAATCGACGTATATATAGTTCGAGCTAGAGAAATGAAAGGAGAATCGGAGTAGCATTCAGGAGAAGAGGAGCAGTCTCGGAGTTAAAAAGGGAATCCAGAAGACAGTGAAACCGAGCGGGATTTTTCTTGCCGAGATTGTTCCTTTGCTCACTCAGAAGAGTAGACCAGTGGTATCGAGACCCACTCTCATACTAATCTCGTTTAGAAAACCCCCACTTTCTCAGTTTTCTAAATAAAAACACAGATAACCCTCACCACTGAGGAATACCAAGGTGAAGACCCATTCTAGAAAAAATTCACCTCCTGCTCAATTGTCATTATCGAGAAGCCCGCAAGTGTAACACAGGGATTGGAATAACTCGTACATTTATAATCCCCTCGCTTATATATTCAAGTCAAGAAGCATCGCTACGCGCTCCTCCCCCTACCTTGGTATAAGCATCTGCTGGATTTCCCGAATCGACTCACCAAGCATCTCCTTAACCCAGAGAGACGATCAGCTGTTTTCCATGTTTCTTCAATCGTTTTTAAGTGTACGAGTGATAGGTCATGTTTTTAAAACAACAATGAGGCACAAGATTATCTAAGGATTTGATATTTGGTAGAAAAAAATTTAAAAAGATCGATGTTGCGGAAATGGGGATGTTGGGATGGATGTTTAGAATGAGCAGGTTCGACAAAATTGGGAATTAGAAGAGATAAGGAACTGGTAAATAAGAGGTGTGTCAAGAAATATGAATAAGAAGAGACTAAAGTGGTATAAGCATTTGAAGAAGCGAGAAGATAGTATATCGCAAGAAATAATTATGCAAATGCTTGTCACCGGGAAAAGGAGGAAAGGGAGGCGGAATAGAAGATGAGAAGATAATTTGAGAAAAAACGGTTGGTTGATGAGGATTAGGAGGATACCAACGTATGGAAACAGCTAGTGCAGAACTTAGATCTATCATTAACGCGGGAAACGCTAAAGATGATTAAGAAGAACAAAACAATAAGAATAATAACCTGAAGAAGATTAAGAAGAAAATAAAAAAAGAGGAGGAAGAAAATCAATAAGAAAAAGAAGATTAAGAAGAAGTTAATATATATTCATTGAGAATGATCTAAACAGAAAATAAAAAAAAAGTTGGATGCTGCCAGCTGCAAAAACTGACATTACGATTTTTAAATGAAGTTGGAGACTTTGAGAGCATCATTGTTAATGACCCTTAATGTTAACTATTACTGGTTTCAAGAACCGTGTGAACGACCTTTAATAGGTTACTACAAAGATGTGGCTTGCCCCTGTAGGAACAAATTAACCTAGTAAAAACATCCCTTCACAAAGTGAAGCAAGTTACGCCTAACTGGGTACGTTTAGTCGCTGGATAGAGAATTCATGGATCTTTTCTTTTATTATGGCGCAATTTAGCCTTCTCAGCCAAATGGTTGAACGGCCGGTTACTCGAGTGAGTAACTCCTCAGATATTTTAGGCGCGTGCGACTCCTTATCTCACTAGGTTGGTCAGTTTGTCTCTTTTTACTTTTTTTTGTTTTGGTAATAACATTGTAACTATTCAGCCGATTCTAACAAAGTTTGAAATCCTAATGTTGCTTTGCATTCTCTTTCGAATGATATAATTGCCAAGGTCCTCTCAAGGTTAGTGCGAGAATTATTGAAAGTTTTGTATCTCATAAGGTCATAAATCAAAATAAGTGAGAGCACGTGACTTTGGTAAGCAGACCTTGTTTCTTCAATCGCCGGTTACTCGAATGAATACCCTGTGGCATTTTCAGTTTTACGACATCTTTGAGTTAGTTAGAAGCCTAAGCATTGCTTTCACCCTTAAAAAATGACAACATGCGAATTTGCTATGGAGGTGAAAAATATTGAGCAAGCAGTCAAGTATTTGCAAGAAAGAGTTATTGTGCATCATTGTCCCATTACCCACCTCTACGGCACTGCCACAAACAATGGTGTTAAAAGAAAATCCCGAATGAGAATCGATGCCTGGTTAGAAGGGTCAGAAATACCTATGGAAACAATCATATCTTTCGTTCAGGCATGGTTCAACAACTTAACAACTACTGTTTTATTAAAGAACAACTAAAAATGTCATGCAATGCAATTACGGATAGGGAAACTATCTCCGTGAAGTGTGCGCAAATTCGTTAATCCAAAATCGTATAAAGATTGGTGGCAATGGATTGACAGTAGAAATAGATGAATCTTTGATCGCACGAAGAAAAAAATAATGCCGGGAGGGTTCTGCCAGTGCAGTGGGTTTTCGGAGTGATTTTCCGGGGAATGCACCAGTGTTTCATGTATGCAGTTCCTGATAGATCGCCAGGAACATTATTATCTATAATTAAAGAATGTGTATTGCCTGGAACGACTATTATTTCTAATAAGTGGCGTGCATACAATGGAATTGATTCCTTGACAGAGATTCAGTATAAACATTTGACTGTTAACCACTCCAAGAACTTTAAAGATCCAGAAACAAGTTCCCACACAAACCCAATAGAGTCGCTTTGGGCAAGGCGAGCATGAGGAATAAAAAAGAATGTTGAACCGCTCGTTCTCTGATCGACTCATATAAGAGCGAATTTTTATGGAGCCAACGAAATAAAGGAAAAGACTTCGTTGCTCAAATTTAGAAATATGTAATGTTTTATAAAATAAATAATGGTTAGCCTTTACATTTTTTACTTTCCTTAACTTTTTTTTACTAACAAAATTCGAAACCCATATGTTGTTTTACATTGTCTTTCGAATTTTATCACTTCCAGGGTCCTCCCAAGGTTAACCATGAATTTATACTTTCCTTAACTCTTTTTACTAGATTACTTTTACTATTTTTACTTTCCTTACCTTTTTTTAGTCGCGTGTGAGTCTAGTCGCGGGCGAATCAACATCTCACTATGTCAGTCGCTCGGTCGGTCTACGTTTTGCTTTTTTTTTGTTTTGTAATAACTTTGTAACTAATCGGCTGATTCTAACGAAATTTGAATCCCTTATGTTGTTTTACATTCACTTTTGAATTGTATAACTTCCAGAGTCCTCCTAAGGTTAGCCCATGAATTATCTTGTTTTGGCAATAACATCATAACTATTCGGCCAATTCTAACGAAATATGAAACCCTTATGTTGTTTTACATTCTCTTTTGAATGATATAACTTCCAGGGTCCTTCTAAGATTAAACCCTTCTAATCAAAATAAGTTGAAGACAAAAGGTTATTCAGCTCATCGAATTACATAGGTATACCTATTTGTATGCAATTCTGAAGAAACTTATTTTCTCTATTTTTTTACTCTAAGTCCAGGGAACACATTACTCCGTCTTCTCAGTATATGAGCCTTCCTTTTCCGCCAGGCAGCGCGCCGCCGACGCATGAGCGACTCGGCTTCGACCCAATGACGCATGCGCAAACCGGCAGCGACAGACTTACGCATGCGTGATCTATTTAAACTCAATATGCATTTTCTACCGGTGAATTTTACTTTCGTCCATGTACATTTATTCAAAATGAACTGTAAAGGAGAGTCCGATCTTAATCTTGAACGCTTATTTACCAAAGTTCTGTGCAATTACGAGTCTACTGTGGCATTTTTAGTTGCTTACGGTGTTCTTAGAGGCACATATAACTTTTCTAGTGTAACGCTTGTCTTTTATGGTTAAATAAAGGTAAGGTTTATATGTCCCTAGTCAACGAAAGCGATAGAAAAACTAGAGACTTAACGACATTTAGCAATCTCCTTCTGAAATCGAATCTTATGTTATGATTTTGAATTAGGTATATTACCAGTTTTTTTTTAAAGTTGCAGGTTATGACAACGAAGCCCACCATTTCGAAAGTACCTACAAATGTTAATTTTCGGCGGAAATAGCCTAAAGTAGTCAAGGCTATCGTCGTTTTAAATTAACATAATCCCATCCCTCGATTTCCGCGCACGAGAAAGGTAGAACGTACTCACTCGAGTAACTGACCTTTCAGAAATTTGGCTGAGGAGACCAAATTGCACCATAATAAGAAAAAAAGATCCGAAACCCAATTTAGATCGACTTTCCACCTTCTTCCCTATGTTTTATTCCTTAGGACTTGCTGGTGCAGTCGGTCTTGTCTCCATTAAGGGGAATTTTTCAGTTAATGCACCAATGATTCTTTAGGCCCTTCCCACGAGAGCCACTTACGACAAATTGAATTTAAGTGATACTAGCATGACAACCAGTGTTTCTTTGTTTTTGGGGCGGGTCTTTATCAAAGGTACACTAAGGATTTCTAAAGAAATTCACTGCATTTCCTTGCGTTAGGCTGCTTAGATGTCTTGGTTTTATGTGATGATTGGGAACTGCTTGACTTGTGCTGAAGATTGGGTAAGGTTAATTAGGGATGTTGATGTTATTTGATGGAAAATAGTTGGTTGCCGTGCTATGAAGGTTAGGCCGGATTCTTTAGGTATCTTCGTTTTATATGATGATTATGATCTGTTTGACGTATGCTGAAGGCTAAGTCAGTTATTTAGATTTGTTGGCTTTATCAGGTGATTATCAGTTGGTAGTTCTTTTGGTTAGTTTTCTTTTTACGTTTCTTATAGTTTTTTAATGAATATTTTTTGGTTTAATATTACCTAACCAGCATCATTACATCTAACTGGAAAATATACATAAGATAGTTGCATTTCTATATCTTTCGGGGACCCCGATTGGAGGGCTTTAGTGAACATACACACACACATTCTTTGTATTTTATGGCATACGATATACCTGATATGATTACGGTTTCATGTTATGTAATAGACTTATGTTTGTATGCAAATTACTCCGATAGTCCACATATAATAGTTTTTAAATAAATATAAAGTTTTTTTTTAATAAGCGAAATCCAAGGGTCGCATTTCCGCCAGAACGAATCGAAAATTAACTGATACAAAATTGGTGAAGTTCTGGTGACTAAAAACATGTAAAAGGTAGGATGAGGAGGTTTCGTTGAAACCGGAAGTGCGCGCAACTCTCCTGAACTAAACCGCATTCCTCAATAGAGAATCAATAAATGAATGAAAGAAAGGATGATGAATAACTGAAGGGAAAGGTATGTTCATTCTAAGGCTTGACCCAAACCAGATGCTTCGAAGTGCCCCAAGATAAGTTTGTACAAAGAGTAATGGTTACAAAGAGCTTAAATAAAGAGCACTGAGTGTAATAATAGCAGAAATATTCAAAAGTAAGAGGGAATTTTGTTCTATGTTACCGCCTAGCGGCTAGATTTGTATGACAGACTACTTGTGTATGACTACTATTCTACCAAGATGCCACTGACGGTTGGTAAATTCCTATCCACGTCCTACAATCTAGAGATTGCTCCATGTATTGCCTGACAAGCGCAATTAAAAGTAAAATTCTTGCAAGATCAACAATTAAGATAATGTAAAATATTCCTTTACACTTTTATCCGAGACAATAATAGGAGTATTGAAGAGCTGAGAACTAATTAAATAACTTGAGCTGAGTCGGTTGCCAACCAGTGACTTTTGCAACACACAGTGATCAGCTTTCTCCGAGAAGGTTGAATAGAATTAGCTGATTTGAATTTAATTATAATTTTTAAGTGCTACTTTGTTTTGGCTGTGTAGCATTGTCTATTTATTTAAATAATGCACTTTGTTTAGTAATATTTCTGTTTTCTGTGGTTTGGTTGTTATAGCCAAGTTAATTAATATAGTGAGTTAGTATTCTTTCAGCTCTTTAAAGTTTTATTTAGTGTGCTGCTCTTTCATTCGCGTGAGTGTATTTATTCATTTTTCATATACGTCAATGACATTTCTATTTTATAAATATTATCTAGGTAAAGATAGCTGTGTGCACTGAATTGAGAGAAAGGTGAATGACTGAGGTTGAACGTAAGGGTGAAAGTCAGCGTGAAACTTCTGTTGTTTGTGTTGAATTTGGAATGGTAGGAGTAGGCACTGCTTGTATTTTATGTAGGCAGCAAGAGTGTGTAGTGGAATTAGAGGAGATAAGAGCATGCGATTTGAAAAGAATAGCTATATTGGAGAAGTTATTCAGTAAGATTACAAGGGACCTCTGCACTAGCTTCAAGGGGCGTTTTGGAGATCATAAGGTTAGCACCATTCCAGTACCAAGGAGTATATATGGTGATGATAGTAGCAAGTGAGGGTTTAGCTTGCATTAGGAATGTCACATCTTGATTATGCGTTGCAACTTTGGTCAATATATTACAGGATGGATATTACTTTGCTTGAGTCTTTACAAAGAAGGATGGGTGAGATGATTTATGGGTTTAGGAGCTGACCTTAAAGTGAATGGTTTAGGAGACTAAATCTACATAGGTTGAAAAGGAGAAGAGTTGAGGTCTTTAAGTGGGTAAAAGGTTATAATAGTAGAGAAGTTGTTAAGGGTTTTATTTTTAGTAAACAGGATAGGGCATGTAGCAATGGGTTTAAGCTGGACAAGCCTAAGTTAAGGAAAGAGATTGGTATTAGGTTGCAACGAAAGAAATGTGTGATATTCTAGACATTTTCTAGTTCATTCTTTAACCAAAGAAAACAGAAGAAAATAAATATAGCAACCAAAGCAACCAAAGAAAACATAAGATAAGAAATATTGCATGCAAATTATTGGAATTCAAGCTCATACCAATGTATTCATTCATTTATACGCATATATATATATATATATATATATATATATATATATATATATATATATCCTGAGATACGTAAATCGTTACGAATACGTAGAACATTAAGTTTGCTGTCAGAAAACTTTTATTGCTTTTAATAACAAAAGTGAAAATCAGCGTATGTGCGAAGGAAAGTGTTTTCAAAGAGAATCTGGTGTAAAATGATAAAGTTAGATGCATTCAGAATGTGTGGAGTGTACATTATACTATTAGCTAGAAGATGAATATATTTGGGGCGATAAGGGTCTCGTGGGGTAGTAATTTTGACCCTTATCTACAATATGAATCACCCATGGACCTTCAATATAGAGTGATGTAAAAAGGTTGGTGAGAAAAGACAAAAATAAATGAAGTGAGCCAGATTCAGCGATAGCTGGAACATGATGATTTCAAAAGAGCTGAAAAATCCCTTAGATATTCAAGAAAGAATCCGTTAATAAAATTCCATGGACATACAAGTCCGAAGATATTTGGATGTGTCACAACAAGAGCATCCCCTTTAATTTACCTATAAAAAAGATAGTTGGTGAAACACTTTGCACGTTATTTATGACTAACATAATTATTAAGATTCAAAGGATGAAGTTCACGAAAAAGCATCTCCAAGAAAACGTCCTGTGTTGTTTGAAAAATAAGTTACATGGTGACATATCTCACAAGACCCCTTTTTTATCACTTAAATCGTAGAAAAATTGTTAACATCTTTTATTTTAACTTTTGTGTAGCAAAAAGGATAAAAATGAACAGAAATCTCTTTTTGAAGGGGAAATGTTGAGACTGATTATTACGCTAACGTTGTGGGATGATTCTTTGCTTTAGGAGAAAAGTGGAACTCATTTAAATTTGCAAATTCTAAATAAAAGCAAAAGAATTTTAAGACTAAAAAGAGAAAATGAAACACAAAGACTTTGCTGGTCAATATCTCGTAAAGAGAGAGAAAAAAGTTTCGGAAGATATCGCGTCGTTCCTAATAAGTTAAGAGGAGTTCTTTGTCAACTTATTTCCATTTTATAACAGCCATAAATTCAAATTTTCCTCTTTTTTGAAAGTTATTTTCTTTCTACATCCGGATGAGCAAGTTTAAATTTTTCTAGGTGATAAACAAATAAAATCATCTCATAAATGGTAATTGTCAGGTAGTTGAAGAAGAAAAATCAAAATAAAGTAAATTCGTTACCATTAGATTACGATGGATTAGCAAGCTTAAAAGATTAAAAGATTTAGAGGACATAGAAAATAGAGGGAGACCAAGACGTCCGAACAACCGTTTTGCATAATTTAAATAATTAAACGTTCGATGTCCTTATTATTCAATTAGCTCAGTGCTACCATAGAAGCTTGGTTCGAATATAAATCATTTTATGATGCAGTATGTTCTATTTTCTTGTAGTACAACATTTTTTGTGTTGTAATGATGCATAATCTTCTATTACAATAAAGAGCTGAATAAATTTTTGATCATCCTACTTCTCACGTTCTTCCTTAGTGATAATAATCTCCGCTACTACATTTCAGCTAATCCACTTAAAATGAAATAAAATCCAAACTTCCTTCCAGAAGATAAACGACGATTAACATGACATGACCAGTGCGTATTTGTTAAGTTTGTTGAGTTTTAGTACGAATTTGTTCCTGATAATTTGAAATGAACTGAACCAACATGGTTTGTACGATTTGATATTCAACTTCTAAATTCTTTCACGATTTTTCCAATTCAATCGATATATTTTTGTATTCTTTCGTTTTTTAACAAGTCTCCGTTGCATTAGGAATTTTTGAAGATTACTTTCCCACAAATGTGTTTAAATTCGTACTTCTGAGTTTCAGTACTGTACAAGCTAGTTTCTGGGTGTTTATAATACATCTTTTTAAGCCAAAACTTAGGATTGACAAAGTTTGCGATTGATGTATTTGTTATATCTATTTTCACTACTCATTTACTTAATTATACTTCTTTTATCTTTACGTCTCACAATTTCTCTCTACTCTCTTTTAATGTTTTGATAATTCCTTCATTAGGTATATATTTTCCTTTAATAAATAAAGTAATTGTTTCTGATGTAATTAAATTAATTTCAGCTTGAATCTTTCCAAAATTTTAATTCAATTCATTAATTTTAGTCAATTGGATGCGAGAAAAGTAAGGAATATTCAGGTGCAAGTTCACCGAAATTGACTTACGCTGGTTGAGTGAAATTAAGCGCTCTGACTAGACTATGAATGGATAAATACCCTTTACCTCAATGAGGAAAAAATCAATTAAAAATAATGATTAATCGCTCAATCATGCCCTTATCACAGATATCTCGGTGGAAAACATCAATACTATGGAAATTGAGATAAAGGGGAGATTAGTATAATATCAGGAACGAAATAAGAGTGCTCCTCATAGATTTAGAACTAAGACTATGTGAATTCGTTGTTTTGAGTTCCTGTGCTATATGATCGAACATCCTGGATATTTGCAAGATCACACCATTTATTTTTTATTAAAATTAAAAAGAACGGAAAATATAACCAGCCCCTGAAATATGTAGTTATAAAGGATATTAGGTTAAATGTAGAGAAGATAAAATGGAATATAGAAAGTATATGGTATATATATATATATATATATCTATATGTATATATATATATTGACAAATATAGAATATGAAAAAGTATTTTAATTCAGTTATATCATTTAATTCAATTATACCATTCGAAAGAAAATGTAAAATAGCATAAGGGTTTCAAATTTTGCTAAAATCGGCCGAATAGTTATGATGTTATTTGCCCCCAAAATATAATTTTCTAGATAACCTTGGGAGGACTTTGGCACTTATAACATTCGAAAGAAAATATAGAACAACATATGGTTTCAAATTTCCTCAAAATCAGCCGAATAGTTAGTATCTTATTACAAAAAAAAACAATCATAACGGGGACCGACCGTCCTACATAGTAAGATCAATAGTCGCTCGTGACTAGACGCGCACACGACTAAAAAGAATTGGGTAAAGACTTAGAAGGAATTGAAAACTGAATAACATTTAGAAAAGGGATGAAAAGGATTGAGTAAGAATACTGAATAGATTAAATGACTAAGGAAAGGATGAAAAAGAGTTAATGAAGGATGGAAAAGGATTAAATAATTGAGCAAAGAGTGTAAATGAATAGAAAAGATTAAGAAAATATACAAAAAAATAAATGAGCGAGGATTGAGAAGGACTGAAAAAGAATAAAGTAAGGATTTATATATGATTAAAGTGTTGAGCAAGGATTGGAAAAGTAATAAAAAACGTTAGGAAATGATTGAAAAAGAACAGAAGAATGGAGGAAATAATGATTGATTGAGGATTTAAAAATGATTAAAGAATTGAGCAATGATTTGGAAAGGAATTAAAAAGCAATGTTAGGGTTGAAAATATATTTAAAAATTAAAAGAGAAATGAAAATGAAAGTAATAAGGATTGACAAAGGATTGAAGAATTGCTGAAAGATTTAAAGAAGGATGAAATTTTTTTTAATAAAGATTGAAATAGGATAGCTGAATTGAGTAAGGATTGAGGAAATAATGAAAAAGAATAAAGAAAAATTGAGAAATTGAGTATGTATTGAAAATGATTGGTAAAATGATGAAAGATTGAAAAGGTGTAAGGATTATTAAATAAGGATTGGAAAATGATAAAAGTTGGGCAATAATTCGGAAAGGAATGAAAGAAATTGAGTAACATTGAGAAATGATTGAAGAACTGAGGATAGATTTAAAATCGAATGAAAAAGAATTGAGTAATGATTGAGAAAGGATATAAGAGTTGCGCAAGGAATGGGAAAGGAAAGAAAATGAATGAGTAATGCTCACAGAAAGGACTGAAGAATTTAAACAATTTTAGGAACGGAATCAACAACAATTTTGTTAAGATTAAGAGAGCATTGAAAATTTATCAAAGATTTAGAAAAGAATGAAGAGGATTAAGTAGGGATTGAAAAATATTAAAAAATAATTAAGTGAGGAATAAAAAAAATTGAGTAAAGACTAAGAAAGGATTGAATTGTTGAGCAGAGATTGAGAAAGGGATGAAGTGTAAAGATGGATAAATAAAATCGATTTAAAATTGAGCAATTAATGAGAAAGGGATTAAAAGAATTGAGTATAGATTGAGAAATGATTGAAGAATATTTGAAAGATGAAAACGGAATTAAAAATAATTGAGTAAGAAGTAAGACAGGATTAACGATGTGAGTAAGGAAATGATTGAAAAAAGCCTTAAAATTAAAGACATATTAAGAAATTAATGAAAAAGAATTAAGTAAAGATTCAGAAACGATTAAAGAATTGAGCATTAATTTGTAATAGAATAAGAAAGGAGTAGGTGCGTATTGAGAAAATTTTTAAAAATAGGTCAAAGAGGATTGAAACGGAAAGAAATATAATTGAGTAAGGACTGACAAAAATTAAAGAATTGATGGAAGGAATCGAAAGGAATCAATAATGATTAAGAAAGGATTAAAGAATTCATAAAATAATTCGAACGGAAGGATAAAGATTTGAATAACGTTTGAGAAAGGATCGAAGACGTGAGCAAGGATTGTGAAAGAAAAAATTTGAGAAATGCTTAAAAAAAGACTTAATATTAAGGAAATATTAAGAAATTAATGAAAAACTTTTGAATACGGATTCCGAAAGGATTGAAGAGCTGAGTAAGGATTGGGAAATGAATGAAAAAGGCTAAATAATGATTAAGAAAGTATTAAAAAGTAAAATAAGCAGGGATTGAGAACGGAATGAAATATAATTAAGTAAAGATACAGAAAGTTCTAGAATTCATGAATGATTGATTAACTAATGAAAAAGTGTTGATTAACGATTATAAACGATTAAATATTTCAGCAAAGATTGAGAAAGGAAGGAACAAGAATTAAGGAAAGATTGGAAACAAAATGAAAAAAGAATTAAGTTAGGACAGAAATAGATTGATGAATTGAACAAGGATTGAGAAAGAATGAAAAAATATTGATTACTGATTAAGAAAGAAATGAAGAATTAAATAAATATTGCGAATGAAGTAAAAAATATTGAGTATAAATTGAGACAAGAGAGTAGAATTGAGCAAAGATTTGAAGAGGAATAAAAATGCTAAGTAGAAATTGAGAAAATATAAAGAATAATTGAGCAAGCCTTGTGAACAGGCTGAAAAAGAAGTGAATAAGTCATGACGAGTTAAAGCAAGAGTGAGAAATGGATGAAAAAGAATTGAATAAGGAATGAAAAATGATTCAGGTTTTGAGCAAGGATTGAGAAAAAGGATGATAACGAAATAAATAAGGATTGATATGTGATTAAAGAATTGTTGAAAGAATTAGAACGGATCGAAAAAGAATTGAGTAAAGATTATTAAAGGATTGAAGATTTGAGGAAAGAGTCAAAATGGAATGAAAAAGAATTGAGTAAGGATTAAAAGGTTTCAGAGATTTAAGAATGATTGTGAACGGAAAGAAAATTACTTAGTAATGAGAGAGAGCGGACTACAAATTTGAGCAAATTTTGAAAACGGAATAAAAAATAATTAAGTAAAGATTGAGAAAAGATTGAATAATTGAGCTAAGATTGGGAAAGAAATGAAAAAGGATTAGTGGAAAATTGAGAAAGTACTAAAATATAATTGAGCGAAAATTGAGAACAGGATGAAAATGAATTGAGGTAGGAATTAGAAATGATTGAGGAATTGAGCAAAGATTAAGAAAGGGATAAAAAGAACTGTCTACGAAATAAAAGATGATTGAACAATGAACAAGGATTGGGAAAGGAATGAAACTGACTTGAGTAAAGATTGATAAATGATCGAAGAATTGAGAAAAGATAGAAAACGATGAAATCTTTATTGAGTACTAATTGAGATAGGATTGTAAAAGGAATGAAATAGGACTGTGATGATTGAGAAAGAAGTGAGTGAATGTTGAGGAAATTTTGAGGACGATAAAAAATAATTGAATAAGGTTACAATAATGATTGTAGAATTAAGCAATTATTGGAGACGAATGAAAAAACGTCCAGGTGAGGAAAATGAAAATTTAAAAAAAAATAATTGAGCCAGGATTGAGAACGAAATAAAAAGGAATTAACTAAGGATTGAGTATTCATCGAAAAATTGATGAAATATGAGAAAGCTATTGAAATGTCTTGACTAAGGATTGAAATAGGATAGGACTTGAAAAAATATTAGGAAAAGAGTGAAAATGGATCGAGTAAGGATTGAGAAATGATTTAATAATTGAGAATAAATTAAATCGGAATGAAAAAACTGTGATAAAAAATAAGAAATTATTGATGATTTTAGAAATGATTGGTAAAATATTTAAAAATAACACTGGTCAACAATTCTCTCGAAATCTCAGTTGCATAAGATTTCTTTACTCATCCTTACTCTTTTTGCCCTTCTAAATTCAAATCTTAAAACGGTTCAGCTCTACATGCTCTAGTTTTCATGCAATATTACGTTTTTCATTCTAGCCGTTTGTGGTGAAATTAATTACTTAGACGTTTATAACAACAGAGATATTAAAATTGTTTTGTTTTTCTTTTAGATCTGATCATGGCTACAAGGAGACGTTAATGTGTGAACAACTCGGACGCTTTAAATCATATTTGTGGATGCTTCACGCTTATTCGTCAAAGGCGTAATATAACATCATTTGTTAGGCGTGCTTATAGAGCGTACTTTGGACTTACTCTTGGCGACCAAGGCAAGAAATGGACCCTACATCATGTGTGTCATATCTGTGAGTAAGTGTTGCGTCACTAGACAAAAGGAAAACGTAAGGGTTTACCATTCAAAATTCCCATGACCTGGCGAGAACCGACGGACCACACAACTGACTGTAATTTTTGTCTGGTCAATACAAAGGGCATTAACAATAAAAACAGACACAAAATCCCATATCCTAGTACACCCTCAGCAATCCGCCCTACTTTGCACTCTGATGAGCTCCCAATCAAGTTTTTAAAGAATTTCTTTAATCTAAAGATGTGGGTAGTGCCCAAGAGCAAGAGGCTGCTGATAAAAGTCAAGAAATACTTTCAGAATCCGGCAATTTTTCTTATGAGACCCCAGATTCATTAACTCCACAACAGTTTAACTAGCCAGAGTTGAATGACCTTTTGCGTGATTTGGGTCTCTCTAAAAATGCAGCTGAAGTGTTAGTTCTCAGGTTGTAAGAATAGAATCAGCTGATCCATACAAATAAAGTTTCATACTTCCGAAATTGGGAGCAGGTTTTTGTACCATTTTTTTACAGAGGAGAATAACTTTGTTTATTGTCATAATATCTCAGGTCTTTTCAAGGAATTAGGGATGCCAGTATACAATCCAAATGACTGGCGATTATTTTTAGATAATATCTCAGGTCTTCTCCAGGAATATGGAATGTCAGTATATAATCTAAATGACTGAAGATTATTTATATATAATTCTAAGCGCATTTTCGAAGTGTGTTGTACTTCATAATGGCAATGTCTATGCAGCTGTTCAAATTCGATTGGACATTCTGTCTATTTACGAGAGGAATATAATGACAATAAAGCTGTGGTGACCTACAACTGAACAATTTCTGTGACCTCAAAATGGTTGATTTCCTCCTATGTCAACCAATCGGATTAACAAAGTATCCCTGTTATATTTGCATGTGGGACAGCCGAATTCGAGAAAAGCACTAGAACAAGAAGTGGCCCATACGGGAGACTCATTTTTCCTCGGCTCCATATCAAGCTATGTTTGATGAAGCAGTTTGTCAAGGAGTTCAATACTGACGGTGAATGCTTCCAACACATATATTCTGTTCTTCCTAGTTTATCCTTCGAGAAAATCAATGCAGATGTTTTGGATGGGCCAAAGATTCGTGCACTTGTACGTGATCAAGAATTTTCTAGAAAGATGAACAACAAGGAAAGCACTGCATGGCTTTCATTTGTGGCGGTGATAGCAAACCTTCTCGGAAATATAAAGGCTGACAACTATGAAACCTTCGTAGCTAATATGTTGTAGGCTTTTTGCGATCTTGGATGTAACATGAGTGTCAAACTCCATTACTTGTACAGTAATCTTGATAGATTCCCTGAGAACCTAGGAATAGTAAGTGACGGGCAAGGCGAGCAGCTCCGTCAGGACCTCAAGACCATGAAAGAGCGTTACCAAGGAAGATGGGGCAAACATAATATGATGGCAGATTACTGTTGTAGCATTAAACGCGAATCCCCTGAGATAGTCCACAAACGCAAGAGCCGCATGCGAAAATTCATGCCTGAGTAGACCTCAATTCAACTTTGCCTAAAAAATAGTAACAAACATTTTATCTACCAATCAGTTTTATATAAACTATAACCATTGTTTATTTGGGAAAGTGTTTAAAATCATGATCTTGAATATATTTATACTATCTTGCATTTTCCTGTGTATTACCCAGCTATATTTAATAAGAATTTTATAACATATTTCATCACATATTTTTCCAGAGTAAAGTGCAAAAAATTAGGTAATACCAAGTGTTTTATATCAATGCAACAAAAAGTTTGCTCCCCATTGTAATTGATCTCAGTTTGAGAACGGAATCAAAAAAATAAGTAAGGATTGACGAATTGAGCGAATACAGAGAAAAGGATGAAAAAGAATTGGCAAAGGAAAAAGTATCAAGCTTTTAACAAAGAATTGAGAAATGAATGAAAAATCATTGAGTAAGGATTTAGAAAGGACTGGAGATTTGTTGAAATATTAAGAAAGGAATGAAAAAAAGAACTGAATAGGGATCGAGAAAGGATTGAAGAGTTAAACAAAAATTGGAAAACGAATGAAAAACGCTTAAGTAATAATTGAAATAGTTTTTCAGAATTTTAAGAAAATTAAGTATTGGATGAAAAATAGTTTTCAATAAGAATTGAATAGGTAATCAATGGTTAGAAAAGGAATGAAACACGATTAGGAGAAGATTAAGAAATTATTAAAAAATAAGTGAACGAATATTTATAATGGATTTAAAAAGTATTGAGTAAGAAGAAAAAGGTTTTAAGAATTGAGGAAAGATTGAGAAAGGGTTCAAAAATAATTGAGTAAAGATAGAAAAGGATAAGAATTAAGCAAGGACTCAGAAATAAATGCAAATGATTAAGTAAGGATTGAGAAAGTATTGAAGAATTTGGGAAATATTTAGAAAAGATTGAAAAGTTAAGCTTTGATTTGAAAAGCGATAAAAAAGGGTTGAGAAATAAATGAGAATATATTAAAAAATAGAATTGACTATTTATTGAGAAAGGATTGAAAAATTGATTAAAGATTGAGAAATGGATGAAAAGAATTGACCAAATTATAAAAATGGAGAACAAAATGAACAATGATTGAGAATGGAATGAAAAGGAATTTACTAAAGATTAAAAGGAGATTGAAGAATTGATGAAAAAGTGAATAAGGATGAAAAAGCATTCAAAATGGTTGTAGAGGAGGAATAATTAAGCAACTGAATAAAACATAACACTAAAACAAGTTTCAGTGTCAAAAGAAACTTAGATATCATGTGCATTATATTAGTAAGTCAAATGTACTGAATTCGAATTTGCTAAAAATAAATTTCTATCACGTAACATTTTCTAGTAAATTGTCGATTTAATAATTATAAAATTGATACCGATTTCCACCATATGATAAATGTATTTCGATCGAAAATTCAGATTAAATCTGTCCATTGTAATTAATTCATAAATACATAATGAATCAACAAGGATATTAGGCCTATAATACTAAAAAAAGATATTACTGGCTATGATTACTTGCAAAAATAGAAGTAGTACAAGATAGAATGAATTTTTATATTTTTAATTGATACAACTCTTAAAAATGTTTTAAAAACCAGGAAAGAAAACACATTGAATACCCACCTTTAATATCTGTTAAGCAGAAGTAACAATCCGTTGAATGGTTCTTTGGCTTACTCCAGACTATTAGTACACCAAACATGAGCCCAGGCCATTTGCTTTTCACCTAGGTAGGAAGAGAACTTGTACACTTGACACAACATGTGTCAGGTGCCCAGCGTTTGTCTTGGTCGGCCACTGTACATACAAAGTACAGCTCATAAAGTTTCTTCACATGTTTAGTCAATTGTCTCTTGTATTGTCTTAATGTAACTGGTCCACATATATAACAGAAACTGTCTGGGGAATTGTTTTTTCTTGTAAATCAAAAACACTGTAGTATGTGAAAAATAATATAAATAGTAACAGGACACATATATTAAATAAAATGTAAAAATAGGAGGCATTTATAGTAAGTTACAAAATTATTAAGCACTACGTATGAATTACCAAGGATTTGTACCCATATAACTAAAGAATATTTCTTATAACTTGATAAAGCTGATAACTTAAATTGAAAAATACCTTAGGAACATCCCATTAAAATTATATGCAAAATCCGTTTATAACTTTTAGATTTGTAAGTTTCCTCCCAATACTGATTGCATTTAATCCCTACGGAACCATCAGTGTATTTAATGTAGGTAACATGGTAATTTATGAGAAACTGGATGGCCACAAAAAGAGACGGATGTTTATATTCGTGATTTACGCCAAAAATGTCCCTAGAAAAGGGATATTCTCATTTCCGGTTTTTCATTGTTGTACAGTGTAATTGAGAAAAAATTGAGAGATGAGGGAATAATTGAGCCAAAGATTGACAAAGAGATGAAAAGGAATTGACTAAGGAATCAAATATCATATAAGATTTGAGTAAGGGTTGAGAAATGAATAAAGAAGAATTGATTAAAAATTGAGAAAGGATGGAAGAATTGAGTAGAGATTGAAAACGGAAATAAAGTTATTGAGTACTATATAAGAAATGGTTGAGAAAAGAAAAAACATTATTGAGTGATGATTGAGAAAAGACTAAAAATTAAGGAAATTTGCAAAGGAAATAAAAAGAATTGAATTAGGATTGAGAAAGGATTGTAGAATTGATAAATTATAGGGAGAGTATTGAAAGAGGACCAAGTGATGCTTAGTATAATATTTCAAAATAATTCCTCAAAGATTAAGAAAGGAATGAAAAAGAATTAAATAAGGATTGAGAACGGATTGGAGAATGAAGAAACTCAAGGATTTTAGAATTGATGAAAGATTGAGAAGGAGATAAAAAAGCATTAACTGAGAATTGAAAAAGGAGGAAGAATTGAGAAAGGATTGGGAACAAAATGAAGAAGAATTGAATAAGTATTGAGAAAAGAGTGAATAATTGACAAGTGATTGCGAATGAATAAAAATATATTAACTGAGGGTTAAGGAAATATTATAAAACAATTTAACGAGGTTTAAGAATGGAATAAAAAAATATTAAGTAAAGATTGATAAATCATCGAAGAATTATGAAAGATGAGAAGTTATGAAAAAGTATTGCATTAAGGATTAAAAAAGGTAGGAATTGAACAAGGATTGTAAAAAAAATGATGAGGGATTGAGTAAGGATTGATAAATTATTGATGATTGGAGCAAGATATTTGATAAAAAAAAGATTCAGTATTGATTGATAAAGCACTGAAGTAATGAAGAAATTTTGATTTAGGAAATTTTAAAAATGAGTAATGAGTGAGATGATTGCATAATTCAACAAAGATTGAGAGAAGAATGAAAAAGGTCTAAGTCCGAAGATTGTTGGCGTGCATGACGTCGGACTGCAGCCAAGGCCGAAGCCGGAAACACCGAATCAGAGACGGACACGGAAGCTGAGGCTCAAATCAACCAAGACTCCACTGCTGCCCCACTCAAGGGGGGCCCAATATAACCTTTTTGGATGCTCTGCCCCGTGGACCCGGTCACGTAGGCAGCGGCTCTGCTCCTCCTCGGGGGTGGAACGTGGAGACCAACCCAGACCCGACAGCATGGATATGTACACTATGCAATAAGCACACCACAAAAGGACAAACACCCATGATGTGCAACAACACCACTACACACTGGGTACATCTAAAATGCACAAATACTAAAATCAACCATTACAAAAAACACTCGAAGTGCCCAAAACACAAAACACCACACCCATCAACGCCAACCCAACCACAACCAAAAATCTCTCATCCCACACTCCCACAAACATCATAAACTCCTAGACAATTAAAAAAAGGAAAACACAACAAGCATCTAATAATACTACAAATAAACATAAATGGACTGAACAAGAAAACGACAGAAATCGAGGACCTCACAAACAAACATGAAATAGACATAATCACCATCCAAGGAACCAAACTCATTTATGCACAGACTTCCCTTTGAAACAACATAAACTCACAAAAAAACTGAAGCACAAATCACAAAATCAATCTAAGCCAAACTAAGCACTTACACCTCACAAACCTCTACATCCAACCCAGAGACACCACGAACCCCAACCACCCAAATGAAGATGCAGTCATAACAAACTTCCTCACCCAAGCAACCACTCTGACGAACTCTAAGAACTTTGGAACCAACCCACAGAAGACCACAGAGAAGAACTCATCGCCGACATCATCCAGAACTCAAATCACATAACCTTAAACACAGATACACCAACCCGCATACCCACACACCCCAACCAACAACCTACTTCGCCAGACATGACCACTGAAACAAACACCATATACAGACACCTCACTTGGAACACAATACATGCTCTCTCCTCAGAATTTCCCCATCTTAATAACATTAAACACAAAAACAAACTTCAGGCTACAACAAAACCTCAAAACATACTCAAATTATCACAAGGCAAACTGGATAGAATACACAAAAGAAATATTGAACAAGTACTCTCCAACATCCAACTCCCCAAAGATGCACACACAGCAAACATAATATTAACTTACACTATCTTATAAGCAGAAAAACACAACATTCCACGTGGAAAAATACACAACACACAAAACTACTCCCTGAAACAATTATAAATCTCATAGCACAACGGAACAACACTAAAAAACAAAATCCATCAGACCCCAACATTATACAACAAAACAAAGAAATAGATCGGGCTATACAAGAACACAAACAAGAATTTTGGAAAATTTCGCCTAGACCAGCAAAAGGACCACAAAACAAACACATACAAACTTTGGAAGACCATTGCTGACCTCAAAAACAAAAACCAACACAGCTACAAAACAAAAACATCACCTTCGAAACAAAGAAGCCACAACACACATACAAAAAAGCAGAACAACTCAACAAACATTTCACAAACACAACCATACACCAAAAGAAAAATGAAAACAAGAAAATAGACGGACTTACAAAAAAAACTCCCCAAACCACAATTCACAACCACAGCAGAACAGACCATCAGAGCATAAAACAAGCAAACGACAACAATTCCACCGGCCATGATGACATAAACATCAAACACCTCAAATACCTAGGTCAAAACGCCATAAACCTCCTCATGCACACTTACAACCTCGCTATAAACACAAACAGTATACCTAAACAATAAAAAGTAGCAAAATTAATTCCAATACTCACATCAAACCACCAAACAAAGACATAAACAAAGGAAACTCCTACAGACCAATAGCGCTGCTTTCCCCCATAGCCAAAACACTAGAAAAATCATCCTACCTTACATCACATCAAACATCCCAAACACGCCACACCAATATGGGTTGAAACCCATGCAACCAACCACCAGAGCATAATCACAAATGGATTCAACAAGAAAATGCCACCACATAGAACCATAGAACTCGCCCTCGATATGTCCAAACCTCTCGATACAGTAGACCTACACAAACTAATCGACAAGACTCAAAAACTCACCATACCCAATACCATGATCAAGCACATAGCAAACTACATCAATGGACGACTACAATATACCTAAATACAAAACACAGATACACAAAATGTGGAGTTCCTCAAGGAGGGGTACTTTCCCCAACCCTTTTCAACATCTACACCTCAGATATAACAACTTCACCACAGACAGTAAGAATTGTCACCTACGCAGACGACATCACAATACTCTCATCACACAACAAACCAGAAGCCGCTACACAAGAGATACAACCTTACCTCGACAAAATACACACATCAATAATAGAAAAATCACAAAAGCTAAACGTCACCCCCCAAAAATACAACTCTCTTCACACCAGACCCTACAGAATACAATTCAACCCTAAATCTAAACATAGAAAACACACCACTATCCACCACAAAAGAATCAAAGATCATTGCCTTTACTTTTGACTCAAAACACATACAAAACACAATAGTCAAGGCCACGAAAACACTCAAAGTCATCAAGGCACTCACAATTAAATACTGGGGTAAAACCAAGGAAACGCTCATAACCACATACAAGACAATCACAAGAGCAGCACTAAAATATACTTACACAATCTGGTCTCCAATCATTTCCAAAACCAACACCAAAAAACTACAGACGATACAAAATACAGCCCTCCGCACTGTCTTAAGATGCACTCTTGACTTAAACACCCAACATCTACACGACGAGACAAACATCATACCAATCAAAAATCACCTAAAACTCCATGCATCACAACTCAGGCAGGAAACACAACATCGAAATCATCCCCTCCACAACATCACCAGATAACTTCCCAATCACTGACACAAAAAACAGGCCATTTTCGATAACAAAAACTACGCCACCAACTTAGACATAGACCCTAACACAACACAGAAGACACAATAAAGCAAAACATGAAAACAATTCACCCTCAGATCACACAACAAAACTTGACAAACAGAACCCACAACAAAATATTAAGTGCACCACCTCCAACCATACACAACTCAGAACAAACACTCACAAAGCAGATCAGAAGAACACTAACAGAGATACGAACAAATAAATTACACCTCTTGACGTCAGACATGCACAAAATATCTCACACCACCCATACAACACTAAACTGCCCCTAATGCTTAACAGAGATGCACGACACAACACATATCTTCAACTGCCCACAGATACACACATACCTGGGCCCGGTGCATCTCTGGGAGAGATCCCGGGAAGCGGCGGGTCTGCTCTTGCGATGGTCCGAGGAGCTAGGGTGGGGGGACTGAAATAGTTGTGATGGTACCCGACCCACTATCGTGCCAGGGACGGGGTTACCACCACCACCAGGCTCTAAATGTATATTTGAAAATATTAAAAAATAATTGATCGAGGATTGAGAGCGGAATGAAAAGAATTAAGTAAGGATTGATGAATTACGCGAAGATAGAGTAAACTATGAAAAAAATTACTAAAAAGGTATGAAGAATTGAGTTGAGTAAAAATTGAGAAACAAAAGAAAAACTATTGACTAATTATTTAGAAATGGATGGGGAATTGTTGAAATATTGAGAACGAAATGAAAAAGAATTGGATAAGGATTGAGAAAGGATAGTAGAGTTAAAAAAAAGTTTGGAAAAAAGAATGAAAAACGGTTTGGTAATGATTGAAAAAGAACTTAATAATTTTAAAAAATATCAAATACTGGATGAAAAAGAATCAATTAGGATTGAAGAATTAAACAATATTGGAAAAGGTATAAAAAATGATTAGGAGAGGATTGATAAAAAATTAAAATATAAGTTAACTAGGATTAAAATAGGAATGAAAAAGAATTATGTAAGTAAAAAGGATTGGAGAATTAATTAATGATTGCGAAAAGGATAAAAAAGAATTGACTACAGATTGAAAAGCTTAAAAATTAAGCAAAGATTGAAAAAGAAACTCAAAGTGATTAAGTAAGGATTAGTAAAAGATTGAAGGATTGGTGACATATTGATAACGAAATGAAAAAGAATTGAATAACGATTAAGAAAAGATTGAAGTTGAGCTTTGATTTGAGAAAGGATGAAGGAAGATTGAGTGATGAATAAGAATATATTAAAAAATAATAGATCTAAGATTGAAAAACGATTATCGAATGAACAAGGATAGATAAAGGAATGAAAAAGAATTGAAAAAAGATTGAAGATGGACTGAAAAATTGAGTAAGAATCGAGAACGGAATGAAAAAGAAATGATCAACTTTTGAGAAAATTTAGAAATTGAAATAGGATTGGGAAGGGAATGAAAAATTGAGTTTAATTGAAAAACAACAGAAGAATTGAGCAACAAGTGAGCCGAATGAAAAAACTTGAGTAAAGATTGAGAAAATATTTTAGAATTGAGCAAAGATTGGGAGAGGAAGGAAAAAGAACTAAATGGCAATTGGAAAAATATTAAATATTAATTGAGTGAGGATTAAGAAGAAAAGGAAAATAATTGTCTAAATATTGAGAAAGGATTTGAGAATTGCTGAAAGATTGATAGAAGGATGAAAAAGAATTGTGTAAAGATTAAAACTGATTGAAGAATTGAGCAGGGATTTTTGTAAACGTGAAACATCTACTTTATATTGATAAATTGAATGGTGTTATCAAAGGGACTATGTTTATAGTCATGATTGCGAGGAAAATCAAATTTTTATGATTAGATAACTAGTGCAATTAACGATGATATTTTTACTACTGAGATGGAATAATAGGAAGAATAGTAATAGTAAAAAGTAATAGTAAGAAAAGTAACAGTAAAAGACGTGAAAGATGAAGTGAAGATAGATAGTACCATTTTTTCTCCGTCTTGTGACCAATACACTACCAGATACAGATAAAGATCAGAATGACAACCAGTGCTGATCATGAAGCACAAGTGGGCGGTCCTCGTTGGCTACGTTGGAAGGTGAGGATGGGTTCCGGGTCTCATTTTTTGTTTTTGACAAAGATCTGCTGTGGTTGGGTTTGTCCTGACCTCAAGGGTGGTCACCCATTTTGCGTTAAGATTATGTGGATATAAGTGCCCAAATAAGGGACCCCAGTACTAAATTGCTAAGATTTTTGTACAGTGGAGGGAGTGGGTATGTTTTGTCGTAAAGACATGAATGGAAATGATAACAGTGTTTTGATTGGCTATATGAATGATAATGCGTGTGGAGGTCGTTAACGATGCTGGGTTAAGTATCAACTTATCCACCTAATGGGCGACCAGCTCATGACTCCGCTGATATCGAACCTCTGCCTTGCCGTCATAAATGCAACGCTGCATCCACTAGGCGAGCGAGAGTTCCTAAGATGGCGAGCTTATTGTCAGTCTTTTCAACTCTAAAAGGTAAGACGTATTAGAAGCACCTAGGTTTAAGTGCGAACAACTATGGATCCGTAAAAGAGAAGACGATTACATTTTTAAGAGCGCTATACTGACGAATGCTAGTTCATACATGTATACACTAGTTAATAGATACATACCCTAATTCGTGCCTAAAGATACTTGTTCGTACATACATACATTTGTTTGTACCTACAGACGTATAGACTTGTTCCCCTAACGAAACTCAAATATAGGAAATTTGTTTCTGACTTGTTTCCTGTACAGCTTATGTCGGAGGTATTATCTACTGTATATCTTCGCTGTAATCTTTATCCAAGGTTATCTAGTATCGACTGCAAGGTCTCTTGTGACCTGTATATCTATAAAACTCTTACTATGAATGAAGAGAGTGCATTTTAGGTGTTTAAGTGAAATAGCATACTCATAGAGACAAGACCTTATAACTATCAACTTAAGTATTCTCTGAATCTTTTTAAGACTTAAAGGTCAATACTATTAAACTCGATAAACCTAAAGAAAACATCTCGCTTCTTGCAGAAATTTGATGTCCCCAAAGAAAAAATCCAAAGGAAATAAAATGATGACTTTATGAAAAAAAAAATTATTCGGAACAACTCTGTTAGAAAATTAGGCGTTCGTGGCTATCACAAGATTGAATTTTTAATAAGGTTAGGTTAGGTTGGGAGAACGACTTTGCAAAAATGGACCTATTAGAAAACTTTGATTACCATCTTCGCGTTGCCTTTGGCGCTGTAATAAGTGTAAATGCCATTTAGTGAAAAGAGAAATGGTTAGAAGAATCGAAATTATCTTTTGAGACAATATTTTATTTCATTCAAGTAAGGTGCAAACGGTTGTCAACTCCTATTTTTTATGTTAAAGAGTTTAAAATATCAAAAGAAGCTAACTATGATTGAAAAAACTTTTTTGCGAAAGGTTTCTGTCAGTTCCTTGCCCCAAAACCTAACCTAACCTAACTTACCAGCTGCACTTACACTACAAGCCTCGAACTCCATACTTTAACCTTAGCCTAACCTTAAATTCGCTCTGCCCTCAAACGCCTAATTCGCTGCCAAGCTTGTTCGGATTCCAAAAAAGAGCTGGAGGTTATTTTCCTGTATGCAAGTTAATATAATTAGCTAATTATAGCAAATTTCTGAATCTCTACAAATAGATACAACTATCATTTCGAGATTATTATTTATCTCCCACATTCTGTTAGTATCATTGCTTATTTCCTATAAATATGCTAGAGATAAATCAAGGGGTCTCAACCTGATCATCTATACTGATGAAATGGTTATTAGACAATTTATCACTTGCAAAGGATCTAATAAATAAATAAGATATATACACATGGATTAAAATCCATAATCAAAAACTTGATCTCTAGTACGTATACTAATTGCTACAGGCAAATAGGTGTAAAGTAATGATGCGTTAAATTGGTATAAAATGGAACAACACTTCTAATGTGGAATATGCAAGGCAGAGCACTCCTTTCTGATTGGTTTCCTGTTCCAATTTGGAAGGTAATTAATTTGACGCTATCCCGCCTTATGTTATGGATCTATACGGTCTCTTGTTTGCATATAAATTAAATATAAGTATATAAGGGAAAACTTTAGAAGCTTTAAAGGAGTTTGAATATCTTATTATAGAATTAAAACAATCTATTAAGATCTTAGAGGAATTTTCTGGAAAAGAAATCTTCAAATTTGAAAATAAAATCAATATCCATTGTAAGAAGTCCTTTTACCAAGTTAATAGGGTTTAAAGCTTTCGTAAAATTGATATTAACCCGAGAAAAGCATCTTCGTTAAAGTTAAAGTGATTTAGAATATCTATATGAGAGCGAAATAAGCGTATTACTAAAATCTGTCATTTTAGTAGCCACGGAAAAACAGTTTAACCAATCAAAAAAGACAGGTTTGACAGACAAAACAGCTTAAGTAAGCAGTGGCAGTGCTAGATGATACGTGAGAAATATACCTTGCAAGTTCCTCCACCTCTTTTTTCTTTCCACCATTTAAGTTTTAAGATCTGAAGACGGCCTAATTCCTGTAACTTTAGCACTGCAGCATTCACCAAAGTGCGATACGGAGACGCTGTAGGAAATCTTAGAGATTAAGGCCAAAAAGGAACTCAACATTCTGTATATTGTACTAAGCCATGGATCTTTATTGAAGATACATCGTATTAAAAACAACAAAGTTAACTTAAAAAAGTGTAACTATGTTGCAGTTAGTTTCTCAAAAATTCAAATAAAGGACAGAAATGATGTAATCATTTAGGAATATTATTTTAGTGTAAATGATGGAAATATTTTTATATATAGGAGGATTCCATCGGGCGAAAGTAAAATTAATTTCAATATTACACTAGAATTCAATTAATACCTTAATTTCTCACTGGTAATTCGGTTCCATAATCATTGTAATACAGAGTAAGTTTTTTTCAATCAGTTAATGCTATACTCGTAGCTATAATACGGCAATATATATTTACACAGGGATTCATTAATATCTAGATTTAGTTAGCATGTATAGGTTGCAATATGTACATAATGTGTAAACCTATTAATTAAAGGTATTTTGAAGACTTTATCTATAGCAAATTAGGTTTCAAGTATGATAGTTACATACTATTTTAATTACAATTTAGAAGTTTATTCCTTTTTAACAATTGAGAAATTAGGATAAAAATCAACTGGAACTAATACACTGACCTGGTGGCAACGCAATTCCATAGCTTTTTGAATCCAGGAGTCCTCCAACTTGTGTCAGGTCGCACATCCTTTCCGTGATGTACTCTATGCTGGAGGACTCCATTAGGAAAGCGTACTGTCCGGCGCTCTTTAGTACTCTTTCGACCCCTTCTTCGTTGCTCTTGGCGTATACAGACGGCCTTTGTGATTCCATGAAATTGAACATACGCTGGTATGTAGGCATTTTAGACGTACTGCGGTCAAAGAAAGTGAACTTCAATGGCAGAGCTCACCTCTCGGTAGGAGTGGGGAAACTGAGGTCAAGTAATAACGATTTTAGACCTCATTGTGCGAAGAATCAGGATTTGTATTTGATTAAGAAAACAAAAGAGAGTGATAATTCAATTGTAGGATTTTAATTAGCCAATTAAAAAAGAATATTGCAGACAACAAAAGTGAGAACAAAGAAACAGAAATAATGGTAATAAAAAAACAAGAAAAATAAAGTATTAACGAACTTTATCAAGTTTACCAAAATTACAAAGGGGGATAAAGAGAAATAAACATAAATGAGAATGATAAGAAGAATGACGAAAATCTGCTAAAATCTCTCTCTCTCTCTCTCTCTCTCTCTCTCTCTATATATATATATATATATATATATATATATATATATATATATATATATATATATATAAATATATATATATATATGTATATATATATATATATATATATATATATATATATATATATATATATATATATATATATATATATATATATATATTTATTTGGGGGGGGCTGTACCACGTAGGGAAAAATAATGATTGATTGGAGCTAGCACTTTCGTTATCTTAATAGCATTTTCAAACTCACAATGTTTTATGAAATAGAGAGATACCTTATTTATACAAAGCAATGTTTTACCGATAAAATCAGATTTTTACCCATATATATAAGAAAGAAACCACACTGTTAGGATCGATTTATTTGAGAAACCAGGTTTCGAGAAGACATCCGACATCTTCAATCACTGGCAAACTAATGAATACAGAGAGATATGCTTAGCCTAAAGATACACAAATTTACAAGTCGGGAGGTAGTTAGGGTGGGGGGGAGGTATGGAGCTTCGGCACTTTTTAGCTGAGGCTGAGAAAGTCTTCTGCTTATCAAGGAATTAGTGTTGAATTGCACATCGGAAGTATTAAAGTTTGGAATTTCGTTTATAAGAGCTGCTTGTATTATACGCTTATGTATATAGTTTTGGGAATTATATATTTTTTGCATTATCAATTTAAATTAAATGGTTTTAATTTGACATGTGCAGGAACAAGCTAGATGATAGGATTCCACGGGGCATGTCGCATTTGTGTTCCTTCATTCTCTTGCATTGAATATAATTAATCTCCTGTTCTTTATCCGTGGATCTAATTTTAAACAGTCTAATTCGGATTGTTTTTTCGTATTGAAAGGCAAAATTGATGTTATTGGCCCGTGCTAGCTTTTAAAAATTAATTAATTGGGGTGAGTATGGAAATGTAATATAATTATTATTAAATACTTTTTCCTTAGGATTAGCTGGTGAGTAAAAGTTGGTTATGCCTTTATAATGACATTTTTCTATCAAACCAAGGTGATACTGCAGCTCATTGAATGTTTGGATGATCCTTGTTCCTGCAGGAAACAAGGATCACATATTCGATATGCTCTCAAGAAAAGAAAAGAAATATGGACCTTTTAACAGATTCATTGTAGCAAGAGAAATAGTGAATATAGGTTTTCGGTAAACAGAACAATATGCTTTGTTGTTTAATTAGATAATTTAAGATCAAGACTTGGCATGGGCTGTTTTATTCCCATTACCTTTTCTTGAAGATGAAGGATGTCTCCGTCGAAAGCTGGTTTCGCAATTAAATCGATCCAAACACTCTGGTTTCTTTCCTGCATTTACATCTACGTGACTGTACTTCTTTGGATATATATAATGTAGTTGTCCCTGCTCGACGACTTAGAATCAGAAGATCAATGTCTAGCAGTACCACGCATTTGTTGATTTGTTGTTTAAAAACACGATTTAAAATATAGGAATTTTTGCCCTCTCTGTTTTTTTAGGGACAAATAATCATTGCTAATGAGATGCAATTAAAACACTAACATTGTCGGTGGAAAAATTAAGGTTTGACAGACAAATTCTGCGATTGCAATGTTTAAAGACGAGATAATACCAATTATCAGCATGCTCAAGACTCAAATAATTTAGATATCTAGTTAAAACGCGCCTATATGCTTGAGATGCACTGTAAGTCCTTAGCTGCCACCAGTTTAGACACACTTGCCTGCGCGCCCCGCCCACCCGCTTTCTCGTCCGGTTGCACTACTCTGATGTTATAACGCTGAACTGCATGCAAAAAATGTAACGCTAAATGTCCCGTTTCCCCAGCCGAGCGCGATATTGTAATGTCATGACGCTGACCTTCGTGCAAGAAGTGTCATGCAAACAATGCTTTGCCATGACTGTGAATAAATGTTAGGAACAAACTTTCAAAGCAAGTGGGGTGGATCCCTTGACCCTTTGCTTCTCTCATGGCCAGCAGTATGTGGTCACTTCCCTTATTCAGCCTCTTTTCATCAAACCAACGAACAAGAAACGTAATTTATCAAGAAAACCTCGAGAACAAAGAGCTCAAGACGCAGAAGTTGAATGTGGAATGTCATAGTAATATGAAATTCGTTCTCTGTTAGTTTTTCTTGATACATTACTCAAAAGTAAAAATAAACCTTACATTCTTATTCTTACCAACTTTTAATTGCGCCATTTAACTCAAGCAGAGAATATAAATTGTTCAAGATAGGGTTTCTGTCTGGGCAACGCCAAATACCTTTGCTAGCAATAATATGCTACTATAAAAACAACTCTAAATAAAAAACATACAACCTATGTATTTAAATTACAACCTTAAAGAATTCGCCTGAGACCTAGCCCAAAATGGTTTAAATAAAAGCGACTGCAAAATTTTGCTCTTGTCACAAAATATCGCGTAAATTTACAAGAGCAAAATTTCAGAATCCAGCTAGGAAAGGAGCAAACTTTTTCTTGTTTGTCCCAAACTTTATAAATCGTTCTTACTTTATAACAAAGTTAAAGCAAAACATGCATTAAAGAAAGATAAAGCTTTATAGCTACTCGATTGAAAGATAATTTCCTAGTATCCTACGTCGATTTGGAACTAAGCAAAATTTTATAAACATCTTCAAAGGAATCTTAATTATTTAAATGTTATGTTGAAACTATTAGTTACCAATAAATTTAGTAGGAGCAGAAATAGAGATCAACGCAAACCTGAAAAAAGTCCAAGTGGATCCTCCATAAAGAGACCCATATTTAATCTTGGTCTGCTTAGCAAGGTCTTCTGCAGATTCGATCGGAGATTCCATTCTTTCGACAGTGAGGAAAGCGGCGAGATTGGCCGTGTACGATGAGATCATGATGAGCGTGAAAAACCACCAAATGCCAGCCACAATCCGTGTCGAAACTGCCCTAGAAATATATTCGAATTAGGGTCATCTTAGCGCTACATTACCAAGGGTATTCGTCTTGAGTCATCTTGATAATAATAGGTAGATATTTGAACCAGGTTTGTTCGTCGGTGCGTCTTAGAATTAATAGAGGGGATAATTGCTTCTTTTTTACACTCTGGAGAGAGAAGGTCGTGTTTTTATTAATCATTTTTGAATTTAAAAAGAGATAGATTGACTTCAGGAACTCTATATGGTTGGAAGGACAAATTAATTGCCAAAGGTTGGGTCTTTATTTTGACCAAGTTGATCATATCAAGGAAAAGTATCTCTAAATGATTTATTTCGTGTTTTTTTACTAAAAATTGGATAAAGGGAGATTTTCTAATTTATGGAGTAAAGAAACTTGTGTAAGCAAAGCAGTTAGAGGACAATGCATATAAATAGAAAAAAGAGAAAAAAAAACTAAACAGGGTAAAAATAATATATAGAAGATGGTTCTCTTTGCGAGTAAACTAATCAACCTCGATTAATGGGGTCTTCATTCTAATATCTCCAGAACTAGTTTTGTACAGGCAAACATAGACGTACTGGTATCATTTTGAATACTATCTAAAAGGTAGTTAGGTAGGATAAAGACAAGTCACAATCTCCCAGGGAAAACGACGAAGGAACATTATAATGATTACACCCCCTGGGTTTAGAGGCCATTTTTAAAGGCATCAACAATCACTGGTGCCCTCAAGTGGTCAGGGACGGCATTCCACTGGCTGGAAGCAACAAAGCATCAGGACCGGTCTCCCATGGTTTGGAGCTTGGTCTTCGTTCGGACACTGAAGTAGATCGGCCTGTCCGGAGGGGAGGAGGCGTGTGGAGATCTAGGGTGAGAGTAGCTCTTTGTTTTAGGAGAGGGCACCACCATGCAAGCACTGATGGGTGAGTAGGGAGACTTTGTACTCATCCTGAGAGAGACGGAAGCCAGTGAAGAGTTTTGACGATGGGTGTGATGTGGTCGTATTTTCTCACGTTCATTAGTATACTAGCAGTGCTATTTTAGATCTAGTGCAGTTTCTGGGTATTCTTGTTATGGATCCCGATGAAAAGAGTATTGCAATAATCCAGCCTGGAGGAGATGAAGGCATGGACAAGCTTTTCAGCATTAGAGAGAGTGAGCAAAGAGCGGAATCTTGCCATGTTTCTGAGGTGGAGTTAGGGCGGTCTATCAAGTGTGTTTAATGTGGGCTTCGAAGGTCAGGTGGGGGTACATTTTTACGCTCAGGTTGGTAACTGAGGGTGAAACGTTGGTGTCGTGGCAATAGAAGGTGATGCTAGTGATGGCGGATGACAGGATCTGATGTGGGATGCCAATGAGAATGGCTTCTGTTTTAGAGCCATTTAGTGGCAGAAAGTTATGCCTACACCCTCTCCAGGGCGGTGATTAGCGTTGATGCTGGCAGAGTCACAGGAGATAGGCGGATAGATGGCATTACTTCTGGATCTAGGTTTGGCTTTTGGAGGAGCGGCTTGATGACTGCAGTCTTCAGGTCAGACGGTACATCGCAAGCCTGGAGGGATTTGTTTACGATGTTGGTGATCAAAGCACTTAATGCAGAAGAGTGGTTTTAACCAGAGCTTACTGGAAGGAGTCCAAGACTCAGGTAGATGCTTCATCTCCCTCAAGATATCCTCAACGTCTCGTTGATTAAATCCACTAAATAGCAGAGAGGCTGGGGAATCCCAAGTTGTGATTTGACAGTTAAGACTGGAAAGGGATTGATGCTGGAGAAAGAGCAGGGGATTCTATCTACCTTTGTCCCAAGGAACATAAGGTTGGTGCATTTTTCTGGGAGGCATCCTAATGTAGGGGTGTTTGTGGTTTAAGGAGACGGTTTATGGTAGCGGAGAGTTGGTTGGAGTTTTCAGGGCTGATATTGATCTCTTTGGAGATGGATTGGGAATATGTGACACTGATGTCCTTTGAGTTATGCCTTCTGATGCTCTCTGTCGGCTATTTTGTGCACATTGAGATTTGTTTTGGTAAAGCGTCGTTCTAGGACGCGCCACACTGTTTTCATTTTCCGCAACTCGCCAGTGTACCAGATGGAGGAGTGTGCGAAGGTTACGGATCTGGTTTAGGTTGGGGCACGGAGATCCAGGACGCTGCCCATCAATTTGTTGTAGTATTCTCCCAACTCATTGATTGATGAGAGGTTTGCTAAGGAGATATGCTTGAGGTACGCAGCCAGGGCCTCCGCGTTAATTTTTTTAGATTCTTGAAGCTCATTAGTCTTTTGGGTTTGTCCAGACTGGACAGTATAGAAAGCTCCATCGAGATGGCCTTGTAGTCGGAGATGCCCAAGGCGTAGACCTGATGGTTATTGATGGAGATCTCCAAGTCGAGAGTATAACCTTGACGTGAGTTGTGGCATCAACATGTTGTGTCAGGTTAAGGCAATCTAGGAGAACCAGGAACTCAGTCACTGAGTGGGAGGAGGGAGTGTTGACATGAATATTAAAATCGCCAAGTATTATGATATTGGCTGAGGTTGTGCAGAGTTTAGAGAGGAGGTAATGCAGATCAGGAATGAAAGAGGCGCTAGGTTTGGGTGGCCTGTAGATGAGTAGCATTGTCATGGAGGATGGAACCTTGCATTTAAATGTAAGGCATTCAAATGCAGACTGCATCGGTAGTGGCATGAGTGTCAACCAGCCACCACCACGGCAATCAGTGCTATGGGCTTTCTCCAGGTAGCTGTAGCGAGGAGGACAGGCTTCACTTAGGTCTGAATAAGAATCTACTTGCTGCCAGGATTCTGTGGGGTACATAAGGTCAATGATATCAATGATGTGATCTTGCATAAAGGTCGCTTTGTTACTAAAGAATTGTGCATTTAGAAGTTAAATTTTGATTTTTTGGTAGAGGTGGGGGGTCTGTAGGGGGTTTGAGAAGGCTAAAAACAACTCCACGTTTTTGGTCTTGCTTGGAGTGATGTAGTGTCACAGTTTTTCTAGTGCTGCTCTCTGTCCAGATGGAGGGGTTGGATTTCTCAGAATGCTGATGTAGCACGAACAATGGTCTGCTTCCTGTGTGGGTATGTGAGGGAAAAGTGTTTCTGTAAAAGCTTGAGAAGGCTAAGATCCACTCCACGTTTTCAGTCTTTCTTGGAGTAAGGTTGTCTCACAGTGTTTCTAGTGCTGCTCTCTGTCCAGATGGAAAGCATGTATTTCTCAGACTGCTGATGTAGCACGAATAATCGTCTGCTTCCTCTGTGGGTATGTGTGTGTGAGGGTGTGTCTGTTTCTGTGAGGGCCTGAGAAAGTTAAGCTCCATTTCATGTTCTCGGTCTTGCTTGGAGTGTGGTTGCCTCACAGTGCTTCTAGTACTGCTGTCTGTCCAGAAGGAGGGGATGGATTTCTCTGAAAGCCAATGTAACACAAACAGTCGTCAGCGTCCTCTGCGTGTACATCATGGTTAATGTTGAATTCTAAGTTGCAAGGGGATGAGATTGGAAAGATTGAAATCAGGGTTTGATGCGTGCTTGATTTGGAGGAATTAGAAGATAGATTACTTGAGTACTACGTAATCCGTGGGCGGTGGTTTCTAGTGTTCTTGCAAAAGAAGCTTCTCAGAAATTCGGTTTGGCTAAAGGTCTAGCTGAACATTTTGCAGGCTGAAGTTCTGTCCTTTTAAGGATGTTCCGTAAAGATTAAATTTTATAAAATTACACGGAGATCGGAAATTGATTTACTATTGTATCTCATCTCTCTTACCTCTCATTATTTTCACTACAAATACTACAAAACAGAACACAAGACTTCTATTGTAAAATTGGGAAAGGAAAACTAAGGAAGAGAACCTATCCAGTTTAAATCTTGGAATGAAGTGAGTTTATATCTAAGAATAAAGTGTTTTGAGCGAATTTTGTAACAGCTGCCAAAATTCAAGCAGGAGATTTTGGAAAGTTATTTGTTTTCAGCTAAAATTATATAAATCTGCCATTATCACAGTATTTAATGCTAGATACCTAGACAGGCAACACTTCACGAAACAGATGTCAACAAACAGCCCCCATATTGGTTTCAGGTTGCAGGTGTTGATAGTCAATATGGATAAATAAATATTATAATGAAGTTTCTACATTTAGGCGATTTTTCCCAGGGATTTTAAAAAACTGAACTGCAATGAAATTTAGTTACTATAGCAATGGATTTAGCCCATGAAACTTCCAGGTACGCCTGAGGAAGCTCATCATCCACGCCAAGCAAGTAAGTTAGATTGGTCTATTTGATACAGCCACTTTGATGGTATGCAGCAGGAGCACCCTTGATGCATGCCTGATAGAGTGTTCAAGGAATATAATAATGCTATTTTAACCTAAAATATTCTTTCTTAGTTTTTTTTATTTGCTTAAATAAGGAAAATCAATGTCAGAGGAAATCGTAAAATGAACAAATTCTTCTTCGTTAAAGAATTATTAGTTACAAGCAATAAAGACCAATATGTGTACAAAAGGGTAATCAAAATAATCCCACTAAGTTAAGTAAAACCGATCGAACTAGTAATCATGGGGTTAACGTAACCAGGTTAATCAACCAGAAGGTGATTAGAACAATTTACGATATTTGAGTGAAGACATTCTTGAGGTGTAGTTTATATACACTAGTATAGCCGTGTGATAAAAATAAACACTATCATCGTATTCTTCGAACATCATACGGAAAATCGCAATATATTATAGTTCTATGTATTATTTTAAATGCAATATAGATATAGAGTAAATTAAACTGCAATGTACCTAGTTTATCATACTTTTGTAGGATCGAGAGGAATGATAAAAAAAACAAAAGGTGGTAAAGTTTCTTCTTTACTGACGTTTCGCTCCTGTGGGGAAGTTCCCTGGAGCAAAATGTCGGTAAACAAGGTCTGCTGACCAAAGTCGCTTGGTCTCACTTATTCTGATTTATGCCTTACGAACTTCGAAACTTTAAATAATTTCAAGACTAACCTTGGGAGAACCTTAGCAATTTTATCATTCGAAAGAGAATGCAAAACAATATAAGAGTTTCAGATTTCGGTAGAATCGGTCGAATAGTTATAATGTTATGCCAAATAATTTCCCGCTAGTTTTGGGAGTACCTTGGTAATTATATCATTCGAAAGAGTGGTTTATTAGATAGAGCCACTTGCAAGGCGTGGACGAAGAGCGTCTCCCAGACGTGCCCATTGGAGTGTGAATGTGGCTCTTCATTTCTATAATAACCGCATAAAGTAGTTAGATGTTGACAACAATAAATATTTAAATATTAAAAGCATTTTTAATTAACAAACGATCGTTAACTTAGTAGTATTAGAAAAAAAAATGGACAGAAAGAGGAAGAGGCAGAGTAAAACGTAGAAAAGACTGGAACGTTGATTGAAGTTTTACTCCAAATCAAGGCAATCCTTGTTATTACCCTCTGAGATTTTTTCCTATATTTGTTGTTAATAAAAGGGATTAAGTCTTACTCGTGGAAAGGGGGGAGAGCGGATTGTAATATGCAATTTTGTTTATATTTTAAAAAGGGATGGACTAGAGAGATTTAATTTAATAATATCCTGCCTTCTAAAAGCCCTTCCTATCTATTTAAAAATGTATCATCTCTCCCATATTATTATTTAAGTGGGTTTACCTCCTAATCATCATTTATCTACATCTGAATTTTGGGGGCTCTTCTTCTTCCTGGTGAATATTATTATTAATGAATAGCGAGTCTCTATTTATTTTCGCTAAAACACGAGTCTTAAGCGCCCTCTCTTTTCATTATTTTAGACCACTTAAAATACTCGCATAAAAAGTAAGAACACCTTCCCTCCCCCTCCCCTAGCGCAGTATCGAGTTACAGTGAAATATTTAATATTAATATCATTTGTCTAAGAGAATTTCATGTTACCAATCATAATGAACAAAAAGGTGTCTGTAATCTATTATTTTGGGATCGCGCTAATAAAAATAAATTCATTAATTGAATTTAAAATAAAATTCTATTACCGTTGCGCTTACGTCACAAGATAATTTTTCCACTAACCAAGACCATGCGAAATTCATCGTCAATTATCGGAGAGCGCAAGTAATGGAAATTCGTGTATTCAGCCTTTCTAAATCTCAATAAATCCAAACTTCTGCATACGAATGAAATAATTCTGACATTAATCTTTCAGAGGCACTCAGACGATTCCTTATAATCCATCACTGAACGTCCGTCAGTTTCCCTGGAAGAATTTAAAACAGCCTAGATTTCATCACAGATTGATGACTCATAGAACTAGAAATGAGCAGGAAACAAAGGATAGATATCCATTTATAAAATTAGATAAAATATGCAAAAACAGACAAAAAAAAAATTGTAGGAATAGATAATAGGATTAACAAGAATTGTAGGCATAGATAATAATAATGGGTATGGAAGCATCTAATCTTTTCCAGTTTGACGATAAACAATCAAGAAATTGCAACTTTGAGAATAGACATAAGGTTAATAACAAGGCACGAACTTTAGAGAATAAACTTAGTAAAAACAAATCATAAAATTAATTCCAGAATTAAATTCATGGAGCTTTGAGTTCGTGAATATAGTTGATAATTAATTCCATTATTGCACACAATGCTTGTCCTTGGTAATATTCCCATCATTTGGATATTAAACTTGAGTTGCATGTGCAACGAGAAAGATTCTCAAATCTTAAAGAAACAACTTGAATCCAATTTTTTAAAGTAAAATTGATAAGATTGGTGGTGTTGGAACGTAAAATACGTCCCGTTTCAGTATCTACCTCTTCTCCGAAAGAGAGTTTCATGTGTAATATATCGAATCACGCTGCAGCTAAAGAATTACATGCCGTAACTATTTTGGAGACTAGCCATGATTGATTCTCTTACAAATATTTTAGAGTATAATAAATTCTTAGAGAACTTGGAGGCATAGCTAGAAGCAGTGATCATTCTAAATGAAACCAGTAATTTTTTTATCTTAACTTGCCTTCTCTTGAACCAAGGTAATAGGCTTTTACACATGAACTCGCAGTACAAATTCGAATGTATTTTGACGCCATCACCCAATTTGAAAGTCCTACTAGCTTTCCTCCAATAATTGCAGCTCAAATCATTAATCTTCCTTCACCTTTTATTACTTTGGTGAATGTTTCAAATGATCTTCCTTGAATCCTGAGGCTTTGGCTTGATCATCAGGCTCAACCAGAGTAATTCTTGATTCGTCTGTGAAAATAATTTTTCTAAAGTTGGTATTCATGTGCCAGTATTCAGTATTCACGTGCAAACTCAGAAACTTTTTTATTTTTTAGGGGGGTCTAATTTCTGACGGTATAAAATTTGATGAGACTTAATTTCCTTAGATTCAGCCGAATAAATATGATATTATTAGCTACCCTTGTGAGGACTTTAGCAATTATATCACTTGAAATAGAATGTAAAAAAACATAAAAGTTTCAAATTTCGTTAGAATCGGTCGAATAATTATGATGTTATTACCAAAACAAAATAAGTCCAGGGCTAACTTGGGAGCACATTGGAAATTATATCATTCGAAGCCATCTGACTTAAGCACTCAAGAAGAATACCTACCTGATATTGTCAATAATATATATTATAAAATTGGACGGTGTTTGTATAACCATACGTTCCAGTAAATTTAATACTTTTGTAAAAATATTAGGTAGACACGAACATTTTCACCATAATTATTGATCTGCAGCTTTAACTCGATTACGTTTTATATACCACTCTTTTCTTCAAAAATATCTGCTAACTAATTGATTACTAATTCAAATCAAGAATAAATGGCAATTTGTGGAAGAGCAGGGGTAGTTTTCCAAATAGTGCTCGGATCCTCCCTAAATGAGAAACAATAAAGTCCTCACGCAACGCAAATTAAAGATTTTATAGGTAAATTTCACTGAGAAAAAGATTTATTTTCTTGATTTTAAAATTTGGAGACTTCTTAGAAGATTAGAAGTTTTGTCTCTTTCCAAGGTAACAATTTTAGAAGATTTATTCCAGAAAGTTTTCCAGTAAATCTTTCGCAAAAACAAGTTAGAAAAATCGTGAGATTTGCTGAAAACTTGATTGTTTCCCTTTCTCTTTTTCCAAGTTGGCAGTTGAGTTCTCCCAATCTATTTCGTTAAAGGAGTTTTGAGAATTAGACAGAAATTCAGGATTTTTGTGCTAAAAGGACTAGTTTTATCTTTGACCATTTAACTTCATGGCACTTGGTGAGATCTTTTCTAATTATCCAATTTCCCCCAATTTACATTTTTATCATTTACATTGTTAAATAGATATTTACTATTAAGTTTGATAACTAAATACGCCAAGTGTCGATTGCTTTTACGATACTAATACTCTTTTCCTGTGTCTGGTCTTGCTATATGAATTCCAAACATTTAAACTGCCACCAAACTTCCCTCAGTCTTACTGCACATAATCGTGATTATCCATTTATCCTCCCTCTGGACGCTTTGTGTGGATAGTAATAAGACTTGCCAAGGTGATAATTTGCCTAGGGCTCTTTCTGTTTTAGTATTATCACTAGAAGGACTTCATGGTTGATAATATATTAGCAAAATCAACTCTAAATAAAAGAATAAATAGGTATTAATGTGGTTTCTTCAAAACTTGTCGTTGATCTGTTGTTTTTGTAATATGTGTATATACAGGGTGTCCCTAATGTCTCGAAACATAGTCAAAATGCATATTTTCAATTAAAAGAATTTGATCTACATTTTATTTAATTGAAATATCAATAAATTACATCTTGAATGTTATTTCCTTCATCTGTGATGCGAAGTTTAATGCCCTTTGCAAGATTTACACTGTAACCATGCGTTCATGGATTTCTTTTGCATTCTTGTTTTCCTTGGTCAAAAATTTGAGCACTGCGCGGTGCTCAACCTTCCCCATTGTTGAAATATTTGTGTCTGACGATCTGCGATCAGCTATTGCTTCTTAAATAGATAAGGTAGGAACGTGTGGCTGCAAGTCCTGACTTGTCATAACTTATCCTAACACCCTCACAAACAGCTATCCCCCTTCCTCTGTTTTGCCCTACCGATTCGCAAAACTTATTGACCGCCCCTGGTATGTTCTCTATTAGGATACTGATTGTTGTTATTTTTTTACTAAGGAATCGTCTATTGTTAGGTTTTTGGTGAGTTTTATAATGAGGAATCGTATTCTTTTAGTTAGCTCTTGTTTTTTCTTATTGAGAAATCCCCCTTTGTGAGTTTACTGGAGGGTTTATATGAGGAATCGTCTTTTGCTAGGTTTCTGTTAGATTTTTTACTCAGGATTCGTCATTTTATGTTTCCCGGAACTTTTATACTAAGGAATCGTCTTTGTGGAGGTATATCTGTATAGACTAGCTCGGCGCTTATAGTCTTACGCAAGTACGGGCAGAAAACTGTCCACAGGCCGCTTGAGTTATGTCTGGGCGATAAATAAAGAGTGTGAATTACGATTGAACGGGTTTAGATTAATGGCTTGCCAAGTTGCAGTTCAAAGGCTATATAAAGACAATACCTCAAAATATAATTTCAATATATATGAAAAAAGGGGAAATTTATATATATATATATATATATATATATATATATATATATATATATATATATATATATATATATATATATATATATAAAATATATATGATAAATAACACCCACAAGGAAAATGGAAAAGCGATTCCAAGTGCTTTCGTCTTTATTCTAAAAGACCTCTTCATGGAAGAGGTCTTTTAGAATAAAGACGAAAGCGCTCGGAATCGTTTTTCCATTTTCCTTGTGGGTGTTATTTATCATAATTTTGACTCACGTGCAAGTTGTGAGTTTCTTTTAATTTATATATATATATATATATATATATATATATATATATATATATATATATATATATATATATATATATATATATATACAATGGGGGAACAAATTACTTAGGGTAGTTAAATGAATTAAGTGAAGATTAACGAGGTAATTTGGAGATGACCATACACGATCGCTTTACCTCCAAGTGCGGGCGAATTGGATGGGGGGTGGAAGACAACGCTGCAGGTCTTCAAGAAGATACTTCGGGGAGTCCTGACTCGAAGGACTTGAATCTGAGAATGGATTACTTCGTGATGAAGAATGTGATTTTCTCTGCTCCAGAGAGACATACATAAACTCAACTCGAGACGATTCTGATGATCGGCAGGGAGTCTCAGTCTCGAAATAACGGAAATCTTGAAGGGGTGGTGAAGATGAGAGGGGCGCAAAACTCTCTGGGAAGAAGGGAGCATGATAGCTTTCCACAGAACAGAGGCCAAAGCTTATCGAAGGTAGATCTGCTGACGAGTTATTCAACGACGTACGACGACGAGTTACCGGGGTCACGGGAAACAGACTGCAGTCTAGACGAAGTGAATGGCGGGCTTTCAATCTCCTCGAAAGATGGTGAACTTCGGGTTAAATATCCGGGTGGCTGCTCTGCTAGACGCCTCAGGGCCTTGCGGTCCCCAAGGAATTCTTGGCGCCAGTCTAAGCAAACACAAATCATGATAAAGCGTCGTTTCAGACGATCAAACTCGCCTCGCGATATGGGGGTAGGGTTAATATGGCCGCGCACGGCGTTATCGCAGGGCAGGGGCGGGCCTATCGGCGTCTGAAAACAAACACAGCTAGGACGAGTGATTAAGCGAGTGACGAATTTTTCCTCAACTTTCTAAAATTCTCACGCTGGCTCACGTGGTCTTGAAAGAATAGAGAGGTATTTCAGAGGGCGCTTCCTCTCACGGTGGTCCTTCCAGGACATTTCCTCACACACCTCCCTTTCCGAAAGTAACGTTTTTCTGATTTAAAGAGGAGGGAAAAGGTCCTATCCAAACTTGGGAGGAATGGCGTATGGGAAAATTTTTACCTGAGTCTACAGGTACTCAATAAGGGTGAACCTTTTAATTTAAGTCTACACAGTGGTCACAAAATGAATAAATTACTTCCGTTTAATCTCTGGCGCATGGCATACTTGAAAAGGGGATGGTCGTTAACCAGGGCAAAAAAAAAAACACACAAAGTAAATAAATGCGAGTTACAAAAAAAATCCAAAAGGATTCATTCATAAAAGGGTAGTGGAACCATATATCAATAAAAGTAAAGAAACATGCCATACCAAAAAAAACCCGCAAAGGACAAATATGTAGAAAAGGAAAACAATTTTTTTCATGAGAAGCAAGGAACATAAGCATATACGAGTAAGATGGAATTGTAGAATTATAAAAACGAAACGAGTACACTGAGTCGATTATGTGCACGGGAGTACAATGCTTAACACATTTTATTTCGCTGCGGGAGGATCATCGAGCGAATTCCTACTTAGACAGTTTGCAACACAGTTTTCTGTCCCTTTAATGTACCTTATTCGGAATTGGTATTCCATTCGAAGTAAACTCCAACGCATAAGCCTTCCGTTCTGGCATTTACAATTCTGTAAGTAAGCAAATGGGCGATGACGGGTTTCGATCACGAACTCCTTACCTAACAAATATGTTTGGAATTACTGTACACTACATAAGATCGCTAGAGCTTCAAGTTCTATAACCGCATAGTTCCTTTCGCGTGACGAGAGCTTCCGGCTAGCGTACGCAATGGGGGAACTGTTTCCGTCCTCTTCATACTAGAGCAAGACGCAACCAATGCCTTCGTTACAAGCGTCCGTTCGTATTCCAAAAGGTTTGTTCGTATTCGGGAGTCTCAGCATGGGAGCTGATGTTATTCTTTCCTTCAGCTGATGAAAGTGGGCGTTCGCTTTGGGGTTCTATGTGAAGGAGTAGGGGTATGCTTTCTTTAGTAGGGAGCTAATGGGCGACGCTGGGGCAGCGAAATTAGGGACAAAAGGTTAATAAAAGGATGTTCACCCGAGAGAAGACCGTAATTGTTTTTTAGTACGCGGGAGGGTCATTTCGGCAATGGCCTTCACCTTTTCTTTTTGAGGGGCCATTTGATTTCCACCAATGTGGAAACCGAGGTACTTAAGAGTGCTATAGGCGAAATAGCACTTGCTAGGGCCTATAGTGAGGCCGTTTTCAGGAAGCCTATTGAGGAGCAATTGTAGGAAGGTAAGATGCTGGTCCCATGTACGGTGATAATAGCGCTTAAGCATATTCAGATGAAACAAATTGTTCCCTTGGGGGGTCTCTATTATGTAATAACGGGACTGCGGGCTTATATGATAGGGAAAGGGCCTTTCCATTGGTACAAGAGTTTGCTTGTCTACGTGGATAGGAGGATCAGCACCTCTTCACCAGGCTTGAATCGCCTTTCTTTGGATCTAATGTCAAAATAGGTCCAATATTTTTCTAAATCAAGGTCCGTTTTTTTGTATGCTAGATCGGCGCTCTCTTACAAACGATTCCGAAGATCTCGCATGTAAAGAATACTAGGACTTGATCTCCTCATCCGGCGGGGCTTAGAAAAAAAGTTCATTTAAAATGTTCATTGGTTCCCGTACATTTCCGTCATACAAGAGCTCGAAGGGAGTAAATCCCAAAGTTCTGTGGGGGGATTTCTCTGCACGCGAACAGGGCAAGCGGCAAGTATCGATGCCATTCTGGGGCTGAGCATGGCATAACTTTTTCAGAATGGTCTTCAGAGTGCCATTCAACTTTTCACAGACGCCGTTTAGCGGCGAGGTCAAAAGAGGAGGTGAACAAGGGCTTGATCTTAAGGAGCTTGCTGACGTGTTCCATTAGTTCAGAGGTGAATTGTCTACTACCTCTGTCAGACAGGATCTCCTCTGAGATGCCGAAGCGGGAAAAAATAGAAATAAGGGCCTCCGCACAAGTCATTCTATCATTTTTTTTAAGGGGGACTCGTCGGGGAATCTCGTTGCAAAGTCAACAAGAGTGAGGACGTAAGAATATCCTTCGCTAGAGGGAGGTGGGGGTGGGGGGGAAATTGGGCCATTTAAGTCTAGGGCAATTCTAAAAAGAGGCTCCGAGAAAATTGGTGTCTTCTGGAGGGGGCAGGTGGTACTCGTCCTTTTGCTGTAGTCTTCTGGCAAATGTCACACGACCTGCAAAACTCGAGGCTTCCTCTCACTGTGGTTCTTCGAGGGCATTCTCTCATAGCCTTTCTTTAGGCTTTTGCTAGATTATTTAATAAGGAATCGTTTTGTGCTATGTTTAAGGTTGTTTTTACCTCAAGAACCGTCTCTTTTAGGTTTCTGTTTATTTATAATGAAAAATCATATTTTGTTAGATCTTCACTGGTTTTTATACCTTTGAATCGTCTTACCTTAAGTTTTTGGTCGAATATTTCCTAAGGAATCGTCTTGTGTCAGGTTTAAGTTGGTTTTATAATTAGGAATTACATTTTGTTAGGTTTTTGTTGATTTTTATACTGAGGAATCTACTTTTGTTAGGGTTTCTTGTGTTTTATACTGAGGAATCGTCGTTACTTAGGTTTATAGTGTTTTCGTTACAAATGAAGTATTCTTTTTTATGTTTATGGTGGTGTTTATGTAGTGGGACAGTTTATATTAAGTTTATCATGGTTTTCATACTTAGGCTTCGTCTACTTTGAGGTTTCTGATGATTTCTTTACTAGAGTATCGTCTTTTGTTAGGTTTATGTGGCTTTTATACCAAGGAATCGTAATTTGTTAAGTTTCGTGTGTTTTTAACTGACAAATCGTATTTTATTAGATTTCTGGTCTTACGTCGTAAAAAAGTTGGAAGATAAAAGAGAATAGTGAGAGTAGAGTGGACAATAATTATTAGGGCAAAGTGGTAAAAGGGAATGAGTAAGAGTTAGTGTTGGTTGCTGGGTAACCAGCCATCACTTGGGTGCTTCTCGTTTTTATATTCTTCTTAATATTGGGTTAGGTATGTAGGGGCTCTCACTTGTCTATTCTTCTTCTAAGAACTTATTTGTGTCTTATTTGAGTATTGGGCAGTTGTTGGTATTCTTCTGTTCTTCATTGGCAATTCCTTAGTGATCTTTCTTCTATCTGTATATTGGTGCTGGATTAACTGCGTTTATCGGTTTTTCTTTCCGAAAGCTTCCCCTGTTATTCTCTCTGTGTTCTCTTGGGAGCTCCATTTTCCTTTTTTCGTCTTCGTCTAGTAGTTCTTCGAATTTATCTAACATTTTGATGGCTCTTTAATATAGTGATTTATTTACTGGCTCCATCTCTATCCCCTGGTGTAGATCTCTTTGCTTCCTGTGGTCTCTCTTTCTTGTATTTGTAATTAGTAGTACTCCGCTGTTTTGGACTCGCTTTAATTTTACATTATTGGTTTTGTGAAGATTGTTGAGTAGGATTGCTGGATATAATAGAACTGATTTGCATAGTGCGTTATATATATTGATTTTATTCGTTGTATTTAAGTTTTTTAACTGGTATAATTTTGCTAAAATAGCTTTTGATAATTTTATTCTCTAACAAGTGTGTTTTTCATACACTTTAGAGTTTATCTTTAGTCCAAAGACCTTGCCTCCTTTTGGGTATCTGTATCTTTGTTCGTTTATAGTTACTCTTGACGTTTTCCTTCGTTCTATTGGAATAATTGTAAACTTATCGGCGTTTGTCCTCTTCTTCCATTTCTTTTCCAATTTTTTTATGTTCGCGATTTCTGCTGCTGTAATTCTGGCTATTGTTGGTGGGTGCTTGTACGGACTATTAGTGATTATTGATATGTCATCTGCGAATTTTCCATATCCGGTGTTTTTTAAGATTAGATCTGGTAGAGCCCTTTATATATACTATATAGCGTTGTACTGAGACATCACCCTTAGGGGACCCCCTGATTGATTTTCAATTCAAATCCCCTTTGTTCTTCTATGGTAATGAATGCCGTGCTGTCTGTTACATAATCACATATGCATTTGGTTAGGATAGATGGCAGTCCTAATCTTTTTATCTTGTATTTAAGGCCTATTGTTCAGAGCTTGTCAAAAGCCATTTGAACATCCCTTAATATCAGGTCCGTGTAGTTTTTAGTATTTACCCTTGGCTATTGATTCGACTATTATTGCCAGTGCCGTCTCAGTACTTTTAGCTTTCATAAACCCGGGCTGGTGGCTAGGAATCAGATTGTTATCTTCGAGGTATTAGCTCAATCTCATGCTGATCATTTTTTCTAGTAGTTTGACCATTGTTCCCAGCAGATTTATAAGCCTGAAGTTTCCGGGTTGATTTGAGGGCTTACGTGGTTTAGGTAAAAATATTATTTTTCCTTTTTTTCAGGGCATCAGGGAAATACCCGTCGCTTATTGTCGCGTTAAAGATTTCTACTATTTTGGCAAGAAACCCATCTGGTTCTCTTACTAGGTTCTCGCGGGATATCCATGTTTCTCCAGGAGCTCTTTGCTTTGTGGTAATTGAGGTAGTTTTTAGCTCCTCTAGTGTTATCTTATCTACTGCTAGTTCAATCATTATTATAGTTGAGGCAGAGTTATTGTGTGGTATTTCTCCCCTGTCCCTCTCTATCTCTTCAATGATGCTAAGTTCTTTTTAGCAGTCAAAATCATCGTTTCTTCTGGTGATATATTGAAAACATTATACCAGTGGTCCCTAGACGTAGCCTCAATTTGTTGTGGTTCTAGCGCATCTATTCCGTTGTATGAGATGGGTATTTTTTATTTCAGTCTTCTAGTTCTTCTCGCCAAGCCTGATTTTTTGCCAAAGTTTTGTTGGATTTAGTCCCATTTTATGCCTCTTTCTACCAAAATTATTGTTGTCATTTCATTCCTTATGTTGAGGAGGCGTTCCCTATTGCCTCTTTGGGGACCAACTCGCTCCATCTTTTTTCCGAGGTTTATATATCTTCCTTCCAGATCTGCTATTTGAGGTGTATAGGAGTGGTGTGGCAATGTTTTAAACGTTGTTCTAGGTATTTATCTTTTGTCTGCATCTATCAGCTTTTTCATTATATTCTTCGATGCTTCATCTATCTCTTCCAGGGTTGCTTCGTTCAAATCTGGTTGATGGTAGTTTGTTAAGTCTTCGGTGTAGCTATTCTAGTTTGAATTTCTGAAGCTTTATCTGATTGGGCATTCTATTCGTATAGACTCTGCAGACATTGTTACTAACAGCATTTCGTAGTCCTGTTGGAAAGTGGGCCGTTTCTATCAATTAATTATACCGAAATTTAGGAGAAGCTAACACAACAACTGGTTTCGTTGCTCTTCTTAAGACGATATATGTAGGGAATTTCAGTCCGATCCTCTCAACTATGCCTCTTGCTATTAGCAAATCCACGTTTGTCCCACTGTTCTTGAAATTTGCTGTATACCCTGAGGCTCTTGTTCGGGCGTTCAGGTCTCTCAAAAATAGTACTTGGTCACTTTGTCCAAATATTTCCATAAAATTATGGAAATTTTCAGTAATATCTATGTCTCCTGTTCCGGTTTTTACTTTGATAGCCAAGTAGGCCTCTCCTAGTTCCTTTAGTCTTGTAAATTTTATATCATTTCTAATGGCTATCGCTACTCCGTCGTAGTTTATATCTTCTGTTGTCTTGAAAATTATTGTATTGGTAAAAATTTTAATGGGGATAATTTCCGGGTTAATATTAACTTAATTTAGTATGATGATTTCTGGGTCAATTTTAAAGTACCAATTACGCGCTGTGACTTATTATTTTAAGCTTTCTTTTTCTATCCATATCTTGTTGTATCTTATTTTTATAGTTAAGATCTTATCTCTATTTTCCTAATCTCTCTTTAGCAGAGAGACTTTGTTCTACCACTTCTTTTCTTTTGAAATTATTCTCTCTTTATATTAAAGCAAATCTCTTTCGGAATTTTTATTCCTCTACTCAATAACATTTATGGACCTTATTGTCTGAATACGGGCCCTCGAATTCGTACTTGAAAAGTCATTTCTTAATCCCTATTATTGTATCCTTATTGCTTCCTATGGGTATGGACCTGTCTTTATGGGCTTATATTCTCCAATAAATGCACTTTTTTCCCTTATTTTCTTTTATGTTTGATAGTGGGATTCCTCGTTTCCTACTTCCTCTACTGCTTTTCTGTTTTGGTTTGTTTCGGAGCAGCTTGCCTTAGCTACAGGTAATTCCACCTCCATTCGCTCTTCCTCTTCCTGTGTTTACTTATTCCTAAGTCTTGAATCTCTCTGTAATCTAGGGCTGGTATTAAGTATTTGTTAGGTTTCTGGTAGTTGCTAATACGATATATCGTCTTTAGTTAAGTTTTTGGTAGATTATTTATTGACCAATCGTCTTGTGTTTGGTTCCTTCTTGTTTTATACCGAGGATTCGTCTTTTCTCATGTTTCTGGTGTTTTTTATACTGAGCCAGCTTTTTTTCAGATTTTGGGTAGTTTTTATATTAAAAAATCGTCTTTTGTATGGTTACTAGTCGTTTTAATACTGAAAGTTTGTCTTTGGTTATGCTTTTGTGGTTTCTATACTGAGGTATCCTCTCTAGTTAGGTTTGTGGTGGTTTTATACTAAGGAATCGTCTTTGTTAGGTTTCCAATGTTTTGTATTCTGAGGAATTCTCTTTTTTATATTTCAGGTGGATTATGTACTGAGGAATCGTCTTTCATTAGGTTTCTGGTGGATTATATGCTAAGGTATGGTCTTGTTTTATGTTTGTGGTGTTTTCCCTACTGAGGAATAGTCTTTGGTTGTTTTTTCTACGAAGGAATCATCTTTTGTTAGATTTTTCATGGTTTTTATAATAACTAATTGTCTTTTCTTAAGTTACTGGTTATTTCATTCTGGAGAATCCTCATTTTTAAAGTTTCTTATCGGGAATTTTCTTTTGCCACGTTTCTGCTGTTTCTTATAAAGAGAAATCGTCTTTATTTAGTTTCTTCGTGAGCTTGTGCTGATGAATCATCTTTGTTAGGTTTCTCGTTGATTATAAACTAAAGGTTGCGTCTCTTTTTATGTTTCAAGTAGTTTTCATAATAAGAACTCATCTTTTTAGGTTTCTAGTGGGCTTTATTCTGATGATGTGTCTTTTGTTACTTTTATAATGTATTTTATTCTGAGGAATCGTCTCTTCTTAGGGTTCTAGTGGTTTTTATATTGAGAAATCCTCTTTTCTTAGATTTCAGGTGGTTTGTAGAGTGATAAATCGTCTTATCTTAGGTTTCCGGTGATTTTATACTGAGGAATAATCTTTTTAGGATTTTATTGGATTATATAGCAAATAATGGTCTAATTTGACGTTTCTAGTTGTTTCTATACACAGGAATCGTCGTTTTTTAGATTTCTGGTGATTTTTATATTAATAGATTTACTGTATATCAGTTGGGGATTTTCCTGACACCCATCTGGATGGATGCAGCTTTCTATTTCACTGAATAGATTTGACACTTTCTAGCCCATACTAAGCCACCGATAAACATTTTATTATTATCGAATCTGAGTGAACGTATAACCCGCATGAAGAATATTGAAGTGATAAATTTTGCCAGGGATCATGTCACGATTGTCATTCTTGCCACCACGAGGTAGTTACCAAAGTCAGCTATTGGATGTTTCCGAAATGAAACCACTGAATGCCTACTATGTGAAGTCTGTTGAAACATTCCTTAGAAACAATCTCGGCAGTCAGCTGGCCAACTACAAACAAAAGTACTGTTTTTTGTTATTTTTTGTTATAAACTACCTGCACCATTCCTCTTTGAAAATCAAATTTGTTAAAAAGTATTTAGTGATAACGACGCTGTGAATAATTAAAAAGATCTGAATTTTCTTTAATATCAGAAAGAAGTCTTTTGAATCATGCATTCCATGGCAAGGACTATGTTCGTTTTCTAGGGGGCTTTCATTTTTGATAGGAGGAGATAAATATTCATCATCTGCATAGGCATCTCCCCAACCTACTCCTCAGGCTAGGATAAAAGGGTTTAGAAAGTGTCTCAGGTCGGCCCTTTATGTTTTTTGCTCACTTCTGTGTTTTCAAAGGAAGAAGATAGTCCCACTCTGAGGCCGGGTTGTATCTCAATAAAGGTGTGAACCTAAGCGAAATAGTATTAGACGATGAGGAAGTAGAGGTTAGAATAAAGAATCTGAACCTGTACAAGTCTCCAGGTCAGGCTGGCTTTCTCCTTAGAGTTTTTTAAAAAGTGAGCAGTGAGGTTGCTCCAAACTGACTACATCAGCAGTCTGCTGATGTATAAAAAAGGCACAAAGACTATTGGCATATATAGAGAGACAATTTTGGTTCTGAAACAAGGAGATTATCCTCAAATTACACAACTCTTTAGTTGACCTCACCTGGAGTACACTAACTTAAGTCCTTCACTTAGGCACAGAGGTTAGCTAGCAACGTCGGTTTCAAGAATTGGGGCGTTTCTCTCTGGAGAAACGCCGATTACGAGGCTAATTAATAGAGACCTTCAAGATTTTCAGGGGTGGCAAAAACGTCTACTACAGAAGAATGCTCAAGTTGAACACAAATATGACTCGTAACCATGGTTACAAGATGGATTTGTCCCCTTTCCAGACTAGTATTTTCGGGATCTACGTCTCGTATGAGATTTGCAGTACATGAAACAATCTTCCAGTCGAGGGGGTGAATAGTTCGTCTGCAAAAAAGGTCAAATCTAGACTGTTATGCTTTTTCTCTCTGGGTAGGTTAGGGCTTTCACCAAAATAGTATCTGCTCGGTATGGTCAGCAATATCCTTTGAGATACTACTATTCCTTGTGATTATTTACATGACCAAATGTTACATGTTATTATTTACATGACAAAATGTTCTATATTATTATTTACAATACCAAATGTTTTATATTATTATTTACATGACAAAATATTGTATATTATTAATTTTGTACATGTCCAAATGCTATACAATTTTACTAGATTAATTGCATTTGCATATTATTTACGTGCCCATTCCAAGACTTCGAAGGAAAAGAATACAACGAAGACGTGATAAAAAAAATAACAGGATACCAACTAAAATTAACACAAAAACAAACACAGCAACATAAGAAAAATACAAAACAACAATAACAGAAAGAATCATATTTGACCAACCAGTCACCTGGTATACTTTCTTCACTCACTCAACCTATAACATTTTCTATAATTTTGTAACTTTCACCTATCTATCCATAATAATTCTACTTATTTTAACTTTATTTGAATGAAATGATCAGATCATTCTCTCTTCTGACATTGTTGATTGAACATAAATATTTTAACTAAGTATCGAGTTTTCAAATGAGAAGGAAAATGTAGCATTACGGAGAAAAGGTGCACCATGTCCTCGCGTTGCAAGTTGGTTTGAGATGTGTGTAGTTTTATTTTCTGTTTAAGGCACGAATAGAGCTGCGAATGGTTTCAGTTTGACCTTATCTATCCAGCCGTTATATTTTTGAAGGAGAAAATCAGTAATCCAAATTAAAATTAAAAATTAAATATTCAAATAATTAAAATAAGATTTTAGTATGGTTTGTTGTTGTTTTTCTTGCTGCTGCTGCTTTGCCATATGATGTGCGACCAAACAGACCTGAGACCTGAATAAGTAAATTACAGGCATTGGGCTGTCGCAGAAAGTTTTCATTGAGTGTATTTTGTGTTGTCTGCATAAGTGATTGTGGTTTATGCCTTCTCACATTGTGTGTATCTGTTACAACATCGTCATACGTTCACAATGCAGACATCCAGTCCCTGGCTTTAGATGTATGTACCTCAGGGTGATGAGTGTGTAGTGGTGACTATTTGGCAAGCACACGAATGGAGCGGCGACTTGTTTCAGTGTGTAACCAATTCTGAATTTTAGCTTGGGGTTGAAGGGGAAGGATAGTTGGCATAGTTTAATTATAGTATCCAGTGCTGAGTGTTGTTTAGACGTTTGTTTGTGTCCGTGGATGGGTTGCAATGATGTGTAAAGGATGTTGTTGCTTTCTGAAAACTGTTTGTAAGGGGTGTGGTGGTTACTTTGTTATGTCCAAATGCTGTATGTGCAAGTGTTCTTACTGCGCTATCTTGGTATTTTTAAGTTTGTTATTGAGTGTTTTAATGATATTGACGTGTTGCAGGTTGTTCTGAGAGTTTTTGGTGTGTGGATAGGGGGAATTTGGGCGTTTTTTATAGTGAAGTGAGTTACGAAGCGGTTTTCTGGATTGTGGCTACTAAGTAAGGTGACTAAGGAGTTGATTGGTTCTGGGTTAAGTGTGTTAATGGTAAACCAGTCTAGGATGGTGGTAAGGTAGAGCTACAGAAATTGAGTAACTCTGTTTACATTTTGGTGCTTGCATGTGAGTGTTATATCATCTGCGTAAGGGGCTTTGCGTATTTGTCGTCTGTGAGGTGTGGGTATGCCATGCTCGTATAGATAAAAAAGGGTAGGTGATAGAATGAAACTTTGAGGTACTCCGTTTATGAACTTTCTGATATCTGATGAGTGGACAGCAAATATTACATGTGCACACCAGTGAGTAAATAATTAGCCAGTCATTTTTTTGTTGTTGTGCAATTTTGTATTGTATATTTTGTGCGTGAGGTTTGGTCGGGAATGGCATGAAATGCTTTAATTATATCTAGTGTGAGTAAGAGTGTTTGTTCTATCTGTTAGCTTTTTTAAGTTCATACCATTGAATTTTTTTTTATGTGAGATGTGTCAGAAGTGTGTTTGTTAAGTGCAGGGGTTTGAAACCTTGTTGTATTGTGGTTGGTGGGATATACGGTGCGATTAGTTTTATTAAAAGTTTTTACCCTTTGGAAAAACAAATTAGTTCTAAATAATATTGCAAGGCAAATAAAAGTGCGTTTTCGAGTCCTAACTGAGTAATCAATCTTATTGTTTTACATGTAGAGAGGTCAAAAGTGGTTGGGCACTACGATTATAAGAAAAGAGTTGCATATGTTCAATAAATTCGCTATTTGATCTGATAGATATTCATATAGGTATTTGATTTATAGCGGATAAAACAATAAAGAGTGAATTAAATCCTTCATCCTAGATATCTAGATATTTGATGTAATTGATTCTTGGGCTGCGTAGATAGGATCTCAAGTTAATATTTCACTGAATAGATTTGACACTCCCTAGCCCATACTAAGCCACCGATAAACATTCTATTATTATCGAATCTGAGTGAACGTATAACCCGCATGAAGAATATTGAAGTGATAAATTTTGCCAGGGATCATGTCACGATTGTCATTCTTGCCACCACGAGGTAGTTACCAAAGTCAGCTATTGGATGTTTCCGAAATGAAACCACTGAATGCCTACTATGTGAAGTCTGTTGAAACATTCCTTAGAAACAATCCTGGCAGTCAGCTGGCCAAATACAAACAAAAGTACTGTTTTGTGTTATTTTTTGTTATATACTAACCGCACCATTCCTCTTTGAAAATCAAATTTGTTAAAAAGTATTTAGTGATAACGACGCTGTGAATAATTAAAAAGATCTGAATTTTCTTTAATATCAGAAAGAAGTCTTTTGAATCATGCATTCCATGGCGAGGACTATGTTCAGTTTCTAGGGGGCTTTCATTTTTGATAGGAGGAGATAAATATTCATCATCTGCATAGGCATCTCCCCAACCTACTCCTCAGGCTAGGATAAAAGGGTTTAGAAAGTGTCTCAGGTTGGCCCTTTATGTTTCTTGCTCATTTCTGTGTTTTCAAAGGAAGAAGACAGTCCCACCCTGAGGCCGGGTTGTATCTCAATAAAAGTGTGAACCTAAGCGAAATAGAATTAGACGATGAGGAAGTAGAGGTTAGAATAAAGAATCTGAACCTGTACAAGTCTCCAGGTCAGGCTGGCTTTCTCCTTAGAGTTTTTCGGAAAGTGAGCAGTGAGGTTGCTCCAAACTGACTTCATCAGCAGTCTGCTGATGTAGAAAAAAGGCACAAAGACCATTAGCATATATAGACAGGCAATTTTGGTTCTGAAACAAGGAGATTATCCTCAAATTGCACACCCCTTTAGTTGACCTCACCTGGAGTACGCTAACTTAATTCCTTCACTTAGGCACAAAGGCTAGCTAGCAGCGTCGGCTTCAAGAATTGGGGCGTTTCTCTCTGGAGAAACGCCGATTACGAGGCTAGTTAATAGAGACCTTCAAGATTTTCAGGGGTGGCAAAAACGTCTACTACAGAAGAATGATCACGTTGAACACAAATATGACTCGTAACCATGGTTACAAGCTGGATTTGCCCCCTTTCCAGACTAGTATTTTCGGGATCTACGTCTCGTATGAGATTTGCAGTACATGAAACAATCTTCCATTCGAGGTGGTGAATAGTTCGTCTGCAAAAAAGGTCAAATCTAGACTGTTATGCTTTTTCTCTTGGGGCAGGTTAGGGCTTTCACCAAAATAGTATCTGCTCGGTATGGTCAGCAATATCCTTTGAGATACTACTATTCCTTGTGATTATTTACATGACCAAATGTTACATGTTATTATTTACATGACAAAATGTTCTATATTATTATTTACAATACCAAATGTTTTATATTATTATTTACATGACAAAATATTGTATATTATTAATTTTGTACATGTCCAAATGCTATACAATTTTACTAGATTAATTGCATTTGCATATTATTTACGTGCCCATTCCAAGACTTCAAAGGAACAGAATACAACGAAGACGTGATAAAAAAAAATAACAGGATACCAACTAAAATTAACACAAAAAAAAACACAGCAACATAAGGAAAATACAAAACAACAATAACAGAAAGAATCATATTAGACCAACCAGTCACCTGGTATACTTTCTTCACTCACTCAACCTATAACATTTTCTATAATTTTGTAACTTTTACCTATCTATCCATAATAATTCTACTTATTTTAACTTTATTTGAATGAAATGATCAGATCATTCTCTCTTCTGACATTGTTGATTGAACATAAATATTTTAACTAAGTATCGAGTTTTCAAATGAGAAGGAAAATGTAGCATTACGGAGAAAAGGTGCACCATGTCCTCGCGTTGCAAGTTGGTTTGAGATGTGTGTAGTTTTATTTTCTGTTTAAGGCACGAATAGAGCTGCGAATGGTTTCAGTTTGACCTTATCTATCCAGCCGTTATATTTTTGAAGGAGAAAATCAGTAATCCAAATTAAAATTAAAAATTAAATATTCAAATAATTAAAATAAGATTTTAGTATGGTTTGTTGTTGTTTTTCTTGCTGCTGCTGCTTTGCCATATGATGTGCGACCAAACAGACCTGAGACCTGAATAAGTAAATTACAGGCATTGGGCTGTCGCAGAAAGTTTTCATTGAGTGTATTTTGTGTTGTCTGCATAAGTGATTGTGGTTTATGCCTTCTCACATTGTGTGTATCTGTTACAACATCGTCATACGTTCACAATGCAGACATCCAGTCCCTGGCTTTAGATGTATGTACCTCAGGGTGATGGGTGTGTAGTGGCGTCTATTTGGCAAGCACACGAATGGAGTGGCGACTGGTTTCAGTGTGTGACTAATTCTAAATTTTAGCTTTGGGTTGAAGAGTAAGGATAGTTGGCATAGTTTAATTATAGTATCCAGTGCTGAGTGTTGTTTAGACGTTTGTTTGTGTCCGTGGATGGGTTGCAATGATGTGTAAAGGATGTTGTTGCTTTCTGAAAACTGTTTGTAAGGGGTGTGGTGGTTACTTTGTTATGTCCAAATGCTGTATGTGCAAGTGTTCTCACTGCGCTGTCTTGGTATTTTTAAGTTTGTTATTGCGTGTCTTAATGATATTGACGTGTTGCAGGTTGTTCTGAGAGTTTTTGGTGTGTGATGAGGGGGAATTTGGGCGTTGTTTATAGTGAAGTGAGTTACGAAGCGGTTTTCTGGATTGTGGCTACTAAGTAAGGTGACTAAGGAGTTGATTGGTTCTGAGTTAAGGAGGGTTAATGGTAAACCAGTCTAAGATAGTGGTAATGTAGAGCTACAGGAATTGAGTAACTCTGTTTACATTTTAATGCTTGCATTTGAGTGTTATGTCATCTGCGTAAGGGGCTTTGCATATTTGTCGTCTGTGAGGTGTGGGTATGCCATGCTCATATAGATAAAAAAGGGTAGGTGATAGAATGAAACTTTGAGGTAATCCGTTTATGAACTTTCTGATATCTGATGAGTGGACAGCAAATATTTCATGTGCACACCAGTGAGTAAATAATTAGCCAGTCATTTTTTTGTTGTTGTGCAATTTTGTATTGTATATTTTATGCGTGAGGTTTGGTCGGGAATGGCATGAAATGCTTTAATTATATCTAGTGTAAGTAAGAGTTTTTGTTCTATCTGTTAGCCTTTTTAAGCTCATACCATCGAATGTTCTTTATGTGAGATGTGTCAGAAGTGTGTTTGTTAAGTGCAGGGGTTTGAAACCTTGTTGTATTGTGGTTGGTGGGATATACAGTGCGATTAGTTTTAGTACAAGTTTTACCCTTTGGAAAAACAAATTAGTTCTAAATAATATTGCAAAGCAAATGAAAGTGCGTTTTCGAGTCCTAACTGAGTAATCAATCTTATTGTTTTACATGTAGAAAGGGCAAAAGTGGTTGGGCACTACGATTATAAGAAAAGAGTTGCATATGTTCAATAAATTCGCTATTTGATCTGATAGATATTCATATAGGTATTTGATTTATAGCGGATAAAACAATAAAGAGTGAATTAAATCCTTCATCCTAGATATCTAGATATTTGGTGTAATTGATTCTTGGGCTGCGTAGATAGGATCTCATGTTAATATGTATGAACCTACTGAGATAAATTACGGACGATAGGAATCGGTGTTAAAAACCGCTCGCAAACAACAATTATGTTTTATTCCATTTAAATACAACTAAGAGAACCAGAAGTGATTTATGTAAGATATGAATGTTGAAGTTCGAAAGCGATGTAGCCAAGAGTATCTTTTCCTCTAAGGTTGTGATCGATTATAAATATCAGCCTAAGGGGGAGGATGGTATTAACTGAGCCTCCATTAATCTTTCATAAAACATTTATACGACTAATTCCATAGATCAAATATATATATACATAGTTATCGGATAAGTAAAGTGGCACCTTTTCATGTTTATCATTATTTTATGGATGTATATCAAGCAACTCTTTGAATATATTCATATTTAAATAAGAATTTATTTATTAATTTAAAAATGGTATAATTTCCCCCAGTTTCTACCATTACTCTCTATTTTCTACTAATTTTTCAATATCTTGTTTGTTAAAATTGTCTGAAATTGATTTTAAAAAAATCTTTAAGGTTATTTGAACCTCATTTATTGCCGACACCTTCACTCACTTCAGGTGATTTATTAAACTCACCAAAAGATAGGAATCTGATTGGGCTATATCGGATGAGTATTGCTGATGACTCATTTGTACCCAATCGAATTGTTATGTTTTGTACGGTATTTTATGCAATATGACGTCATGCATTGTCTAAATGAAAATAAACTTTTCTTTATAAATTAATGCTCTCCTTTTTTCTTCAAGTGCTTCATATAAACGGTCTAATTGGACACAGTGAACCTTTTTGGTGATATTCTAAATTGAGTTAAGAAGATTTAAATTGATTATGCCTTTTATATTCCAGAAAACGCACAAGAGAATCTTTCATGGACGAGGCCCTGTTTCCGATAGGATATTGGTTTTTCTCCAGAGTTAATCAATTGGCTATCATATTTGATATTATTATACTTAACAAACATTTTCTTTCCATCAGGAATCCTACTAAAAATGGTTCACTTTTAAGTTGACAAAGAAGGGTCGAACAAATGTTTATTCTTTGTTGCAAGTGTGACTCTGAAAGGTCATGAGGAAGCCATCACTCCAATCGTGAAACCTTGCGTAACTTTTTTAAAGATAATGAACAATGTAATGATTTGAATGTAGTTTTTCAGCCAATTGTTCAAAGATTACAATCGGATTTTATTCTAATTATATTTTTAAAAGTTCTTGATCATATTCCACTAATCGTCTTGAACAGTGTTCATTTGTGAGACAAGCGTTTCTTGAGCGAAAATTCTAACAACATTTTAATACTTGCTCACAATAACCATTCAATTCCGGTATACTTGACAAAGCATTTTTGCTTTTATAAACTCTCAAAGTTTAGTTTTGCTAATGTACTTTTTTTTAGATTTCAATAATATAAATTTAATAAGATACGACTAAATTACCAAAAATAATACAAAAACTAATAGCCCAGAAAATAACGACTAAGATGTCTAAATGTATGCCTTAAGTTAGGCGAAGACTAGGCTGGTATAAAAACAAACCTGATTTCGATTATTTTTATTCCTAATAAAATGATAAATATAAACAAATGCTGCATCACATATGGGATGACCTTGCATTAAAATAAGACTCACTTCGAATAAATATAGCTTTTGTTACTCTTTGCTATTGCATTTTTAAGAGCGATGACTCCTATAATGTGTTCCCAACCATGTTTACATTTGTTTTAAACTTATAACTGAAAACACACTAGCGGATTCAAACGATTATTTCTTTTTATATGTAAAATATACAACAATGAAATAATAGATAGTTGTCCAATGACAATAATGCACCACTTTAATTTTTTATTCAATGATTAGCAGACTTCTAAAAAAAAATTTGTAGGAATATTTCTGCACGCTTCTTCAAATGTACTCTTGAATTGTTCAAGTAATATAGCTCTTCTACTGTACTTTATACTCCCTTTTTTCAAATGCTCCCATAAGAATTCAAGTGAGCTTAAGTCAGGTGAAGAACATTAAAGATACTTTGATCCATAGATTAAGAAATAAATGTATCATCAACTATGTTCCTGATATCGTGATGGTAGTGAGCAGGGGTTATATCCTGTTGAACAAAAATATCCTCATATCCGTAAAATTGTTGAATTGCCGAAAAAAACTTTTTTCATCAGGCATGTTTAAGTCCTTATGACCGTGAACTGTAACATCAAAAAAGAATAAACCTTCATTCTGGAAGAAAAACCACAGCGAGCTGTTGTGCGGTAAATTTACATGTGGTTCCACATAACGGCCGAGTGGTGGTGTACGTAGGAAGGTTGGTCACGTACTTGAATAACTCCTTGATTATGCTTACTCTAAGCGTGCATTATTATTTTACATTATCTAATCTTTGAGGATTTCTAGTGCCAAGTGCAGCGTTTGGAGGATTGAATTAAATACTTCGGAATAAAATATATCTAAAAAAACAAACTATACAGCTATGAATTAAACGAGTTTATTTGAGACTTACTAATTTAAACCAAATGAATATAAAGTAATGGTTGACCCAAAGCTCACTTTAATATTTAACGCTAATTGACACTCAAAAATAATGGAATTTCTTTACCTTTAAAACAAGCACACGTAAATCCGGTTGGAGAATGACCTTGGCCTTGAATTTTTATGTAGACGAAAAAAATGATTTGTGGTTAGGCACGTGGGCTTGTTCACAGACACCTAGCTGTTTGACTGGCGCAGAGATGGGCTTGAAGTAACAGGTGATTTCGGTGAGGGTGACGGATGGCATTAAGCACATGTATTATTCAAATGATTTGAACAACGGGACCGTAAAAGTATGCTTTTTCAATCTTGGGGTTAATCTTGGAATGGTTCGCACTGACGAGCGATGAGTAAACAGTGAACCCTCTGAAGAATAGGGGGTGGGGGTGAGGGAGTTTACTCTAGGTATTCCTTAATGGCGAGGACTATCTCTGGTTTTTGTTGCAAACCGGGATAGGAGGTATCTTTGATGAGAGTGATTTTTAATAAAATCGAAGCTAATTTTCGGGGGTACCACCAGGAACTGGCTCAGCATGGGTTTCTTCTCTGTTACTTTCTTTGATTGCTGGACACTCCATCCGGACTTCATCGTGTCGATCTCCAACTCGATCTTTTCTTTCACCTTCTCCAATTACCTGCCTATATACCTCACTATCTCACTGGGGGGTTGGGGAAAATGGGGTGAGGGCTTAAGAATTAAGCCTCGCTCCTCGAACGGCTCTTCTCCGAGCGTCTTTCACTTAGCCCTAAAAGCATCTTTTGGCTTTTGGTTGCTGCTCCTCTAATTTCGACTATGACGCGAAATTAGATGCCAACTCTTAGGGAAAATAGTGCCAGTTCAACCAATGTTATGCTCGCCGGCCCCAAAATCTGATAATTCTTACTTCTCGTGGTTGGAGGAAGCCTACTGGTGGTTCGCGATTCGAGGGGAGAGAGAGGGTGGGGTTAATAATTGGGTTACACTGCCGAGCGCAAGGACGTTGTGGCAGCAAAACAGGGCCTCTGTTTTGGGGGTGAGATATCGACTTCCCTACAATAATGATTTATTATATCATTCAAATTAAATTTTTCCTCATCAAACCACAAAGGTTTTTTTTGCAGATTGTTCATTTTCTATTAGCAAAACTAAGTTCTGCAATCGGAATTATTCCTATTCAAGGCGTGTCATAAATTCAGAATGTAGGATTTCCATTTAGCATTCATCAGAATTCTGTTGGGATTTGTGTTACAAGCACACTGTCTTATAGATTTCTTGATAATCAGTTGAATAAATGTAACACTTCGTAAGAAGTATTAGTATTTGTTGGTGTTTGAACGCTCAGTTGTTTGATTGTAGAATTATTAAAATTTCTCACGGATACGTGAAATGCTATGTTGAGTTGGAAGATTAGTTAAAAATATTTTTCTTTAGGCAGGCAAGGTATTACCAATTTCAATTTTTTCTGGCTTTAGACTAGGTAAGGTTGTTAACAATCACTATGTTGTGACTTCATATGCTAGAAAAAGAGCAACTCTTTCTTGAATAAGGAGCTTGCGTTTCGTAGGTAGATTTACAGTCTGTGACCTAAGGCCTATCTCGTTCTAACAACAACGTTTTGCTCTAAAATATTTAAAAGCTTTCCAGTACATATCTCCTAATAATATACTTTTGGTCTATTTTTTTCAGCTCCATGCGTATTCTCTAGGCATAAAGGCAATAAAATTCCTTTATCGGATTTTCCTTTAATATATGGAAAAACAATCATCAAAGCTCTTGTTTTTACATCTAAATTTACTTTTATATACAAAAAAAAATAAAATAAAAATGCCATGCCTTAATTTTAATATATTCTCTGAACTTCACGATTTTTAATTATTTATTTATTTTTAATTCTCATTAAAACATTCGGTAATCATATTTGTTTTTCTGAACTATAACAAATATACGAAATAAACAACCTTTCCATCCCTTTTTTCGAACTGTAAAGAAAATCTCAGAAAGAAATTCAAAATTAGCTTCAAATATATTTAGGCGGCTCACAAACTAAAATTTAAATTGTTCACAATATTGCATTCCTAAAATATAGTGTTATGGAGGATAAAAAAACCCACCCCCCCGTTGTAGTTTCGACTGTTATAAGTTTTTAAAACTGTACCATACCTTTAGGACAAAAAGTATACACACTGGACAGCTACAACCGAATTTGTTTTTGTAAAATCGAGAAAGTAGAACGCTTTTTGCTGAGGACTTCCCATTACAATGGCAAATAAATAACATAAACAAATGGTATTGGGTTGAGGAATAAGTAAAAGGAGTTCTATCAAAGCCTAATATGTAGTCTACGATGTCAATTGAAGTAGCCTAAGCAAAGCCTAATATGAATTTATGTGACTAATTCTATGATGATGATTAAGAACAGAAGCAATGTGTAATTAAATCAGTTCATTCTTTCTTCATTCTTTTTCTATTCTCACCTTTCTGTCACCCGTGATTCAGATGTTGGCCACATTGAGCACTTGTAAGATAGAAAATACAACTTGATAATGGGTAGATACTAGTGACTTTCCTGGAGTTTTATATTACAGTTCATTAATAAAATCATAGGTAATGATATAGGTTCATTATATTTTAATTGCCCTTATTATGAGAAGAAAGGAACTAAGGCCCAATGAGGTTTTTGTGTTTTCGTGCATGCCAGGATTTGCGGGCTTATCAAAATTACTTACCTTAAGGTAGAGTCGGCGTGGTAAACAAAGGCCTTTTTGCTCTCTGCCTATTTCTATTAACTCTTCCAATGTAGATGGGATAAATCTTTTTGGCATTGCTTAGATTCCTTATTGAAGGGCGTTCTAAATGTCTTACTGAAAGGATTCGGGTTAAATGGCCGATTTTCCTGTTCTACGTAAGCCTTTACTATATAGAAAGCCCGCAATGGAACTATCTTTTTCCATAACTGCAGATAGATTAAGGAGAGTTGTGCATTCTTATTGCCTCCAGTTCTCCAAGAAACTTCTTTGGTTAGATGGAGTTAACAATTAATAGGTAAATAATCATGTTTCACTCTTCTTTACTAATGGAATAGTGTATCTCTTAGATTTTCTATTAGTAATCTAAGTCTTTAATTATTGATTTGACCGCGAATGTTTTTTGAATATCTATTTTCTTTGGTCGGTTTTATAATGAGAAATTATGACTTCGACAACTTGGTGATGAAGGTGAGAGAATTCTATAATATTCTATCTAATATCTTTCCTGAGAATTACTCTTATCTCTCTTCATTTATCTTCAGCTTTTCAATTAAATCTTTGCTTTTATTCCCACAAACGCAAATTTGCTTTGCTGCAATTTGTTATTTTTGCTTATATATCTTAGAATAATGTCTATTGCAGGTCATAAACCGAAAAAGATCTTAGAAACTTGTAAATATCCTTCACTCTTCTATTAATTTCGTTCGAAAATTAAAACATGGTAAATTTGAAGAAAAATTTAGTTGGTTTTTGTTTTATTAAACGCCAGGATTGATTACCAGATTCGTGCTTACGTACATTTCACTCATCGATGCGATTACGTTTTGTCCCGTTCTAGGAGCCGAAGCCTAACTCCCCAGTGCTAGGCTTTGTCAATATACAAGATATAATAATCATAAACCCATCTACGCAAATATTGCGGATTAGTTTAGGTTTGGAAAGTACCTAAGTTTACTTGATTTTCGTAAGTACTATTATTTTTTCCAAGAAGACGTACTTTAAATTTTAACATCTAAGTTACAAATGTAAATACAAGAGTGTGCCTTACTGTAAGTGTACACGTCAATATAGTCGAAGGTAACCCTATTTCTAAAATGGACAGAAGAGTAGGTGAAGATCAACTAGGTAAACATCTCTATATAAATTTCACTTACTTGGGCAAAAGATCGCCTCCTTGCTGCATAAGAGATCCGATACAAAACCAGAGGCAATTTAGAAGCGAGAAGTCATCCCCGTTCCCTTTCTCTTCTCTGGAATCCTTCGAAGAATTGGCTTTGTTCCCGCTCCATTCGTAAGGGGAAAACCTTTGAGAGTGAGAGAGAAGAAGACAAGCTTAGACACGACACGCAGTGAGGTATAGTTAATTACATAAAACAGCAGCGCCACTAATACTAGTAGAATAAATTCTTTTTCATTATTGAGAAATTATTTGGCCTGTTAATCCATCGAGTCCTATTCACAAAAAGGGAGGACAGAGATAAGCTGAAAATTGGTAGATAGAAAACGAAGAGGAAAGAAGAATATAATAAAAAACTCGTTAATCTTAAATATTGAAACCAGGAGTAGAAATTTTAAAACCTCTAGGAGTCCCCTTCTAAGGTCAAAATACAAATAATGACAGATTTACATAATTAGGGTAGAAAATGGAATAACTTAAACGAAAAGACATGAAAAGAAGTAATTAAAAAATGAAAGAATGACAAGATTTTCACGTGGAGAGGAAAATAAGATAATTTAAGCTTTGCTTAAAGCTCAATATATTTATATTTCTGTTTTTTTTTCGTATACATTTTCTGAGAATATTCAAAAACACACAATTCTTTTGATTATTTTGAACGTAGGAGTTTCATTATTTGGACATAATATTTATCGAGAAAACTTATTGAATTGTGTCAATAATCCTTATTTAGTTTTCAACTAAGATCCCATTTATTTAATTGTATCATATAGGTTATTTTTCCATTATTAGTACCACGTGTAATTCCGGGGGGGGGGGATGGTATCTTTCTGCAATGACAAAAAAACTATTAATGGTTTCAGAAATTACACTTTCACACATAACCATATTCTCTTTTCTATTACAGTAAACGCCACTCAAACAAAAGGTTTCTTAAAATTTATCTCTTTCAAGAAATGGAAGGTTGCTCAATGATATGGGTGGTGCTCCTGAAGATTGTTAGGTAACTCAAGAAAACTTTCTAGTTGATTAGGGATTTCTTATATTACCCTTACCTAACCGCATTGACATGGAAGTTATGATCCATTTTTACACACACACACGCACACACATATATATATATATATATATATATATATATATATATATATATATATATATATATATATATACATTGTCGTGGTACACCACTCTATACCATACACTACTCCTATATTATGTGGGGGGTGACTCAATCATCTACTGCAACAAGAACCGTTGAAGGACTATTCGCAAGGATTTAACGACCGACTAGGAGGTCAAACTTGAGGCGTTGGGTTTCAAATCCTTAATAATCAAACACAGTGCAAAAATGGTTAGCGAGATTTACTTGAATAGGCCTAGAGTATTCGTTCAAGGTTAGTTAAAGATGAAACAACAAAAATCTAATTTTATTTAGAAAGACGAAAATAAGAGTAATAATTGGCAAAAGGGAATTATTTAAATTGAAATGGTCTCTTAATAATTATTATAAGAAAGGATTCTCAAATTAAATTAACTGATTAGCGTTAGTAAGCTCATATCAAAAGGGGGACTTCACAATACTAATAATGGAGGGGGTTTCCGTCGTACGTGTCAGTGACTTCGAGGAAGGTCCTTATTGCGATGACGCGAGTGGGGTACGATCCGATGGGGCAAGTGGGGCATGACCCGATGAGGCAAGTGGGGGCACGGTCGGAATGAGATAGGTGGGACACGATCCGAACCAACTTTCCGATGAAAATAGCCAATCATCAAAGATGAGGTTCGACAAGAAATGTGGGATTACTCGTAATTCCACTGGAAGAAGAAATTCCTTTTCCTCAAAGGTAATCGACTGAGACTTTCTTCGGTTCGATTAAAGGGATACCACATTGAATTTTTTAACTTTATACTACGTTAGATTATCATATATGAAATTAAAGGTCATTTAAAGGCCTTTTATTACTAAAAAAATTATAATAACCTACAGCGCCGTTTTTGAGATACAGGGGGCTCTTGAGAACCCCCCTTGAAACCTGATATCATATAAATGTCTATAGAATTATTAAAAATTAAGCATTCGAACTCAATTCACGACCACAAAGTTTACATATCATTTACTTATTATTTGAAATTAGTTTTCCTTAGTTCCATTAAAATCTGTTTTAATGGTGGACTGAAACATATATTTTTCATATATGGTCAACTATAGTCTTTGTTCTTAGTTGGATGGGGGTTTTAGGTGAATAGTTAGGTGTTCTGAATGCCCTGGAATTTAGATCAATCTATATTCGAATGATCCTAAAATATAAACCAGTTATTAGGCGCCGGTTTTTTCAGAAAATATTTAAAATCGCATGGTATAGTTTTACATTTTGTTCACAAATCAACATTAAAAATCTACGGGGAATTTCGAGGAATGTATAAAATTTTGCATTATCAGAATTTTTACTATGTTCTAGTCATGTTGCTAAAACAAAATATATACTATAAAAAGGTGCATAAAATTTGCAATAAGATGATATAAAAATCAATGGTTTAGTTTTTTTCACAAATAAACCTTAAATACCTAAGAACAATTTTCCATAAATGTATACCATTTTGCATTATATTAACTTTCACTATGTTCTAGTCATGTTGCTAAAAATCATTATACCATAAAAAAGTGCATCAAATTTGCAATAAAATGATATGCAAATCCCCAAAATGCGAATTTTTGAACGAAACAACGTGAAAAGTAACTCAAGAAATGTGTTATCCCCTTAAACGAAGGGAGACTGTTTCGCAAATTCAAAGGCCTGCCGATCAGAGAAGCTTCCAATTGACTGGGGTAGAATCACGGCGAAGAAAGTCTGCTGTCTGATGAACTCTCATGGGACTTGATGAGAGAGACGATGGGGACAGCTTTGACGTGCGCGCTGGACTCGTCGAACGACAGTAAAACCCGAGTATTTGTATGCCTGATTCTGAGGGCGAAGGGGGAGTTTAAAGAAGGGAGTCACAAGCTCCAGACATCTTAATCCGGAGTCGGAGTCGATTCATAATTTAACAGAAATGTGCAAGAAACAGCGGCTCTTTCTCGCCTCGTCACCGGGGGAGGGGGCTTGAGAGCAGTTCGCAGGATTGGGGAATATTTCCCTAATGCGCTCAGGAGTCGAAAATTCGCGAATGTTTGAACAGAAAGTGACGTTGTCCATGGCGGGATACGATCGCACCTGTGTGGGAAAGGGGAGGCAGAAGTTGTTCTTTTACATATATATATATATATATATATATATATATATATATATATATATATATATATATATATATATATATATATATGAGAGTGAAACCACAGTATATGAGCCAAAAGTCTAATTTTCGAGACTTGTTTTGGTATGTAATTTATCATACCCTCTTCATTCGTAAACTGAGAAATACTTAGAAATCCCCAGGCGCCTGCCCTCAAATTACTTAATTCTAACAAAAATATCATCCTAACAAAATCGCACAAAACTAACCAAATCGTGGTGTTATATATAAAATTCTTATACCGAAAAATTACAGGATTTACTCAATGATATGAACACTTGCGAGAAGTTATTTCCAACCCATTGAAAAAAAAACCGAGATCTTCAACAAAATTGCTCAAGCGATTTCAACTCAGACCTTCTTCATCGTTTTTAACCTACCATCTCATCACTTTCCCGTATGTATGGTCTGCCAAACCCCCACAAAAGAGGAACGCCATTCCGACCTATTATATCGCGTATTGATTCCCATGCATGCAAACGCTCAAAGTGGTTAGCCTTCCTTCTTGCTGACACTGTTGGATTTACCTCTCCTTCACACATTATCTATTCCTCTGTTTTCATTGACAAATTTAGGAAAATCAACTTAAAAGGAAGCCGCTTAGTAAGCTTTGATGTAAACAACGAAGCGCTTAATGTTCTATCTAAGGTATTAGATAATCAAAAATCTTCCCTCTAGCCAAAAATAAAATTAGAAATCTTGTTAAACTTTGCGTTACTGACAATGTATTTATCAGCGATATAGTTTTTTCTGTCCAAAATATGGTCTAAACATGGATAATCCTTTATCGTCGATATTATGTAACCTTTTTATGGAACATTTCGAAGTATCATTACTCCCCTCGGTGATTTTCCATCATAATTTTGCATGGTATAGGTATGTAGATGATGTCATATCGATTTGCCATATAGATACTTTAAACTTATTTGACAATTTTCCTCCATCTCACTATCAATTTTAAAGTAGAGTGGGAAAAAGATAATTGTATATCCTTTCTTGATGTAAAAATTGCTAGAGACATTGACAAAATTAGCTTCACTGTGTACCGAAAACCAATCCATTTTAACTCGTATATCCATTTCCTTTCTCATCATGATATTAACATTGAGTGAGTCGTTGCATCAGGTATGTTTTTCAGACGACTTATGATATTTGACACTTACTCTCTAGAACACGAGATTACATATATAACCTGGAGTTTCATTGAATTAAATTATCCTCTCTACGTGGTCAAGGAATGTTTATCTAAAACAAAATCTACCCATTACCGTCCCTCCTTTTTTCTCCCCTCCTCAAAGGAGTGAAGAAAGTTATTTATCCAGGCTTAACAACATTTAAATGTCCTTTTTCTATCCTTAAATCTTTCCCATCGACCAAGACCGTAGATCAGCAAAATGAAGCAGGTGTATATTTAATCCCGTGTTGCTCTATGTACAAACTGTTCCTCATTCTACATAGCAGAGACTGGAATAACCTCAACAAAATGAACTTATGAACATAAAGGTGATGTCAGACGAGGCAGTACCACATCCAGTATTTTTAATCTCATTAGCAACTTCAACCACAAAATTGACTATTTAAAGGCACAAATAATATTAAATTGTAAAGATTTCTGTAAAAGAAAAATAGTAGGATCTATATAAATAGGAGAAATTCCCAATTTTAATTGAAATGCAACCTCCATTCACGTAACCTCATCGTAAACAGCTTGGTCAACGATGTTAGACTTAAACCCCCTGATTAATGACCTTTTCCCCCGTTTTTTGTTTCATTGTGGTTTTTTATCTGATCTGTACGCTATTTATAGACTTTTTGTAATAATCGCATACTCAGTATACAACTGAAGAGGGTATGATAAACTACATACCGAAACTAGTCTCGTAAATTAAATTTTGGCCTCATATACAGTGGTTTCACTATCATATACCAAAAGTCGCCATTGAGATATTTTACTTATATATATATATATATATATATATATATATATATATATATATATATATATATATATATATATATATATATATATATATATATATATATATATATATATATATTCCATATGGAGCTCGGCCGTGAAGCCTGCATTTAATATTGAGGATAAATCCCAGAGCCACGAGATACTAATGCAGCATCTTTTAATTTTCCACTACGTTTCGCAAACTACAAGTTTTCATTTTCAGGCTAGAATAAGTTTACAAAGTTAATACATATGAAGAAAACTTGAAAGGGCCAACAAGACATTATTTTAAGAGTGACCAATTATAAAATATCACTAAAATGTACTATAAGTTAATTTTTTTTAAATATGACTTAGCAACAGTTAGATTTGCTTTAAAACTGACTCAAAAAATTGATAATACATGAGAAGAAAACTTAAAAAGGCCAACAAGACATTACTTTAAAGGTGACCAATTATAAAATATCAGTAAAATGTACTATGAGTTAAATTTTTGGTTATTAAATATGACTTGGCAACTGTTAAATTTGCTTTAAAACTGACTAAAAAATTAGTTAATAAATTTAAGGTTTATTGCAGAAATTAATTAAAAACTATAAGAGAAATTGACCTGGCATTATTTACAAATAGTAAATTTAAACTTTGTTTTTAATTTTGTAAAGAATGTAAGAGTTAAAAAACATTTAATATGAAAACGGTGAATTTGGGTACTTATTTAAGTAGATCCATCCTAGAGAGTGGATGGTGGGTTTAACAAGGAGCTAGTATTCATAGGTTACAGTGACGCTTGGTTTGTTAAAAAGCAAACCAACTAACAAACTGTAGTTAAAATTAGTTAATTAATAATGATATTGCACTTCAATCTTCATTGAGTGTAGGTTTGTAGTGTATGATATATAAAGATTCGATGGTTCTTAGGCAATGTTTGTTCTGTTAAAGGCTAATACTTGAAAATTCTCAATGGAAATGTTAGTTTTACAGCTTATGGTGTGTTCCCTAATAGATGACTTTTCGTTTTTATTTAATATTTTGTTTGTGCGCCAACTAATCCCCATATAAGCAGAGAACCTAGCTTCAAGAGACCTGACAGTGCTTCCAATGTAAGAGGCTCCAGTACAACTAGGACATTTAAATAAATAAACATTATCACTGCGGAATTCCAAAGAGATAGGATCTTTACTGTTAAAGGAAACTTTCCAACTTTTGTTCTGAGTTATCTTCTCTCTCCAGCGAATTTTATTCTAAAATACATTCATCTAAAAGTTCAAATTTCATAATTAAGCCTAAAGACAGAAAAGTATTAAAGACACATGCAGGCAATTTGGATAGAATAGTTACTAAACCTGATAAGGGGAAGGGTGTAGTGATCCTTGATAGGGAGGACAATGTACTAATAGCCCATAGTATATTGAATGACAGAACGAAATTTGAACCTATCAATGATTTACCTAAAACTATCCTTTTACGATTCGAAGATAAAGTTAATCGTTTCTTAACACAACTTAAGCAGGCATCAATTATTCCTAAAGATACCTATAATGAATTATTTGTATCTTCCAGTTATTTAGCATCCATGTATTTTCTAACTAAAATACATGCCTCATACTTGCCTCTTATTCTTTACCATCATACAAACTAGCCAAATATCTAGTTAAAATACTTTCACCTTTATGTATAAATCAGTTCACAATACAAAACTCCTATAAGTTTAAAGAGGAATTACTTAGCAAAGTTAACGATAGATATATGGTGAGTTATGATGTTGAATCTTTATTTACTAACATTCCCCTAAACTATACAATCAATTTAACATTAAATAATGTATTCCATTTCCAAAATACTTTTCTTAAATTTTCAAGAAGCCAATTAAAAAAGGCGCTGGAATTAAGTCTTTCTGAATCTTGATTCACATTTAATAATAAAGTTTACTTCCAGATGGATGGTGTTGCAATGGGTTCTCCAATGGGACCACTTGCAGCTGACTTTTTTATAACACATCTCGAAGATCAAATGTTTTCTACTAATTTAGATTACAAACCCTCCTTCTACCGCCGTTTTGTTGATGATTCCTTGGCAATTTTTAATGATCTTGCACATAGCCAACTTTTCTTGAATTTTTTTAACACTTTACACCTTAACATGAAATTCACCATGGAAGTAGAGTCAAATGATAAGATGCCCTTTCTTGACCTTTTAATCACCCGAGATAATGACAAACGAAAAATTCAAACAACCATTTACCGAAAAAAACTTTAACAGGACTAGGTTTGAACTACTTTAGTTTTTGTGATTTCAGATACAAAATATCCACAGTAAAAACTTTAATACATACCAATCAATCCATAATGAATTTATTTTTCTTAGGAAGTATTTTATAAAAAATGTATTTCCTTTTGACCTATATGATAGAGTTTAAAAAAGTCTATTTGATAATCTCATTGACTCCCCTCAAGTCTGCATAGAAATTCCTAAAATGCCCATATATCTACTAATTTCAGAGATATTTTTTTTAAACGATACTTTTAAAAGAAAATTCCTATTTATTTTTAAAAGATATTTTCCCCAAATCAACCAACAAATAGTTTTTATAAACAAACTATCGATAGGAAATTTCTTTAACAGTAAAGATCCTATCTATTTGGAGTTCCGCAGTGATAATGTTTATTTATTTAAATGTCCCAGTTGTACTGGAGCCTCCTTTATTGGCAGCACTGTCAGGTCTCTTGGAGCTAGGTTCTCTGCTCATATGGGGATTAGTTGGCGCACAAGTTGGGATTTATCCTCAATATTATATATATATATATATATATATATATATATATATATATATATATATATATATATATATATATATATATATATATATAAGGGAAGATATCACATTAGCGTGATATATATCAATGAAAGATAATGGAAAACCACAATATTTAAATCAAGATTTTATTTATACCTATCGGACTAGTTGCGGCAAGTTACAAAATGTCATTTTCAACTAATAATGAAGAAACTAGGCAAATGACAAGCTAAATAAAATGAAATGAAATTACTGCGCTTATGTGTAACTGATAATGTTTTTTCAATCGAAGGTAAGTTTTTTCGCCAAAAGTATGGCCTAAGTATGGGAAGCCCCCATTCCCAGATCCTTGCATCTATTTATACAAAACGATGTAACTACCCTCCTCCCTAGGATATATTCACAACCTCTCATCTGGAGTATAGAGCATACCATGCCATAATTGCAATTTGGCATACATCAGAGAGTCGGGCCACTTTAATGAGAGGATGAAAGAACATCAAGCCGATATCAGAAGGTGTACGAACTCTTCAAGTCTCTTTAGGCACATGAAAAAGCACGACCATAGAATTGATTTCAGATAAGCGAAAATCATTTATAAATCAAGCAATTATATTGAGAGGAGAATTTCAGAATTTATCATCATTAACAAAGTTGATAATTCCAATTTATCTCAAGAGAAATACAAATTTAATAAATATATATCGAATAAAGTCGCCAGTCGTATTTATAAACCCCCGGAAGCAATGGTTCTTGGAGATTAGCAACTTTCCAGATACACTTGAGTTTTTCCCAGATTGTTTTCTGCGGTTTTATTTTGTTTAGGATGTGGCTTACCTTATATATACAGTGTTCCTTCCCTAGTTTCTTCATTATTAGTTGAAAATCGCATTTTGTAACTTGCTGAAACTAGTCCGTTAGTTATAAATAAAATCTTGATTCAAATATTATGTTTATTATTATCTTTCATATATATATATATATATATATATATATATATATAAATATATATAATGTGCGTGTCAAATTATTATGCAACTTTGTTTTTCGTAATAATAGTGTATTTATTCGTTCGAATTATTATATTACACACTGAATACCACAAACGGCAGCTATTTTCGTGAAACAACAACAATTTTACCCTCCTAATTTATTTGTCATTGCCAAATAAAAGTGTTATTATAAATCAAAAACTTGATTTAACATCAAATGAAAAGACTACCATTGTGTCAGAGCTTGGATAAAGAAAAACGACACTGGAATTATCAAAGATTCTAGGAAGAGATCATCGAATTGTCAAAAAACTTGCGGAATCGCCTTCTGTCCGTTCGCGGGCTGACAAGTGTACTTAGAGGGTTATTTCTAGGCGTACCATGTCACGTATGACGAGGGTAGTAGTGAAGAACCCGGGTCTGACTAGTCAAGCAGTGTTTAAACCTTGCGGTAGGGAAGATATTTTGAAATCTACCAGGTGTCGTCTCCTGAAGCAGGTAGGCAAGAACGGAAAACCTGTTACAAGGCCCCCTCTAATTACTGTTCATAGGTAAAATAGAGTCAAGTGGGCAGAAGACTACATAAAAATAGATTTTTCAGAAGTCGTCTTTACTGAAGAATGCCGTGCCTCTCTAGACAGACCAGATAGGTGGAGTAGAGGATGGGTTGTAAATAGCGGAAATCGTCCTCATCGTTTGAGACGCCAACAAAGAGGAAGAGGGGGAGGGCCGAGTCATAGTTTGGGCTGGCATCATTGGAGACAAGTTGTTGGTTTGTCCTTGGAAAGTTTCAGACGGAATTAAGATGACATCTAATGCTTATGTTGCCTTTTTGGAGGACAAATTTAAGCCATCGTTGGTTGAAGAAGCAAAAGGTTTCATTGAAGAAAACGCTGATGTTCATGCAAGATAATGCACCTTGCCATGCAGCTTAGAAATCTCTCGAATACCTACAGCAATTTGGCTTCTCTGGACAGCGATTGATGAAACCGCCAACGTGTTCCCCCGACTTAAACCTGTTGAAAATCAATGGGGTGTTCTGAAGAGGAAGATATATCAAGAAGAACGGCAGTTTTCAACGAAAGATGCGCTCTCGGAAGCTATTGTAGATGCTGCTGACAGTATTGCTTCAGATGAAATAGTTACCTTGACGAATTCAATCGATAAACGGGTCAGGGACGTTCTTTCATGCGGAAGATGATACATCCACCATTGTCTCAGAGCTTGGAAAAAAAAACGACACTGAAAATATCAAAGATCCTTGGGTGTCATATTTTTTTTTTTATTTCAATTCAAACATATTATTATGATCATTAAAAAATAATTGTCACTTTAAATAAATGTTTGTTTTTGCCTAATTAGCATTTTTATTAGACCTGGTTAATAATTTAGGACTATAAAATTGATGCCTATTAACAAAAAAGGCCTTTGTTTCTTTACGTATGAGTAGATCAGATACATTTTGGTGCAGTACATGCAAATGAGTGTTATCATCATTCGGTAGGTGAATAACTGGATTTAACCGAATAAATACTCTGCTATTACGAAAAAACATAGCTGCCTAATAATTTGACAGGTAGTGTATATATATATATATATATATATATATATATATATATATATATATATATATATATATATATATATATATATATATATATATATATATATATATATATATATATATATATATATATATATATATATATATATATATATATATATATATATATATATATATATATATATATATATATATATATATATATATATATATATATATATGGATTGGATTAGGTGGTAAATCATTGCGAATTTTACGCGGGAAAAGAAAAGAAGTTGTGTACCAGAGGAAAGAATATATTCTGCTGAGATTATAATTTAGAGGTTAGACACAAATAGAACGATATATATAGTTGCGAAAGCATTCTAAATTGCCAAAATCTACCTTTACGCCATTCACCAGGTGCATGTTTTGGTTAGGGAGTCCTTTTCTATAAAAGATATTACCTGCCCAATGGCTACCTTCAGAGATCTTAAGGTGTTGTGGGCAGCCTTGTTGAGATTTTTTTCAACATTACCCCACATGAAATAATCTAGGATCTTGCTTTCGGTGGAGCTGGGCGGCCACTAATATGCAGACCAGTGGTGTGCGACGCTGTTAAATAACTATGCCTATGCCTTCTTTGTCCTGTTGGCGAAAGCACACTCAGGTTGAAAAAATTGAGGCCTTCCAACGGATACTTTTTGTTAATATATATATATATATATATATATATATATATATATATATATATATATATGAAAAATAACCTACATGAAAATGAAAAGATGAATCCAAGAACTTTCGAACTATATTTGCGAGTCCATTTTCAAGGAATAGCATGAAAATGGAAGAGTACAAAGATTAACTCTTAGCCCTAAATTTTTTCGTTCTAATGATAACACAGGGGAAGAATTTTAATCACATTAATTCGTTTTAATTTTTTTTTTCATGCTGATTTCAAATATATAATCTGTTTTTACCTACATGCTATAGTTATTCTGTAATTTCCATTTTCTCGTTTTCCCGAAAACTACCCTCCGGACGGACAGAGAGGGTGCTTGTAGAAAGCAAATACTTCACAGTACATAGTAGTAAGATAGTAATAAGTGTTATTGTGCAAAATATTGACATTATTGTTTCTTTTTTCAGGTCTCAAGTTAGAGTGATGGCTTTGTCAAGAGAAAGTTGCGTTTATGATCTAGACACCTTCTACTACATATGTGGCTGTTACATGCTAGTTCGTCAAAGGCGCAATATGTCAAACTTTGTGATCCGCACTTATAAGGCATATTTTGATGTACCTCATGGCGATCAAGAAAAGAAGTGGGCCCCACATGCTGTTTGTCATAGTTGTGTGGAACATCTTTGTGAGTAGAAGAAAGGAAAGAGAAATGGTCTTCCTTTTGGAATTCCCATGGTGTGGCAAGAGCCAAAATATTATGTATCGGACTGTTATTTTTGTCTGGTGAATACTAAAGGGATTGGCAAGAAAAATCGGCACAAGATTGACTACCATAACATTCCCTCGGCGATCCGGCCTGTACCTCATTCTGAGTCTTTACCAGTTCCAATTTTCAGTGAATATGCTTTCTCTGAGGATGAAAATGATGCACCTGATATGTACGTCCACGGAATGGATTCAGAGTCTGCAGATTCATCATCAGATGTTGAACAGTCATTAGCTCCTTACTGTTTCAATCAATTGGATTTGAATGACTTAATAAGTGATTTGGCAATCTACAAGAGAGCTGCAGAACTTTAGCCTCCAGGTTGAGTAAAAAACATATGCTTGACAGGTCGGTATGGGTATCATATTACCGAACAAAGGAGAGTATATTTGTTAAGTATTTCTCTGAAGACAAATAATTTGTATACTGCCATGATGTTCCTGCTCTGTTTACCGAGTTGGGACTTGGCACCTATAGCACAGCTGAGTGGAGACTGCTTTTGGATTGCTCCAAGCGTAGCTTTAAGTGTGCCTTTTTGCATAATGGAAATGACTTTGGTGCAGTTCCTCTCGGTCAATCTGTCCATCTGCGAGAAACTCACGATGACATAAGAATGGTCATGGGTTTACTTTAATACCATGAACACAATTGGATCATATGTGTAGACCTTAAGATGGTCAACTTCCTCCTTGGCAAGCAGAAGGATATACAAAAGTTTCCATGCTATATCTGTATGTGGGACAGTCGAGCCCGTGACAAACACTGGTCCCAAAAAGATTGGCTAGTTCGGGAAACTTTGGAACCAGGAATGCCAAACATTGTTAATGAACCAATCATAAGTCGAGGAAGATCGTTTTTCCTCCACTTCATCTCAAACTGGGGTTGATGAAGCAGTATGTCAAGGCGTTGAACACTGACAATGATTATTTTTAGTGCATAGTATCGGCGTTTCTTGCTTTGTCATACGAAAAAAAGCAGGAGTATTAGATGGTTCCTAATTCCGAAGAATTCTGAGTGATTATAGATTCGTGAACATCATGAATGAAAAAGAGAAGGCAGCCTGGCTCTCATTTTCTGCCGTTGTTCGTAACTTCTTGGGAAACAAAAAAGCGCATAACTACGAGGATTTGGTTACTTATATGCTTTTAGCATATCGTGATCTGGGATGCAACATGAGTGTGAAGCTGCATTTCCCAAATAGTCACCTCGACCGATTCCCAGAGAATCTAGGAGCCGTGAGCGACAAACAAGGGGAACGCTTCCATCAGGATTCGATGACGATGGAAGAGCGCTACCAAGGTCACTGCGATAGACACATGATGGCGGGCTACTGTTGGACGATTAGAAGAGATCAGCCAGAGAAGAATTACAAGAGAAAGAGTTACAAACGCAAATTTTGCCCGATTAAAATCAAGAAGAGGTCCTTCAGCCTGATGTATGGTCATTAATAAATTAGCACATATTTGATTACAGTATTTGTAATCCTAATGTGCAATTCAAGTTTCTTCTCATATGCAATAAAATATTTGTGCAAAACACCTGGTTTACTATAAATAACACGAAAAGATGATGCAAAATTCTTTCAGGGCATGATAATAGGGGTGATAAAATGAAAATTATTGTATAATATTAGTTATTGAAATTACAAAAACTCTGTAGCATTTAGAGAGAATCTGATTTCAGATTTGAATTCAGTGTGCTCGAATTAGGTAGGAAAATGTACTTTTGTCAATTCACCAAATACTTTGTTCTCCAGTGTAATACTTTAAAATGTTTTTTTTTCACCCACTATATTCCATTCATATACATGTATGAATATCGCTTTAGGAATGCATTGTCTGTTATCAGTTGCATTTGTTCTTTTTATTGGTAATTTTTTGTCTTGTTTTTGCGTTTTTTTCATTGGTTTGTACTATGTGATGGGCGTTCCCTTCGTACCTTTAAACCCTATATAAGGTTGTCTTCTCCATTTTCATGTTCTTCCTTTAAAATGAACTGGCAAATATAGTTCGAAAGGGGTTGAATTCATCATTTTATTTTCCTGCGGGTTAATTTTCATATTATTGCTTCCCTCACGTGCCACTTTGCGAGATTTTTCATTATATATATAATTTTTTATATATAAATATATATATATATATATATATATATATATATATATATATATATATATATATATATATATATATATATATATATATATGTGATAGAACAGGTTGAGGCCGCTTAATTTCCACCACCATCACATGTTATTTAAAACCACGATGCTACCCACGTGCATCTTCGCTTTGAAGCCTGGCGCCTTATCGCAGCCACCAGAGTCAATGGTTAAACAAGGAGGTTTATCTTCCCCCGTTCGCCCCATTGGTCAACCTCGCCAGATTAAGTTAGGCTTATGGGCAGATAAGGCATTGTTCTCAGGCTCGACTGTGCATTCCCTCGAAGCCCCCACTCCATTGTCCCCCCCACGCCAAGGGGTGTCCCGACTATTTATTTTAAAACTTTGCCACTAAGAGCAGATTGGAGATCCAGATTTTTGTCGTGAAACATCACTACGACCCACTCTCACCTTATGCACCAAGGGACCTCGACCTCGAGATTCACCATCACTTGTCCCGAAGAAGGACAATATCCCTTGAGGGCCAAGGTTCGAGCCTTCGTGACGCCAAGTCCACAAGGCTTCCCCTGTTGTTCAGAAAGAGAACAACGTTAGAACAGCTATTGTTCGTTCGAGCCCGTTCGCCAAGAAACGGTTTTTACCCTTCCCGTGTTGTTCAGAAAGAGAACAACGTTAGAACAGCCATTGTTCGTTCGAGCCCGTTGACAAGAAACAGTTCTTACCCCCCCCCCCCATCCTGTTGTTCCGAAGAGAACAACGTAGTAGGCAATTTTTCGTTTGAGCCCGTTCACCAAGAAACGGTTCTCACCCTTCCCCTGTTGTTCAGAAAGAGAACAACGTTAGAACAGCTATTGTTCGAACGAGCCCGTTGACAGGAAATATATCTCACCCCCCTCCCGCTGTTATTTAGAAGAGAACAACGTAGAACAGCCATTGTTTTTTAAGCCGTTCGCCAAGAAACGGTTCTCACCCTTTCCCCCTTGTTGTTCAGAAGAGAACAACATTAGAACAGCCATTGTTCTCGAGCCCGTAGACAAGAGACGGTTCTCACCCCCCTGTTGTTCAGAAAAGAACAACGTAGAAAAGCCATTGTTCTTCAAGCCGTTCGTCAAGAAACAGTTCTCATTGCCAAGACGCCACGTCAGGATCATTTAATTTCCCCCCCCCCCCCCTTCGGCTGGAACTCGCCAGCGGACCGAAAATTCCTTCCCGTCGCCTTCCTCTGCACAACAAGTATAATTACGTAAGCCGAACGTTATCTTTGAGTATTTAACCCTTTTGTCAACTCTATCCTGTGCTTTAAATGGTTTAGCAAACCATCCCATCCCTTTAGCTTTATATTTGTTTTTACCTTTTTAAATCTCTTAATTCTCGGATTAGTTAGATTCCCTACGACCCTTTCCAATTCTCTGTTTATGTCAATATTTTCCATTTTGTGTGTTGTTGATAGTTTTTATTAATAAAACTCTATTTTATTAATGATAGCAATATTATTATCCTTGAGCTCAGTTCCACTTCTTAAGCATATCGAAGATACATAATATCGGCCAGCCTAGACATCCACGCACTTCAAAGATAATTAAATAAGTTCCCTCAACGAATAGTTATATATGGTATATCGTTTAGAGTCCATTCTACGACATATATATATATATATATATATATATATATATATATATATATATATATATATATACTATTTAAATTTGGTGTCAGGTGTGGGGTTTAACGCTATTTCTTTGCAAACATTGGTCTCAGTCGAGTAAAGCATAGTGTTATTCGTTATAATAATAGAGTATAGTAGTTCCCTTTTGTTTTAACGATTGCTATCCCCTTTTTTGAAACTTAAAAAGCTGGAGTAGCTCAAGAAACTGTTATAATAATTTGTTTGTGATTTTAGTCAGTGGTTATTTAGATCGAGAAACCAAGTACGAATAGGTCAGTGCCCATATTTAGGTAGGCTAATTCTCTAGAAGGCATAATTCTTGTTGCAAGGAATTTTAGTTGGTTGACTATTGCGCCCCCAAGTGCAAAGATGACTCAGTTTGAAATCTTTAAAGCGCAAGGAGAATCCTTGGGACTTTCCGGAAAAGAACTAATTGAGTACGTTCAAGAGGAGCAAAGAACAGGAAGAGAAAGAGAAAGAGAAATCCAAAGAGAAGAAAGAGAAAGAGAAATCCAACGAGAAGAAAGTACAGTCAGCCAGTTCACGTTCTGAAGCCCCCCCCCCCTCAATCTCTCACTAAAGCTCCCCAATTTCAAAGACGGAGAGGATTTTGGACCATTTTTAGCCCACTTCGAACAGATCCTCGAAATCAATAACATGGATCTGGAGGCTGAAGGTGTAGTCAGATTACTTCCCTTGTTTAATTGTAAATTGCGCGAAATTTTTATATCTTTACCATCTGAATGTACAATTAACTACAGCACCTTAGAAGCTGAGTTATTGGCCGCCCATAATATGACTCCTGATTTCTACTGCCAAGAATTTCGAGGAGTTTGTATTAAACCCGGACAGACGTTCCGTCAATTCGGATACATTCTTCAGAGGAATTTTAAATTTTGGTTAGAATCCTCAAAGGTTGATCTTAACTACGAGTCCTTAACAGACTTCGTGTTGCGGGATCAACTTTAGCGTCTCTACCGACGGAGATCCGCGCGTTCGTCAAGGATCGTCGGTGCCAGACTTTTAAAGAATGTACCGAAGAAGCGGATGTCTATGCCGCAAGCCATAATTTATACCCAAAAGAGAATTGAACTTCTTACCAATCCCCCTACAAGAAAAGAAGGAAGGATTCGCGCCCCTTCACAGGAAAGCCGACGAAGTTTCCGAGCCCCGTAAAACCCCCAAACGTTTTTTCCCCAAACCAACAAAGGGACTCCAAACCTCCTGTTAAGATTTCTCCTCCATCTCTCTTCCCGAAGCGACCAATCATATGCTTCACCTGTGGTGTAGAAAACCACATGAGATGAAATTGCCCCCAAAATTCTAGGCTTAAAAGCGGACCAGCCCACCAAGTTCACAAGATTAATGCCACCCCGGCTTCCCCGGTGGTGCAGACCCAAGCAGCAACTTCTCCCCCTCCGTCAGGTCACCAGGTAAATTTTATTTTTGATAAAAGTTCATCGGAAACTTTGAAATTTGAGGAGGGCAGCGTGAACGGCTGCCGAGTATCGACTCTCGTCAGGGACACAGAATGTACGTGTTTCATCGTGTCCGACGAACTCCTCCCCCCAATGGACTCTAACCACGAAAAATTTGCGGTGGTACATGACTACCTTGGGCGGGCAAACCAATTCCCCGTCGTTAGATGTTACCTGCAGTGTCAATATTATGATGGCTGGGATGAAGTCATTTCAGCACCCATACAATTCTGTTCCGCACTCATAGGACAGAGCCCCCAAGTAAGTTCCGACCCTGAGTCCCAGGCCACCCTTCCTCGAGGCCGAGCTAAGAAAGAAGCCCAGGAGCCCGTCCTCATCAGAACCCCGATACCGTCCAATTTCTCGGAGACCCTTAACCAGGACTTTAGGACGGCACAAAAGGAGTGTGAATTACTATTACCCTTAGGTGATAAGGCCCAAGACAAGGACACGGAGACTGTCCGTGGACCCAAAGAAAAAAAGTTCCCCCTAACGCGCCCATGGAGATACCTTCGTAGCACTGGACGAAACATCGGCGCTTGAAGAGGATTACCCCGCGGAGTCCCTTAATGTAATCCAGACAGTGTGCATCCAATCTGATGCCAATTACCCTCTTATTTTCCTACCAGGCGAGCCTTTTGAACCCTCTGACCTGGATATCGACGCGCAGCTGACACCACATCAAAAGAGTCAGTTACAAGAACTATTTGAATGAAGTCACCATTTAACCACCCTATTAGCTCTTTTCAAGCGACTACGCGAAAATGGCCTCACCATTGGCCCCAGCAAATGCCATTTTGTCTACGAAACCATAAAATACTTGGGTTTCAAAATAGGACAAAGCCAGTTAGGTCCCCCAGAGGACAAGATTAAGGCAATCTCCGACATACCCCTCCCGAATACTAAGAAGCAATTAAGATCGTTCCAAGGATCAGATTCTTACTATCGGCGATTTGTTCCGAAATTCGCTGCAATTCCGGCGCCCCTCAGCTCGCTTCTAAAAACAAATTCCCCTGATCGTTTACGTTGGAATGATGTCGCTGTTTCCCATTTTAATCAGCTCAAGAGTAAGCTCATTTCTGCCCCCATTTTAAAGTTGCCGAACCCGGATAAATCCTTTGGGATTAAGACCGACGCGAGCAACGAGGGCATTGGAGGTGTACTCCTTCAATACGAGGATGACGAAACGAGTTATCCAGTTGCATATGCTAGTCGCCAATTATTACCACGCGAAAAAAGATATGCCACTATAGAGGATAAAGCTCTATCAATTACCTGGGTTATAGACAAATTCAAAATGTACTTGATAGGAAAAGAATTTCAGATAGGAACCGACCACTGTCCGTTAGCCTATATTAGGAATGTGCGACACTCTAACGGCCGAATCATGCGCTGGAGTTTACTCTTGCAAGAGTATCAATTTAAAATAAATTATATAAAAGGTTCCGATAACCAGGTCGCTGACGCACTCAGTAGGAATGCGTTACCGAATAGCGTAGAGTAATTGGATTCGTAGGAGTAAGATCTCCATGTATGTATATACCGTCTTGTACGACTTAAATTAGATTCCATTGGAATATAATTAGTTAATGTATATGTCTGAATTTTGTAACGCTCAATGTCTAATTTTTTTTTGTGTGTATATATATTTGTACCCATTAAATTACGTATAAATTATTTTGTCCCATATGTACTAACTTTATATCATTTCATTGTTCCATGCCCCCTTTTTTTATTAAGTTTGTATTAAAGGTTATTTTTCCCTATAATCAAAAGATCAAAATACTCATATGTATTGAGGTAATACTAGTTAGGTGCAGGAAGGTACGGTTGGTACAAGAAAACGGGTTCACCACAACGGAGCTCTATCGTTGTCCCTTGTCTCTTCTCTTTTTTTCGAAGTGACAACTTCCCCCGGAATGAAGGGGTGTGATAGAACGGGTTGAGACCGCTTAATTTCCACTACTATCACATGTTATTTAAAACCACGATGCTACCCACGTGCATCTTCGCTTTAAAGCCTGGCACCTTATCGCAGCCACCTAAGTCAATGGTTAAACAAGGAGGTTTATCTTCCCCCCGTTCGCCCCATGCGCTGACAACGCCAGATTGAGTTAGGCTTATGGGCAGATAAGGCATTGTTCTCAGGCTCGACTGTGCATTCCCTCGAAGCCCCCACTCCATTGTCCCCCCCACGCCAAGGGGTGTCCCGACTATTTATTTTGAAACTTTACCACTAAGAGCAGATTGGAGATCCAGATTTTCGTCGTGTAACATCACTACGACCAACTCTCATCTTGTGCGCCAAGGGACCTCGACCTCGAGATTCACCATCACTTGTCCAGAAGAAGGACAATATCCCTTGAGTGCCAAGGTTCGAGCCTTCGTGACGCCAAGTCCACAAGGCTTCCACTGTTGTTCAGAAAGATATCAACGTTAGAACAGCCATTGTTCGTTCGAGCCCGTTCACCAAGAAACGGTTCTCACCCTTCCCCTGTTGTTCAGAAAGAGAACAACGTTAGAACAGCCATTGTTCGTTCAAGCCCGTTGACAAGAAACGGTTCTCACCCCCTTTCCCTGTTGTCCCCTGTTGTTCAGAAGAGAACAACGTAGAACAGCCATTGTTTTTCAAGCCGTTCGTCAATAAACGGTTCTCATTCCCAAGACGCTACGTCAGGATCATTTAATTCCCCCCCCCCTCTTTCGGCTGGAACTCGCCAGCGGACCGAAAATTCCTTTCCGTTGCCTTCCTCTGCACAACAAGTATAATTACGTAAGCCGAACGTTACCTTTGAGTATTTAACCCTTTTGTCAACTCTATCCTGTGCTTTAAATGGTTTAGCGAACCATCCCATCCCTTTAACTTTATATTTGTTTTACTTTTTTAAATCTCTTAATCCTCGGATTAGTTAGATTCCCTACGACCCTTTCCCTTTCTCTGTTTATGTCAATATTTTCCGTTTTGTGTGTTGTTGATAGTTTTTATTAATAAAACTCTATTTTATTAATGATAGCAATATTATTATCCTTGAGCTCAGTTCCACTTCTTAAGCATATCGAAGATACATAATATCGGCCAGCCAGACATCCACGCACTCCTAAAGATAATTAAATAAGTTCCCTCAACGAATAGTTATATATGGTATATCGTCCAGAGTCCATTCTACGACAATATATATATATATATATATATATATATATATATATATATATATATATATATATATATATATATATATCCCCGTAAGGGGCGCGGCGATTTGCCTTCTTGGCCGCCGTGCTGACGGGACTCAGTGCCCCGTCCGGCCCCAGCTTAGCCTCTTCTCATTCTTTCTTTCAGCACACTGAGCCTACTAAATAAGGACTGTACTTAAAAACAATTAAATTTTTGCTATTTTTATATTTAAAAATTTATACATATATTCAAAGATGATATATTTTCGATTATTTGTGCAGGGAAATTTTAGTAATAGCTAGTTTGAACTCTCTTAGCAGACTTAAAGAGTCAAAAACTTCCTCGCATGTCACGAGCTATGTAATGTCTTTCTTAATAGCTTGTGACATGGAACCATACGTTAAAGTTGGGGTAAAATAGGCGGTTGTTTAGTCGTCAAAGGGATTGGGGAAGCACCCTACGTACCCTTCAGGCCCGTTTTTTCTCTCACATGGGCATCAGCCTTAGAACCGGGAGAGTTCTTAATAAAAAAGAACATTCTTCTATAAGAGAGCACTCGATTAAATGTCAAACAATTCCATCCTTGAATGACTTCGAGATTTTGGACTCCATCTCAAACCCACTATCACTACGTATCTCTGAATCTATTTATATTAAAACACTATCTTCCTCACTTAATTTTGATTCCTCTTCTATTGCTTTAAACATCCTGTAAACAACCACTACTAGCAAAACTGTTATATTTCCCGTCACCTCTCTACCACACCATATTCTCACTGGATATCAAAGATTCAAGGTATGTTTCACATTTGAACCGTTTAGTTTCATATTGATTTTTTTTTGTTGTTGTTGTTTTTTAAGCTTTTATTAGCCAGTTTTTTAGTCGTTTTTTTTTAGGTACAATTTTACCTCACTTCTTTCCTTAAATCGTTGTATTTTACTCCCCTTTAATTATAATTTGCGGTGACCACATAAACCTATTTTGACCGCTAGGTTGAAACGTTGCACTACTCAATCGTAATAAAGATTTGTTTGATGTTGGATTTAAGTCTACTCCTCGCCATTCTTTTCTTATTGAAAATTATATATATATATATATATATATATATATATATATATATATATATATATATATATATATATATAATGAAATTGAGGCATAAATGAACTCGTAATGTTTAGTTTTTAAGCTTTCAGACATAAACAAACGTTCTTCCTCAGACATGTTGACGGTATGTTGTCAGAGATGATGAATGAATGATTGACCAAAGTAAGGCACTACGGAAACTTCATTGTTTTGTATGCTTGCTACAAAGGACTTTGATACTTCAATCGATTGAAGTATTTTCTCATCTGACATCAGACTGTCAACATATCTGAAGGACAACTTTTGCTTAACTCTGAAAATTTAGAAAATAAACGTTACGAGCTTAGTTGTGCCTCAAATATCATTGCACTAAACTGGAATACAACATGCATTATACCAATACTCAACTTTATCATTAGATGGATTTTGTACATCTAGTGATAAGGGCAATTACCAGCATTAACGGGCAGAAGAATATTAACATGCCGCAAATTTGAGTGAAGTAGAAATTGATTTGACGAATAAAACTGTAGATGAAGTTTTCTTCGGAATATATATTTTTTTATACCCTTCACATAAAACATTAATAAGATCTAAAATCGCCCGAGATAGGAGCACTATATTAAAATGCAATAGAGACGATGTAAAACGGTCGTCAGTTGTTCAAATGGAAATAGTTTTGTATGGGCATCATTCACTAACGCTATTCCCCACAGATATGTTCCCGTTCTTGCTTGTTTAAATATAAATATGTATATATATATATATATATATATATATATATATGTGCAGATACACCCACAAAGTAAAAGGGAAAAACGATTCCGAGCGCTTTCGTTTTTCCCTTTTCCTTTGTAGTTGTATCTGCATAACTTCGACTCACTTGCACTTTGTGAGCTTTTAACATATATATATATATATATATATATATATATATATATATATATATATATACGATGTCTACACGAATTTATTATGATAAAAGATTCATATGAAAGTTTAAAATGGAGCAAAATATCATAGTGAGTAGAAAAACTTACAAAAGGACCGGGATATATTAATATAATGGTCAGAAAGATTTCGATTTATCTAAAATTTTCGAAACAATGCATTGTAGCGACACAAGTAGACAATAAGTTTCTACGATACATAGCTAGACATTTTGCGTTTAAATTGAAAGATATTATTCTTGGATTATATAAAACGGTTATAAGATATCAGTTGATGTATGCGGTACAACTATGTTCCCCATACATGTAAAAATACATTGTAATATTGGAACGAGTCAAGTGCAGGCAACTTAGAAATACGTAAGAAGAAAGGCTAAGTCATCTTAATTCACCTTTACTGAGAGATCGACATCAGCGCGTATACTTATTGAATTATTTAAAATATTTAACAGGTTTTTTGTTTATCAATATGACTAAATATTTTAGCTAGATAACCGATCGGCCCTTATAAAGAGCGGTTTCAATGTAGTAAGCGAAATATTTAACAATTTTAAAGAAACATAAATTTCTTTTTTTTAGAAAACAAAGAATCGGTAAAACATACAATCAGTAAATATTACTCTAAATCAAGACCTTGAATAAATTAGAATTTGAAATTAATTCCTTATTCGTATTTTCATATACTTGACGCTTCCTTTTCCACTGACTTCATCCTTTCTCCAAATTTTTATAATTAATCTCTAGTGTTTCTTAGGTTCTTTGATGGTTCTTAATTCGGTAATTATCTAAATCCCTTTCTTTTACAGGTAGCTGACTCCGTGAAAATACTTGATCCATACAAAACATTATTTATGCTTTTTAATCTAGCAGTTATCCTTCTTACATGCCAAATCAGATTCTTTCCATACATCTTATCTACAACTTTCAACAGACTTATTCTTTTGTAGGTCTTGCATTCACCTTTCTACGATTTACTTATTTATCTAGATCATTGCTTTCTTTAACTGTTTATCGCATTCTTATATTTTAAAATAACTTAAAACACAAACAGATCTATTCCATACAGTAATCACAGAATTGTTTGAGCTTTTAGCCAGTATATCATCTACTTTGTCCTACTTCCATTTTCAATGTCTCAAAACATAAACAACATATTGCATATACTAATTGCTTCTGTACTTTGATATATCAGGTGTCTTACACTGATACGTCTGGTTATAAAAACACAATCCAATTATTCTCTATATTTTTATTATTAACAATGTCAGAGATGATTTGTTCTTGATTACTCATTCAAGTGGCCGCACCGCAGCTAGCGTGAATGGGAAGCTTAGAGGTGGAGGGTGAAAATGGCACCTGGCTTGGAGTGACCATTCGATGAAAACAGGATCTATGATTACCCGCTTTCTCAGTGACACAAAGATAGGCTCGTATGGCCTGAGGTTGCCAAGTATCGATACCATGGAGTTGCTAGCGTTTGGTAGCATTACCAACACCCTGGAAGGCGATAATTATCATATTATCATTTTACAACTCTAAGAATTCTCAAAGCCCACAATAAAAATTCAGAACAACTTTAAAAGTAATTATCTAGGGCAGTTTTTCGTTGTAGTCACCACACAATTGCTCTTTCCATATATATATATATATATATATATATATATATATATATATATATATATATATATATATATATATATATATATATATATATATATAAATATATATATATATATATATATATATATATATATATATATATATATAAATGTAGAAATTGGAACATATGTACTTCGGAAACCTCGATTTTGGTATGTAGGTTAAAGTCAGAACCAGTATTCGGAACATATATAATTTGGAATGTTTCAAACATTAGCTATGTTCATCTTCAGCCTATAATGGAGTAAAACAATATGAAAGCAATCAAGCTTAGAATACATAAAGAGATATATGTATTATGATTGACAATAAATTGAATTTGAGAGAAAATAATGCGACAATGTAATAATGAAAATTAGAGTTTAGTAAGACTTTCAAGAAAACAATGCAAATATTACCGAGAGAGGACAATGCCAACCTACAAAGAAAAACACTGCAAAATTATAAAACAAACTGAGAAAACAAAGGAAAAATTTAAAATTAAATGAAATAAATGAATGAACACTTATTTCCTAGAGGGCGTGGCCTAGAATAATCGTTCTCCACCCCAAAGACGGAGCTAATAAAAGCTGTGTAAGTCGAATTAGTTGCATATCCCAAGTTTTAGCAATATATCAGGATCCGCCTTTCACAGTTTTGTGATACAATTACTTTTGGATAGCGAGTATGTTTATCGAGGTGTTTAGTAAAATTATGCTTTTCGATTAATCTATTCTGAGACGTGAAATGTTTGTTTACGCGTTTGTCTTATTGACACAGGTCATTTTGTGTTTTCGCGCGTTCGTACATTGTTTGTCCCGCGCTCACTTTCAACGGTCACTTACCTTATATATATATATATATATATATATATATATATATATATATATATATATATATATATATATATATATATATATATATATATATATATATTTATATATATATATATATTAACAAATATATTACATTTCTTACTTTTTATTTAGTTTATAGATGGAAATTATTCTACATATTCTCAATTCCTTATTCCAATTTTAAACATTTATTTTATATGAGTAGAGTATGATGGGATTTAATAAGACCACGGCGCTTCCATTTTGTAGAGGTTTTCACTGAGCCTATTGAATCCTGCAATTTGGTGCTAGTAGCCTACCTACTATATAATCCGATCACTACACTAGTTCTTTGTTTGACAGTGATGTTAAAACGTTCTTAAAGCACTTTTATTTAAAACAGAGGTCCTGTCTGAGAAGAGAAATAGTTTACTTTTAGATTCATTACAGTGTCGCATTAATCCAATTTAAAAAAAAGGTCTGAGCGTAACGCGACGAAACTTTACCCGAACACGAATTTAAAATTTTATTTTTAACTTCATCCTCGTTAAAAACTTTTCTTTTTAGATAGAGTACACGAGGCTGGTTCCTCCGTAGTTCCTTCTTTTCACTGACTTCTAGACAAACATATAATGGGCATATGTAGTTTTTCGCTAGACTCTTTTTTTTCATCTGACGTTCGTAGTTATAATCACCAACAGTTAAGGGGAGCTCTATGATTTTTTATGAATTGGTTACCCTATTAGTATTTTTAAATCACTGTATTTTTTAAAGTCTCTAACCTCTTCCCAACTCTCTAATTCTTTTATTGGTTGATTAACTTATTTTTATATACCATTTCAATGAAGATTTATGTAGTTCTGACTTTGCCTTATTTAAACGTTAATTCGTGGTCACTGACGATGTCTTACGATAAAGGCAAATGTCTCAAGATTATAAATAAATGTTATCTCTAATTTCTTCAGATCAATGTTCCTAACTATAGTAAACAATCTACATTATTTTTGCATATATATATAACACTAATCATTTAATTAATTAATTAGGATAGTACCAAATTAATCCTGGATTTAAGGGTTGCACTGTCGCCAATTTTTTCCTTTGAATCTTTGAATATGTTTTTTCCGGGTTTGAGAGACAAAGCAATTCACATCCATCAAGATTATTTCGGTCGATCTTTGAAATCATTCGACAGAGTTCAAAACTTGGGTTATTTCAACCTAAGTGCAAAACTCTACACTTGTCTAATTTGAATTTTATGTTCTGTTTATTAGACCATTCGAAGATCTTATCTAGATTCCGCTGAATTTATCTGCTATCGTTTTCATTTAAAATTTTACCCCCAATTTTGTTGTCGTCCACAAATTGGATAATTATATACCAAGTATACAGGTGTCCATATCGTTTACATAAATAAGGAACAACAATGGTCTCAACACAAACCCCTGGGTCACGCCATTAGTTACATTTTCCACTCCAAAAATTTAACGTTTCAAACTACTCTCTGCCTACGATTACTTAGCCACGACTGTAGTAGGAGGTTTCCCTTATTTCCATGAGAAATAAGTTTAGTTAGTAATCGCCCATGAGGAACGGTGTTGAATGCCTTAGCGAAGTCTAAGTAAACTATATGATAGATTTTAATCATAATGTCATAAAATTCTAAAAGATTAGTTAAGCATGAACGTTTCTGTCTAAACTTATGTTGACTATCATTAATGAGATTATGCGCTTCCAAATGATCGATTACCCTATCGCGAATGACGGATTCTATTAATTTACCTACGATGGATTTTAAACTTATGGGTCATTAATTAGTGAGAAGTTCTCATTTTCCTTTCCTAAAAATAGGAGTTATATTTGCTAACCTAAAATTTAATGGCAGTACATCTTCTTCTAAAGAATTGTTACAAATTTTATTAGCGGTTTCACTAACACGTTTCGAATTTCTTTTAAATGCGACTGATAGATTAACTCAGGACCCGGAGATTTATTTGATTTTAACTTACCTATATAAAAATCTATTACTGCTTCGAAGAATTCGATATCGGTTAAAAGGTCATGCTCGTAAAAGTTTATCACGTCGTTCGCTCGTGGTATATTATGTTCGACTTTGTTTATAAATACCGATGCAAAAATGTTATTTAATATATTGGATAGCTTTTCTGGTCTTGAACTTGCTGATCATTTTAGACCTCAAAATCACTTTTAATTTGTGCAACTTCGATTGACACCGACTGTTAATTTTTTCTGCAACGCGTTGGAATAAGGTTTCTCTTTAACAAGCGATGATGTCCCGTACTCGAAGCCCTAGATTTTTCTTTTACTAAAATAGTAAAGATTAAATATTAACATGTATATAGTTTGCAAACATTGATATCATTTATTAAATTATAGTTAATTATTTATATAATTCAATCTTTCCAGATTAAATTTTATAATAAGTGCAATTTTACAACTTCAAAAGGATTCCATTGGAATCCAATACTCTAGATTGTCACTATAACACTATTCAATATGTTTAGATAAGAAGGTTGGTAATAAGGATGAATCTGTGCTATTGAACGGAAAATATTTTAAAATTGTCCCCAAAACTGGAAGCAGCATCACAGTTATTTGTATGCAGTGTACAAACAAAACTAAAATTTCTTCTGATGGCCTCGACTTAACAAGTGATCTTCTGACACATCTCATGGTTAGTATTACTTAGTAACTATGCAGTAAGTAGCAACATTAACATAATAATTGAAGTCATATTTTAATTGACTGTTGTCATACAAGACTAATGCGAGATTTACATTGATGTTCATTTGAATATATTGATCGACTTTTGAGTGCTGCCTACAGAAACCAGCCTATTCCGGAAGTCTTAGGTGAACCCAGTTTCATCCTTCAGAAGAGAGAACTTTTTTTACTTCGAAGCCTCGTGAATCAATGAGGGCTTAAGCACCTCACTGCTCCCGTCCATCGCTCTTCGTGTGAACCCGCTTGGATGTCTGCCATTTATTGACTTCGTCCTAACTATGCCGGCAACTTGGTTTGGCATAATTTAGGGCTTATGTAAACACTGGTTTGAGGCCTAGCCCCCAGCAGAAGCATAAGTCAGAAATTGTCTCGATACTGGGGCATAACTGCGAGTCCCGGACGGAGGAGAAATCCTCATCGCCTGAGGGACCCGGCCAGAATCATAGAGGGAAGTACACCCGTCTCTATGTAGTTGGATACAGTTATGGCGTATGTACCCGTGAGGGAGTGGCAAAAACTTAGCGGTCGTTGATTCGGTCTACCAAGCTCAACCCTCTGAGGTCCCCACCCGAGACCCACCCCATCACTCTATCATCCATCATACTGGCAGCATACGAGCGGGAGAGCAACAGGAGAAATGGATAGGGGCGTTTTTCTCACATTAATTTGAACCCATTACCAGCCCTACTCACATCATCCTTTACCTCCTTTACCACACTCTAACTTTTTTCACATACAAAAATACACATTAACTACACTTGGGTACAGAGAAAGAAGGAAGAAGAGGAACGTAAATACCATGGAGGCCCTCACTAAGAGGGTCCCCTTAAGGACCATCGACGGAATGAAGACCCCGACCAAGAAGAACTTATGCGAAACCCTTTACATCGAGCTAAAGGTGGCACTGGTGAAACTCATCGAAGTTCCATTGGGATTTGTCGCCATGTGTGCCAAGACGAAGGGTGTGGACTAGCTCCTATCAGAAGAGGGAGCGAGAGTCCTGAAGACAACAGGATTGGAAGCGAAAACCCCCCCACAAGTGGCAGCGAACAGAAGCGTGATCTGCCGCAAAGTGGATAGATGGGTAGGAGAGCATAAGATGGATGAATTAAAAGAGGAGATCACTAGAAGCAACCCGTGGGCACAAGTTCGTGAGATAGTTAAATTCCGCGAGCACACCCACGTGTTTAAGATAACATTCTCGACCACGGACATGGCAAGGAAGGCCACCCAAAATGGTATTCTCGTCTTCAATATGAGAATCCCAGGGGAAAATATCCAACAAGAAAAATTCAGTAGCATACAAATGTGCTTTGTATGCTACAAACTTGAAGAACACACCTCTACGAGCTGCCTGGAAAAAAACAAGCTGTGGTGCAGTGAGTGCGCTACAGAAGGGCACAGATTCTACAAGTGCGAAAGCACCTCGAACAAATGCCTGAATTGCAAAGGGGAGCATCGGACGATGGCCCTTAACTGCCCCAAGCGCCGCGAAATCATCAGGAAGAAGGAGGAAGAGGAAAGAAAGGCAAAGGAGACAACTTATGCGAGCGCCGCTAAGAAGAATGCAGAGGTGAAGACTGTATCGGCACCTGCACAACTTAACATCACCGGAGATCTGAGTGCAAAAATTCTGATCTGCATAACCCATGCAAATGTGGCGAATGCAGTGAAGCCTGGTTGTTATAACCAAGTGCTCAACGCGCTCCTGAAGGCAAACAACCTCCCGACAGTAGTCATGCCTTAAGACCCCGAGTGCTCAAAGGCTTTCAAAGACTGTGTCATTAAAAATAACAACATCAAACCCGGTTTGGAGGAGATGATTGAAGCACCATCATCGGAAGAAACAGAAGAAGAAGAAGAGGAAAAGGCTGGAAGTGAGGATGGACCCTCCTCATCTGACAGCGAAGAGGGCCCCTGCACTCGCACACGAGCCACCAATAGCAGGTCAAAAACCCCGAGCCCCCCTCCGAAAAAGGAAAACCTGGGCCGAGTAAAATCGCCCAACCAGCCCCCAAACTGAAAACGGGGAAGAAAAAACATAGGTAAAGCAACTCACCATGTTACGTAACGCACTGAAAATAATGGAAATCAACACCAACAGCTGGACGACGAAAGTAATTATTTACGGAAATGTATTCAGAGAAATTGATGCAGACATCATACTGATCTCAGAACACGGGATCGACACGCGGAATACAGAAATGAAAATCTGGAACTACGATGTGTTGATCACCAACTTTTCGCAAAAGCGGTACGATGGCGCCGCTATTGCAATAAAGAAAGGGATCAAATACAAGCAGATAAGGAACTTAGAAGAATCCTACCCCGCGATTGAGGTCGAGCTCGACTTAGGAAAGCTGGTCATTACAACCGGATATCAACCGCCAAGGAGAGATATGTTGCCTATTCACACTCTCACTGGCCTATTTGGCAGAAAAGCCCCCACCATACTAATGGGGGATCTAAACGCCAGATGCCGAGAATCCGGTTACAGGACCTTCAACGGTATAGGGAGAAGCCTGGACCTGTTGCTGGACAGAAATATTGCCCAGCGGATAGGCCCTGACTTTCCCACCTATGTCAGAGAACGATGTGCCACAAAGCCAGACATCTGTCTGGTGAATCGTCAGCTATCGTTCAATTACTACATAGAACCAGTCCAGGTGCCATGTAGTGACCATATAGGGATACTACTCACTATCAATAGGAACCCTATACAAGTCCCAGCAGTAGTCAGGAAGAACTACAGGTGAGCAGACTAAGCACGGTACGCACACCTTCTCGAGGCCTACGATCCGCCTAACCTGGACGAGGCAATTCTCGAGGAGATTGACGAGGCACTCGATGACCTCAATAACCAAATCATCGACGCAGATAGGGCTTGTATCCCTTGTTCCGCATATAGGACCATCTCAACCTACGAGTGGACCGAATATATTAAGGAACTATACCGTGAACTAAAGATAATGTATGAATACAACATCGTGAATGCATCAGTTCACTCGATGCAAAGAAGTAAAGAAATCAAAGAAGAATTGAACCAGTTGATCCTCGAACAACAGAACAGAAGTTGGGAGGACGCGATCGAGAGCCTCCATCACGAAGCAACTCCCAAAGAATTTTGGAAGAAGATCCGAATTCTTAAAGGATCAACTGGAAAGAAGCATAAGATCGAGCTACGGAAAGAAAACGGAGACATCGAAGAAGAAGAAGAAAAGGTTGAAGAGATATTCCAAAGTTATTGGGAAGAGATCTTCAGTTTTACTGAAGAAGAAAACGAATACTATGACATAGAGTTTGAAAGTAACATCATCGACGAGCTAAACGAAGAAATAGACACGACGCACTCTCATCACCAGGTGGATAAGCAGCGCGACGTAGACGCCGAGATTACAGAAGAAGAACTACTCGGCGCGCTTCGCTCATTCCAACAAAAAGCCCCAGGACAATCGAGGCTTACAAAGCTTAACTTTGAAAAGGCACCAGCCTGTGGCATCGAAGGAATGAGAAGAATATTTAACGCCTGTCTCAATACGGGATACTTTCCAGACGCTTATAAAACGGTCGAAAATGATTTTCTTGCCTAAGCACGGAAAGAACCCCAAGTTGAAGGAGAGCTACCGGCCAATTTCACTTCTGGAATTTGGTGGGAGGCTCTTCGAGAAGATCCTCAACAAAAGACTGGTGTCTCACCTGGAGGAAAACTCGCTCTACAACCCACACCAATTCGGGTTTAGGAGTAAGTGAAGTACAGAAATGGCGATTAACGTCATCACGGAAGAGCTAGCCCATGTAAAACGGGAAAAGAGTTACGTGGAAATTGTTTGTCGGGATGTATCAAAGTCGTTCGATAAGGTGTGGCAACGGGAAATGCAGTACAAGATCTTACAACTGCGACTAAGTAAAAACTTATAGAGAACTCTCTGTGACTATGTCATGGAGAGAGCGGCGTACATCAGTTTAGGGTGCACGGACGGGCCAAAGTTTCCGCTCAATGCGGGCCTCCCGCAGGGGTGGTGCCTGTCTCCCACTCTCTACTTGATTTACACCGCGGATGTCCCAGTCCCTGTAAGCCCCACTTGCCTCAACTTACAATTCGCCGATGATTTCACCCAGATAATCACTTGTTCATGGAGGAATGCGCCTTTGCAAGCTCGAATGACAGCAGCAGAGATTGGAAACCTTAACCCCTATGAGGCCCGGTGGAAAATCCGAACCAACCAGGATAAGTTCAAAGTTGTCCCCATAGGCAGGAGACTACTTGATGACGTCAGGGTGGGGAATAGACGATATCCCTACACCAATAAATGCAATGTACTTGGCATGAAGAACACCTCAACCGGGTACACAAAGCACGTACAAGAACGTATCACCAAGGACACTGCTACAGTCAAGACTCTGTATAGGTTCAGAAATCTTCGCAAAGCAACAAAAAGAAGATCTATACTGCACTAGTAAGATCGACGTTGCTATACCGCGCCTCCGCCCTCTCTTGTGTCTCAAAGATAAAGAAGAGGAGATTACAAGTGGTGCAGAACAAATGCGCGTACCTAAGTACAGGTACACGCAGAATGGAAAGAAGAACACAGGAAGAACTGCACCTGGAGGCGAATTTAACCCCCATTAACGTTGTCATCGAAGAACGGACAAGGAATATGCTGGAAAAGGTCAATCGAAAGTTGGACGAGGAAATCGTCCAAATGATTGACCAGAATAGAAGTTCAGTATGTCGTGCCAGATTTCCAAGCTCCGCTGGGATTTTAGCTGGAAGAGGAGAAGTGCCGTTCTACGCAAGATGAGTTGATTTTGCCCCAAATCAAGATTAAAATACCAACCATGAAACCAACCGAATTTGACAAAAATCCCCTGATATCGACAAAACCCATCAACTAAGACTAAAACTACGGAAGAAGGAAACCTACACAAGAAGATGAAACTCACCAATCAAGACTACAAGGAAGAAACATAATACACAAACTACACACACTACAAATTTACGAAAAAACAAAGATACTAAAACAAACATAGTAAGTTATAATTAACGACTTACCAAAACAACAGCAAACGCGCACAGCATAACCAAATACATTAGCAATATGAAGACAAATGGCTTGAACGCCAAATTATATATATTATATATACATGTATATATATATATATATATATATATATATATATATATATATATATATATATATATGTATAAGCAAAATGATAAACAACAACAGAACTACAAAACATATCAATTTGAAAGCGATAGGCCTGATCACCAGGCTCTAGCATCACTTTTCACCCTACCACACTTTTTTCTCTTTTCACCACTGGTCTACTTTCCGCTGTCTATCCACACACCCTTTCTATGCCCTGACCTGTATACTCTCACATGCATACAAGTTAAAACATCATTAAAAACTGCCGATATCAAACTACAATACAACGACATGTGTATCAGTTTTTCTCTCTGACTGATCCTTCTCTGTTATTTCCTCTATTTATTAACTGAATTAAAAAATTTGGCTTTCAATTTAACATAGGAAAAAAATTCACTGATCATGGTCATATTTATTTTAGTTGAGTATAAATCTTTTTAGAATATTCTTAATTTCAACTAGAAGTTTGATACTCCGAAAAATATTGTATTCGGTGTTAAAGAATTTTCTTCGCATGAGAATAATAGATTTGTCCTTGACTTCCGTTGTTCCGTATAATGGTTTCTGCCTGCGAGACCTAAGAGTGTCAGGTGCCGCTCGAGAATTGCGCGTCGTCTTTGGATACTTCCAATGACCTCTCAAGAGGCTGCGTGAGTACTTTGGGGGTACTGCCTGAGCACTGCGTGAAAGCTGCGTAGATACAGCTTGCATCCCGAATGCTCTGAGAATACTCATTTGATCATTCCCGGGCAGGGGAATATATACGACTCCGCCGGAAGCTCTCTCGTTTGCCGACTGAAGTAATTTCGATTCCGTACCAAAAGACACGGCGGTGATGGTTTTAGCGCCATATCGCTAAATGGTGTTCCGGTTCCAGTCTGACATCGATATCGCCCTGGAAGTTTACCGAAAGGTTCCGATGGAATGCTATTCGTGTGAGATACTTCTTTTCTCTTTATCTGCGCGACTTGCTTCCTCTCTCTCTCTCTCTCTCTAAGACTGAGAATGCATCGAACATGGGAAAATGCTTTAAAGAGTTTGTTATTCTTGTTCAGAATCATACTGATGACATAAATGAAGATGATGATGAAAAAGATTTAGATGAAGAGGTTTTCATCAGTAAGTTCCATGAACATTCAAGAGTGTATGGAAGGGAATGAGTTAGTGCAATTACCATCCTATATATATATATATATATATATATATATATATATATATATATATATATGTCGTAGAATGGACTCTCGACGATATACCATATATGACTATTCGTTGAGGGAACTTATTCAATTATCTTTAGAGTGTGTGGTTGTCTGGTCGACCGAGGTTATTAATCTTCAATATGCTTAAGAAGTGGAACTGAGCTTAAGGATAATAATATGGCTATCATTAATAAAATAGAGTTTTATTAATAAAAACTATCAACAGCACACAAAACGGAAAATATTGACATAAACAGAAAAATGGAAAGGGTCGTGGGAAATCTAGCTAATCCGAGGATTAAGAGAGATTTAAAAAGGTAAAACAAATAAAATTTAAAGGGATGGGATGGTTCGCTAAACCATTTAAATCACAGGATAGGGTTAAAAAATGGGTTAAATACTCAAAGGTAACGTTCAGCTTACGTAATTATACTTGTTGTGCAGAGGAAGGCGACGTAAATGAATCTTCGGTCCGCTGGCGAGTTCCAGCCGAAGGGGGAGGGGGAATTAAAGGATCCTGACGTGGCGTCTTGGGAATGAGAACCGATTCTTGACGAACGGGCTTAAAGAACAATGGCTGTTCTACGTTGTTCTCTTCTGAACAACAGGGGGGGTGAGAACCGTCTCTTGTCTACGGGCTCGAGAACAATGGCTGTTCTAATGTTGTTCTCTTCTGAACAACAAGGGGAAAGGGTAAGAACCGTTTCTTGGCAAACGGGCTGGAAGAACAATGGCTGTTTTACGTTTTTCCCTTCTGAACAACAAGGGGGGGGGGGGTGACAACCGTTTATTGCCAACGGGCTCAAAAGAACAATAGCTGTTCTAACGTTGTTCTTTTTCTGAACAACAGGGGAAGCCTGGTGGACTTGGCGTCACGAAGGCTCGAACCTTGGCACTCAAGGGATATTGTCCTTCTTCTGGACAAGTGATGGTGGATCTCGAGGTCGAGGACCCTTGGCGCACAAGGTGAAAGTGGATCGTACTGATGTTTCGCGAAGAAAATCTGGATCTCGAATCTGATCTTAGTGGTAAAGTTTCCATATAAATAGTCGGGACATCCCCTTGGTGTAGGGGACAATGGAGTGGGACTTCGAGGGAATGCACAGCCGCGCCTGAGAACAATACCTTATCTGCCCATGAGCCTAACTCAATCTGGCGTGATCGGCGCATGGGGCGAACGGGGGAAGTTAACCCTTCTTGTTTAAACATTGACTCAGGTGGCGGCTCTAATGCGCCCGGCTTCAAGGCTAAGATACACGTGGGTAGCCTCGCGTTTTTAAACAACATGTGATAACGGTTAAAATTAAGCGGCCTCAAACCGTTCTATCACATATATATATTTTCTATGTGACTCCCACACTGTGGAATGCTGCTGGTAAACTACGAAGATCAGCTGAAATGGCATGCCAAAAATTTCGTGGAACACATAGTTTTAATAAAATTGCTGGAATATACGACAGGATCAATTCGGAGCAATTTAGATACCTATGCATCACCTGATATTCTTCAATGTACGACTTATTTTAGCTAAATATATAAACATAAAAATGATTGGAATGTAACTCTTGAAGAACTGAATCTATCCATCCTCAAAGACAATGAATTAGAATTTCTTTCAGAATATTTATCTGTTTTAAAACCAATTTCAGCAGCCCTCAACAAATTACACATAGAGAAACAATGCTACTACGATTGACCTCATCTAACAGTCTTAGTAACTCAAGAAGCCTTTGAAAGATTGGAGCTTATCCAACCAAACGAACTGCACTTCAGACACTGCATGTTATTCCTGGGACCAGTCTTCTTTGGATTCAATGAAAGATCATGTCATTCTTGTTGTTGAGCACCGAAGAAACTGCTGCCCTTTCGGCCTCAGTATCTCATCTGTATTACAATCTCAGATTGTTATCAATTTTGCAAGGCAACAATTTAGGCGATTATGAAGTAATCAAGTCTCAAGTAAAACACAAGCTGCACAATGCTATAAGTAATTATAATTCTAGCAGCAGTGTTAATAGTACAGGGAACTCAAATTCATCATCTAAAAGCGATTTCTTTCAAACTATAGAAGGCCTAATATCTGCTCGTTAGAATAAATAAAACTTGGAAGTCCTCAATTATTTGTAGAGTAGCAGTAAGGAACTCGACTCTTTAGATAGGTATCCTGCTATAAAGATAGTCTTCAAGAGATATCACACCAAACTACCATCCTCTGCACTAGTGGAACAGTTGTTTTTTCTTTTCTTTCAAAGGTTCGTGGCCCTAAATGAAGTCTTCTCTCGGATGGCATCTTTGGAGAATTGGTTTTGCTGAAAAGCAAATGTTTACAGTGGTTCAACATGAAATTAAATCTCAAAAATTACGTTTTTTACACTTATATTTTCAGCATTTGCGTACTGCAGTAAAATTAAAATTAAATGTTTAACTATATATGCTGACTATTCATTTATATGGTTATTAACCTGGTTAATGAAAATTGAGAAAAATATAACTAAAAACTATATGCAGTTCATTTAATATTCTCTTGGCTGATAAGTTACAATAATAATAAGTTTTAAGTTTATCACCTAAATAAAATGTGAATGAGGAATCATAAATCCCGATGGCTTAAACCAGGTGACATAACATATTAAATGCCAAAGGCAAGAAAGGCAAAAAAGGCCATCAAAGTTGCCAGTATTTAAAAAACAACAACAAAACAAACACATAACAATCGAAAAAATAAGAATCGCAAAATAACGATGGTAAAGATGTGTGGATGGCAAAGAAGTTACGATGCAGAAGACAGCAATAGCAAAAGCTTGAGGGCGGCGATAACTTGATTCAAATTGTTTTGAAGTTATGTGATGATAGCGAAGACGTGATCTTGGCTAAGAAATTATAATGGCGAAGACGTGTCCTGGTGATAAACATTACTTCGGCATCAACCCACCCTCATTTTGCGATACATGCTTCTTCGAATTTTCTTGAATCTTTTAGTCTTTTGTTGTATTTTTTTATATACTCGAAAGTTTGATGTCATTCTGGCCCTTTTGCGCGTAATAACGTCAGGTTATGTTAAAATAACACATAACATAACACAAATTAAACACCAATAAGTCGAAAGAAAGAAAAAGAGAGAGAGAGAGAGAGAGAGAGAGAGAGAGAGAGAGAGAGAGAGAGAGAGAGAGAGAAAGATTGCAAGCCTCCTCCTACTCCACTTTGGCCATTCTGAGATGACCAGAGGGGGGAGTGAAGGAAACCCACCCCTAGTCTCCTCCCCGCCCCACCAGAGCCCTAATGGGGCTATTGGGGGAGCAAATAGGAGACCAGGAGATAGAAATGAATAGGAAGAGTGAAAGGTATAGATAGCAAAGGTTGAAATAGCATAGTATACTTTAAAGTTGACCTAGTTGGTTGCTGGACCTACAGCTATATGCGGTTTCCAAACCACGGTCTGTATTATATCCTTTTAATATACATTCTTTCTATCGAACCCCTGTTCCACATATGGAGTGTTTAGCCGTCTAGATGCGAAGGATAGAAGAAAAGTGTAGGAAGAAGTTGAAAGAAGTAGTAGGCTAGCAATTGAATGACTAAGACATGGCTAAAACGAAAGAGATTAGCATGACCTCCATGCACCCTGTCATTCAATTGCTAGCCTACTACTTCTTTTAACTTCTTCCTACACTTTTCTTCTATCCTTCGCATCTAGGCTAAAATTATCAGGGTAAGGGAGCTCATTAAGTTTATTAATGATTTGCAAATTATTGATAATATGTGATTTGGAAATGGCCCCGTTGAAAGGGCTTAGTAGAGAGGCTAACCATTTTGATAGGGTATAGGAAACACACACAACAGAGCTAATGGTGGGGCGCATTAGGTTATCAGGCTTATGGGTTTTAATAACAACATAATGGTAGGGAAGGGAATCATTTGAAAATTTAAATTTGCTAATGAGGTCAGGGGATCCTTTAAGTAGAGAGCGACCAGTTGACTGAAATTCTCTGCTTACCTGCTAGATTTCAAAAAGCGATAAGTTCCCTTAGTAATAATAAGAAAATTTGTGTTTGTAAGGCCGATAAATCTGCCGCCGTTTAACTAATTGACAAATCCCTATATTTAGATAATATGCATATCTTACTTTCAGATACTTCCACCTACGAGACCCTTAGAAGGAATCCTAATGACCAGCTAAACTGTTCGCTCTATACTTAAAGGGTCCTCTGACCTCATTAGCAAATTTAAATCTTCAAATGCTTCCCTTCCCTACCTTTATGGCGTTATTAAAACCCATAAACCTGATAACACAATGTGCCACATCATTAGCTCTGTTGAATGTTTCCTATACCCTATCAAAATAGTTAGCATCGCTACTAGGCCCTTTGGTTGGGACCATTTCTTATTCAAATATTATCAATAATATGCACCTCATTAGTAAACTTAATGAGCTCCTCTAACCTAATAATTTTAGCCCTGTTAGTTTCGATGTTTGTTCCCTCTTTACTTAAATTCCCGTACCCATTCTCTTGAATTTCTTGAAGAATACCTCCACACAGTTGCTCCTCCTATACCCACTTTTTTCCTCATTAAGCTCATTGCTCTTTGCATCAACAATTGCAAATTTACCTTTAATGGAAAATTTTATCGCCAAACCTTTGGAATGGCAATGGTAAATTGTTTGTCCCCTGTACTCGCAAACCTATACATGAAATTATTAGAATGTAGAATACTTCCCCAAATTAATGAAACCCCTATAGCTTCGATGCGATATGTTGATGACATCCTTTGCCTTTGGTTTAATAATTTAAATATTAATACATTTCTTACTAAAATAAACACTTTAGTGTCATCGATTAAATTTACTTTAAAAGTTGAAAAAGCTCGCATAGTCCCTTTCCTAGATATTCTAATTCATCGGACAAACCATTGTTTCAAATATGAAATATATAGAAAACCCACAGCCATAGACTCCTATATACATTTTTATTCTAACGACCATAATAACATCAAACAAATGTTTTATCCTCTTTGTTTTTCCATGACCGTAGAATTGTCACACCAGAATACCTAGACAAAGAAGTGGATAGAATATATAAAATAGGGATAAATTTGTGCTACCCTCTGTACTTTCTCGACAATTGATATAGGTTCGCCAAGCGTTCCTATTATCAAACTAATGTTAATATCCCTAAGTTTGATTAAATTACCTCGTTTACTTAGGCCTCTGAACATAAATGTTATTTTTAAGTACGAGACTACAATTTATTGCATCCTTGACAAAAATTCACCCCTCTCCCCCGACCTTGCATTGTTTATTCGATATGCAGCAACAACTGCCAAAAATGTTATTATGGACAAACCGGGAAAGAACTAGATGTCCAGGTTAAGCAACATCAGGCCAATGTACGTAATCAGAGTCTGTAATCTAAGCTTTTTCTACATATGTACAATCTTAACCCTAGCATTAACTGTCACAGTGCCAAACCAGTCATAAAATGCAGGAATTATATTTCGAGAAATATATTAGAATGTATCTCCATTAACGCCTTCCCAAATTTCAACCTTAGCCCTGGTTTGTTCATGCTAGACCCCTTTATCACTACATACATAAAATCTCAAATAAAGTTGTTTCAGGAATTTGTACCCCTAAGTAAGGTTCAGAGGTTGCTAGTCTAATCTCCCCTTCCACTATTTAAAGCAATGTATGTCCAGCCTCCTGTTCAATCCTTGAAAAGGTCTTTAAGAATAAAGATGAATCGTTTTTCACTTTTCCTTTGTGGATGTATCTGCATATAATATATATATATATATATATATATATATATATATATATATATATATATATATATATATATATATATATATATATATATATATATATATATATATATTTATATATATATATTTATTTATATATATATATATATATATATATATATATATATATATATATATATATATAGATTTAGATTAGGAACTGACGATATCAAGCTCGATTCTACGATTCTTCTCTATCTGAGGGTAAATTTTCTTTTAATCCTGTAATACGAAAGCAAATAAACAAAATAGTAAAATGTCAGCCCTTCAAAATGTTTAGGCCTACCCCCCCCCCCCCCCCTGATTAGCCACAAGTAGAGGATTGGGGGGAAAAAGAGGGGATCTTTGACGATCTGACCCTGTGTTATGTTTGTAAGCACTTTTCTAATATTTTCTATCCAGTGTCAGTTGAAAGAGGGTGTGAGATACACTGAAACTGTTCTGAATTAAATTGTCTTCGGAGAATGTGGTTTAATTCCTCATCTTTTCTTGCGATATTACATTAATTTTCATCATATATATATATACATATATATATATATATATATATATATATATATATATATATATATATATATATATATATATATAAAGTGTGCTCTCTCTTCCTTAAATTTTTGGAGTATTATAAAGTTCGTTCTGCTAAATGACAAAACTGACACAACTTGCTCTAACTATTACAAGGGACTCAGGAAGGCTCGACCGATTCTTCGATGGTGCATTCTAAGTAGTAGTCCACGAGTTCACATTGGTTAATGGTAGGTGTAGTTTCATTTGCACATGCGAGCCATTGAGTGCCACAAAATCACTAATAATGACCGTCAGGGCAGGGGCCACGGCATTTACCAGAAGGCTTTGTCTGAGAAACTTCGGCTTTATGCCAGTCAATCTAAGAATTACTACTTTTTTCAGGACCATGTCAATCTTGGGTGACCTTGTAGCATCAGTAGAATTTATACCAGAAAGTATTTGAAGCCATCGGGCTTGAAAATGTCAGGTAATCTCTCGATGAAAGGCTCCGACGTTATCGAGGCTCCCCTAACCCCAATAGCAAATTTTGTTTTTTTCCCGTTCTCCCCGCTCGAGGCTGCCTCGGGACCAGCCGTCCATTTTGTTGCCATTTTACCTAACGAAGGTGTAGGGTAGATTTCTATTCCCAGAACACCCTGGAAGGAGAAGAACTCACAATTGTTGTTCGTCTATTTACATTTTGATTTGTTGCTATGAGGGAAAGGCTGTGTGTGAGCCCTCTTCTTTCCACCGCTGAAAGGGGCCCCAATGTTCGTAAGTGGAGAAGTCCATGACTGACAAAGGCACGCCAACCAAAGGAAGAATTTCCTTTTCTCCTCGTGGGTCTTCTGAGGCATAAGCCACCTCAGTAGGATCCTGCACATGAGCGGATATTGGCTCGGGTTATCTCTCACAAAGTCTTACTTCGCCTCGGGCAAAACCCTGCCAACTAAAAATGCTACTTGGGATGGTGGAGCCTTGATGACTTTGGAGCCTCGATGACTTCGGTGAGATTCATAGAAAGACTGCCTGGCGTTCTCGAACCCACTGGATTTAAACACTGTCTGGTATTATAGTCAACTGATTGCTCTCAGAAAGAAGTGCAGACGATGTTATGTTACCAAAACTCATTTGAGATTGGAAAATAAGAATATAATTAAAAATCCATAAAATGGTAATTAAAAAAACAGGTATTATTCACTATTTTAAATAAAATATTAGCAAAACTTCCAGAATTAAAAGGGTTTAATTCAAAATGATAAACAATATTTAGTATAAAAGACCAGTCAATATCGTGATTATAGTAAAAATGAAATCAATTTAAAATGTATAATTATTATTAAAAGACTATTCATATTAAACTTTCCATGAAGTATAAGAAAATCCATAGTATCTACCAAAAAAAGAAAAAAAGAATTCCCCAAACTAAAAAGCAATACAACTCAGGCGAGCCTGGTTCAAAAGCTAGAATAGATTGGTGGTTAGCAGCAGCATCCATGAATATTGTATATTATTATTCACTAGCTTGTTTAATTTTATTGCTGGACAAAGTTTCCCCATACTGCTAGCCTCCACTCGTGTTTGACTAGTTACTCCTCTCCTCAACTAATTATCTTCTACTCAGCTTCTACGAGTTCGTCTTCGGAGTCTCCCTTTATTTAAATGTGTTCAATTTAGGATCTTTTGCCATTTATTTTGCCACTGAGACCTACCCTTTTCTACCAGAGAAAAATGATTCTCATAAATGGACCATACAGCTAAGTATTATTCCCCAAACCCGCTATGATAACACTTGCCATACTAGGACCCTCATTCATCGTTACCTTTCCTTCGGTAGTATTAAATGTGTTCCTTTTTCTAAATTGGCCTTTAATTCGGTCAATTTTTTTATTTGGGCATCTTCTCATTGACGCCAGATCAGTTCACATATTAAAATGCGACCAGTGACGGGCATTGGTTCTTACCTTGCAAGTACGAAGAGCAGTACTGATATGGCGAGATAAGCGGTCGCCATGTACAACCAGACGTCGAGTGACAGCGGAGACAGGAAGCTAAAGAGGTTGGGTGGTTTTTTCGTCGGTTTCCGATACAGAATACTTATTCCTATGAGAGAAAGAGAAATAAAAACTCCTTGGTTTGTAAGTGCTATAACGATATTTGTGTATAGAGTCGTATCAATAGATTTTCTAAATCTATTGTATTGCGTTAATAAAGGAAAATCTCTAGAAATGTTCAGATTTGATTATTTTTTAGGGAATGTCTAGAAGGTACGTTCTTTTTCAGATAAACTCAAATATATTTTGCACATGTCTCACATATGTTAACTTAATTTGTTTAGGTTGAAAGAAATAGAAACTCAGAAGAGTCCAAAGTTTTTACCTAGATTCATCCAAGGCATCGTAAAATCCACAACTTGCTCCCTCTCATAGGTAATTGTCAAGTCCCCGATGGCCAAATCTGCTCTCTGTCAACAGAAAAATAGCCTCATTGATGAGATTGTTCTTAATAATAATAATTATAATATATTTAACTTAATATTTTTTAAGAAATGTGTCGTAATAAAATTTCTTAAATAACTTACAATTTAAGTTCTTTAAATCACCGAACTAATATTGGCCATTGCGGAATACAAACAAATACTTGTTACCTATATCCAAGCTACCAGAGGAAATATCTCTGGTTTACTGCTATTCTGATCTCCCCAAGCATCAACTCGGAGCAGAACAAGGAATTAATTTATTCTGAAGTGATAAAGAATAAATATCAATAAATATATATATTCATGTATATATATATATATATATATATATATATATATATATATATATATATATATATATATATATATATATATATATATATATTTGGAACTGTGGCCTGATTTAGCAAGGCAAAATCTTCAGAAGAAAATTGTTATACATGATTCGGGACACATGGTGGAATTTAAAAAAGTACAAGCAGTAGAGCAAGAGAAATAATGGATGCAAAACCACATTCTGTAATAACAATAAATGGATAAAATATGATAAAAGGTTGACAACGCAAACTTTCTTGATCATAAGGTTGAAGTTGATGAAGTCAAGAAGATCTGAGTTGAGTACTAATGATCATAGACAAATAAGCGAATGAAACCTAAATGAAACCATGTCCAAATTTATGCTTTCGACTACATATACTCTGTGATTATTTGCCCTGCCCCAACACTTAAAGATGGTGGGATTTTTTATTGACGTCGTTTAATACCTACTCCTTTCCCTTTTTTGTAGTCTGTTATTCTCTGAAACGTTTGCATAGATCTGACTATGGGTGGAATGGAAAATTAAAAAAAATAATATCGCGTGCCTTTCCTACTCTATTTAATGATCTCTCATTATAAACTCATAAGCTTTGAATTAATTAAAAAAGTAAAAGAATAAAATATGAATAAACATGCTAAAATGTTGCATGAAAAATGTAAAAATAAAAAAATCCTTCAGAGATATATAGATAATAAGTAGGAAATAGAGGACTGAAATGGCTCGACATGGCAATCTGTCTGAAAATAACTGTAGACAAGCCTAGGGCTTATTAAGGCAAGCAATTCCTAGACTTTTTTAAGCATTAGTAATACTAGGCTTATATAAAAAAGCAATGTCTAGGTTTTATATTTACATTGCATGTATATATATATATATATATATATATATATATACAGATAGAGACATAAAGGAAAAGTGAAAAACGATTTCGAGCGCTTTTGTCTTTATTCTTAAAGACCTTTTTATTCCTTGAAAGATCTTTAAGAATAAAGACAAAAACGCACTTGGAATCGTTTTTCACTTTTCCTTTGTGGGTGTATCTGCATGACTTTGACTCACGCGCACTTGTGAGTTTTTTTCATATATATATATATATATATATATATATATATATATATATATATATATATATATATATATATATATATATATATATATTTATATATAATACAAAGTATTAGATTCCTCCCGTAGTCTGGATTTTGATAGCTAGCCTTTCTTCGTTAATTAACGAAGAAAGGCCAGCCATCAACATCCATAGTACTAGCTAGAATCGAACATTAAAGTTGTTTTAAAATTTCGCTAACACAGGAGTAGCCCGTTCCCTTAACATAACGTTTAAGCAAGGAGAAATAAATATTCCCTAAAATCCGTTTTCTTCTATTCTGACTCTACCGTTCTTCACCAATAAAGGAGAAAAGACACTCTGAAGATCATGGCATAGATCGAAAGCTCAGCAATTAATGTCAAGTTTGGTTTTACTAAACACATTTTATTTAAAAAAAGAGATGAACGTAGAAGTTGTTTACCATCTACAAGATGAACTAAAATATATATATATATATATATATATACATATATATATATATATATATATATATATATATATATATATATATATTAGTATAAGTGGGTAGCAGTCTTTCTTGAATGCATATTTTCTTAAAGCCCATTGCATATTTAGTCTTTATTAATTTTCTTTGAAAACTTTTTATTTTTCTTATTATCTTCTTTTTTCATCTTGTAAATGGTAGATTACCTCTCCTATGGTCAGATCTCTTTTTTAAATTACTGCGTTTTGTAAAAACCAAACTTTAGCTGTTGAGCTTTCGATCTCACGCGATCATCTTCAGAGCTTAAGTTGTTCTTTTCCTCCTTTGCCGATGAATTATGGTGGAAAGGAATGAAGTGACGTCTTACTTCTTGAAAATGTTAGAATTTAACAGTGTATAGTAAGTTTAGAGAGGACAGAGTGGGTTTAGATGAAGTGGTGAAAGCGAATAAGTAAGACTTCAGGTTAGTTGCTGGGTGACCATGCATCTCCTGGGTTCTTCTTGCTGATTCATTTTTTTCGAAACTGCCTCTATTGTTGGCTTTATAATCTTGCAGGATTTCTAAAGATCTTCTGTCCTCCTCGTTTAATATGATGTTAACTTTTCCCATACTTGGCATGCCCCAATGTGTAGGTACACATTTGTGGCTGGAAGATTAATCTCCTGGTGTAGGTCCCATAATCTTTTGTACTCTTTTCTCCTCGTATTGGTGATTATATACACTGCAGAGTTTTGCACTCTCTGGAGTTTCACCGCGTTTGTCTTGTAGAGTCTGTTATTGGGACTGCCGAATCTAGTATCGTAGCCTTGCATAGAGTATTATAAATTTTAATCTTAATTTCTTTTTTAAGCCTCTGAGCTGCAATATCTTAGTGAGATGCGCCTTGGCTAGGCTGGTTATATCCGTTACGTACTTGCCATAACCGTATCGGGTAATTTTGAGACCAAGCGCGCTACCTTCGTGTTGATATCGATACCTTTCTTCCTCCACCTGGACTCTGAAGGTCTACCGTCTTCCTATGGGTATGATCGAAAACTTGTCCGTGTTTGTTCGGATCTCTTATTTTCACTCATAATTTCTGATATTGGCTATTTCTGTTATTGTGACCTTCGTCATGTGTTGAGCGTGACTATATGGGCTATTTTCGATTATTGTGATCTCGTCCGCAAATTGAATATACCTCGTAGAGTCATATACAGGCCTGGGTAAGTCCATCGTATAGATAGTGTATAGGATGGAACTTATGCTGCCCCCCTGCGGGACACCCTATGGGACTTCGAAGTTAGGCCCGTCGAAGCACGAAATCGAGATAAACGCTGCCCGGTTCGTGACAAAATTGGAAAGGCATTTCGTGAAAGTGGTGTAGCTCCACCATTCTAACCTTGTTGTTAAGGCCGATCCTCCAGACCTTACCAAAGACTTTTAGGACGTCCTTAAGTAGAACGTATGTGTAGTTTTAATCATATTTTGCCTTTGCAATATTCTTGACTAGGACTGCCAACCCTGTTTCGGTGCTTCTGCGCTTCCGCAAACCATGCTGGTGTTTCTGGATTTTGACCTCTCTTCTAGATTTATCATAAGCCTGTTGTTGATTGCCTTTTCTGGCAGCTTCGCCAGTACCTCTTGCAGGGTTGTAGGTCTGAAATTGCTTGGTTGATCAGGAGGCTTGCCGGACATTGGCAGACATATAATTTTCACTTTTTCAACGAGTCTGGGAAGTAGCTCGCACTAATAGTAGCATTGAATATTAAGACTATATTTTAGAAGAAGGAGTCTAGGGTAACGGACCATATTCTCCCTAGTAATACTCGATTCGCCAGGAGCCTTCTGTTTGGTGTTGAGGAGAATGCTTTTTAGCTCATGGAGGGTCAGTGGTTCCACGCCTTGCTCTTCTAGTATCGTAGGTGACCAAATTATTGGCCTAGCTCAGAATATTAAAAATAATTAGCTATAACGTTACGAACTGGAATTAGAAAAAGCATTATTTACCAAACCACGATGACCCTTAACTTGTGTTCCCTGTCGAAGTCTTCATTCTCGTTTGGAGAGATGTCGAGTACGCTCTTCCGTTGATTATGAAATGTTGCTTCGATCTTCTTGGGTTCTTTTGCCTTAATCCCGTTGTGTTTTTATTTCAACCTAGTCTTTTTGCGCCTTTTTCCTTTTGCGATATTGATTTTATTCCAGAATTTAGATAAGCTCATCTCTGAGACAAGTGCCTTAACAAATTAATCCCACCTTGCTTTCCTCTCAACTGCCGTAGTTGTAATAAGTTCATCCTTTATTTGTTGCAGTCGAGTCCTATCACCTTTTGGGCCGATTCTGCTCGATGGCGTCTCTTAGATTGATTGAATGATTATCAAGGTCTGCTATTTAAGCCGTTCTGATTGGATGTGGAAGGGTTCTGGATGTTGTTATCGTCCAGCATAGCTACAGATAGGTCATTCTGATGGTGCCTGCCTAATTCTAATGAATGAGCCTCCCAATTAGCAGTTCTGTACTATTTCCTAGGAGGGCATTTTACTTAGATCGGGTCTAACGATAGCGTCGGTATAACCATTTTGTGGTCGCTAGTCGACGGAGGTCCTTTTCCTACTAGATAATTACTACTGGAGATCCGAGGTTGCTAGTAAAATATCTGGCTTGGTGACTCTATTAGGTCCGAAGAATATCAGGATATCTGGCCCTCACAACTACTTCTCTTTCCATTAATGTATCAGGATTCTTGCCTGCATTGTTGAATTGGCTTGAATATTGCATAGCCCAAAGCACTGCTGCGGGCTTTTAAATCCCACGTAAATATCGTTTGATCGTTTGGTCCAAAAATATCCAAGAAATTGTGGAAGAGTAAAAGTTCCCTTCTTGGGGGTTGGTAGCCTGTCATTATTATTAGGTTCCCTCTGGATGTTATTATGCTGATCAGCAGGTAGGCCTTATTTAAAACCTTTTACTTGCTGAATTTGATATCATTTCGCACAACAATTGCAACTCCGTCGAAGTTGACATCATTGGTGTTCTTGGCGATGACAGTGTAATTGAATAACCTAATTTTATTTGCCTCGTGGTTTATATTAATTTCATTTAATATAATTACTTCAAGGTCTTCTTTTAAATAGGCTAATTATTTTTAATCTTCTGAGTTGGGCCATTTTTTTTAGTACTTTCTCTTCTGAACTTGACTTTTTTCCACCTTGCTGTTTTCCCTTATGCTGAGCGATTACGCTATCCCGCTCCGCTTTTTCGTGTAGTCTTCTCTTGTTACTATGTGGCATAAATGTTGGGGAACAATCAGGTTACCATCGATCACGATTTTTAAACTTCACGGTCAGTACAAGACCTTCAAAGTCATTTAATGAAGCCTTTTTTAATCTCCTGGATTATTTCATTATTGGTCTTCGTGAAGGGTCTCTCCTTCGAAGCGAAAAACTTTACGCTGAACTCTCGTCGTCCTTCTCCTTTGTCTTCAGGTCTCTCGGTGGTGGTGTTATCGCAAGTGATCTCCATAGTTTCCGGTTGGGCTACTGGAGCAGCCTCTTCATGATTGTTGTCCGCTGGGGTAGCCTCTATTTCCTGGAATCTTCTGTGCTCTGGATCTTTTTCTCCTTAAGCTTCTGATCTTGTTATTCCACTGGGATGGGAGATGGTGGATCGGAGTGGCTTGTGGATTTTTGTTAGGTGTTTGCTTATTCGGATTATGATGTGTCCTCAGCTTTTAAAAAGTTATAGTTACTGGCCCTAAAAAGGAAAATCCGTGATATCGGGATAGAGCAAAATATAGTAGGAATACTCGGCGATTACTTAGAAGGCCGTCAGGCAATATTGAAAATAAATGAAATAGAGGGGGAACCGTTCGATCTAGAGAAATGTAGGCCTTAGTCCTACCTTGTATGCAATATACACGGGCCACTTGCCTCACCCCAATCACGAAAACGCAATATATTCAACTGGCAGACGATATAACACAGGTTGTTACGAGTAACTATGGTAACCACAGATATAAGTCCAACAAGACCTGAGGAGAGAGAGAGAATCTCAATAGATACGAGAAACCAAACAAGATCAGAACAAACATCAAAAAGTTTAGAATGACGCCGATGGGACGAAGAGAGACAGAGGAAGTTCTTGTGAAAGACAAATATTATGCATTCTCCAGAGATGGCCGAGTACTTGGTCTCAAATTAACATCAAACGGATATGCTGCGCAGTACAGGGAAAATGTACGGCGGCCAAGCAGACGTTAGAGACGCTGTTTCGTTTCAGTCTGCTTTCACCACAAAACAAAAAGAAATTTTATGTGCTACTGGTGAGACCATTACTCCTATACCCCGCTATTTTCCTTTATGTCTCAAGCATGACACTAATGAGAAAATCACAAGCGTTCCAAAACAAAGCAACAGGATTTATAACTAATGTTACCCTTCAGGACCGCATTCCATCGACACTACAAAAAATCACCGATATTCACCCAATATATATCACTCTGGACAGACTTGCAAAGGTAATATGGCAATAGATAGACCAATATTTACCAGAAGAAGTTACCCTACACATAAACCTTGTAGACGAAGACTTACCGAATTTACACTTCAAATAAGCCTTCAAAAGTAGCCAGCTACAGACGCGGCAGGCGATATACCCTACTTATAAATAATAAAATAAAGTAAAAATAATTAAAAATATTAAATAAAACAATAATATAAGATCCGTAGTGGAAGAAATAATGACATTAAAAGTTAAAACGAACGAGGAAAATTAATCCAAAGATGACAAAAATTTAGCAACAGTGAAATGAATAACAACGGGAATAATGCAGCGACCAGCTCTCTTAAAACACAGAAGATGTTTGTTAATGAAAACAAAGGTTTGAAAGCTAGTCTCATTTATTTGAGTAACCAAGGAAGCAACAAGAGGAAAAAAGACGTCATGACAATTGAAGTTACCAGACAACCTGTTACATATCTTCTCTTCCTATAGACACTTTTTCCTACCTATCTCTATACATCTATTCCATACACATTTTTCCTTTCTTAAATCGTCGTTGATCGTTGTTCGTTGACCATATGATAGGGCGGACTTGGATAGATACAGAAGAGAATTTCACACATAAAGATTGGAAGAACTAGAAGGAGCAACGCTAGAAGAAATTGATGCAGAACCAGAAAAAATAAGGAACTTGATACAAATAGCTGACGAAATAGCTATTACACAAATTGCTAAAAACAATTAAAACATTAATGTAGACGCCAGAAATGGTAAAAAAAGACAGAAGACTAGAAGAAATCTCTGATGAAGTAAGAAGAAATGGAACTACGCGGGTGTTACACAACGAAATGAGAAGAATAAAAAAAGAACTGAACATGGATATAATTAAAAAACAAAATGAACACTGGAACCAGATAGTAAATAGGATTGACAATATTGTATCTTGAAAGGAATTCTGGAGGAAAATAAACCAAACGAAAGGCAAATCCGGTACAAGAAAAATAAAAATCAAAGACGATCATGGAAACAACATAGAAGATTAGGACAAAATTAAGCAGATATTCAGATAATATTGGAAAAGGAATTTTATTATAATGGCAGAAGAAAACGAAGAATTCGACATTAATTTTGGACATGAAATCATAGATTCACTCAATGAGGTTATTGAAAGAACACACCTGGTGTGTGTGAGAGCAGCAATTTGGCTCTTTAAACAAAAAGCTCCATGAATATCAGGACCCAAAAGAAGGACTACGAAGAAGCACCTGATAAGATCATAAAGGGAATAACATCGATAATAAATTCAGCCTCAAAACTAGATATTTCCCGGACAAACTAAAGGTCACAAGAATGATCTTCATAGCCAAACCGCAAAAACCACCAAGTCATGTGGAGAATTATAGACCTGTCTCTCGACTTGACTTCATCGGGAAAGTGTTTAAAAAAATAATCAGTCAACGGCTAGTTGAGCACCTGGAAGCAAATGGACTCCTGAACAATTAACAATTTTGCTTTGAGAGAAAAAAGAGTAGAGAGATGGCCCTTCCAGTCATCACAGAAAAATAGACAAAGCGAAAAAGAAGAAGGCTAGCGTCGATGTCTTCTGCATACATGTCTCAAAGGCATTCGACAGAGTTGAAATAAAAGGACTACAGTATAAAATCATTCAACTAAGAATGAACAATACACTAGAAAGACTACTCTTAAACTAAGTGATGGAGCGGTATGCATACATCGAAGTTGGAAACCATCAAGGCGAAAACTTCAAGTTTGAACCTGGCCTTCCGCTAGGAGGGTGTCTGGATCGGTCGTTACACCTCCCATCCCGAAAAAGTAGCGCAACCTCTAGTTTGCAGATGCAATCGCAATCGTCGTTTGCCCATAGATGAACGACAAAATGCAAGCTAGATTTACAGCAACGGAAAAAAGAAGGATTAATGAATATGAAAGGAAATGGAAAATAAGCACAAACAGAAACAAGTTTAAAATCCTACCAATATAGAGAATAAAATTCTCGGAAATATACCTTTAAGAAGAGAGATATCCATATACCAACGAAGCTAAAGTAATATGATAACGATAACCAAGACTAGATAACAGCAAACATGGAAAAGAGAAACTAAACAAAGGAAGAAGAGGACTGGGTCTTATTTACAGAATCAGATCACTTAGCTGGAAGAACAAAAAGAAAATATATCAACGGTATATCTAATATTTACTATATATCTAATAATAAGTATGTACTATTTAATAATTACTATGTACTAAATTAAAAAAAATAAACGTTACAAACTGCAAAAAAAATAAGGCAGTACTTGTGATCACTAATATAAGAGAAAGTTAAAGAAGAAGACAACGAGACTTACAAGCAGAAGCACAGATGGAATCACTCAACAAGATTATAGAGAAAAGAGCGAAGAAAATAATAGGAAACAGGCAAGATGAAATAGGAGAGGACATTACAACTTTAATAACCCAGAGACTGGAGGGGGAACGCACTGATGCTTCCCCTCATACAACTAAAGAATCGATCAAGAAGAGGAGAAAGAAAAAGGAAGAGTAAGTATACGATACTTATCTCTCATAGCATAGAGATAGACTTAACAACAAGGAGTAACAACAAGGAAAGAAGGTACCCTAGGAGATCTTACGGTCCATTCAAAGAGGGTACCTTTAGACTAGCAGTCGAGTGGGCACAAGGCTGCTCAATTGTTTTGCGTCCCTAAACGGCCACTTTTCAAGACCTTGTCTAGTCTTGACTTGAATTGGTCAACAGATTAACTGTTGACAACTTCCACTGGAAGTGCGTTCCACATACCGCAGATACTGTAAGTGAAAAAATTTCCACACAGATTGCGGTTGTAACGCTTCAGTTCAAGCTTGAAGCCGTGATTGCGCGTTCTGTTCTCACTCAGTGTGAAAATATCCCGTTAGTCAACATTGTCGAACCCTCGAAGTATGTTGAAAACTTCGATGAGCTGACCACGCAGTCTACGGGTTTCAAGCGAGAACAGATCTAATTCCCTTAGTCTATCCTCATAACTTTTATGTTGGATAGAGGGAATCAGCTTGGTTACCCTAGCTTGTACGCGTTCCAATCTCGCGATGTCCTTTCGCAATGAAGGACTCCAAAATTGTACAGCATACTCCAGGTGCGGTCGGACAAGTGAGTGTACAGGCACAGTACAATCTCCTTGTTCTGATAACCAAACTGGCGCTTAATATAGCCTAGCATCCTTGGGGCCTTTTTCTCCGCCTCAATGCACTGTTTCGAGAACTTGAGGTCACTAGTGATTGTTACACCCAAGTCTTCTTCAGTGTCGGTGGATTCAATAGCAGTGCCCTTAAGGATATACTGAGATTGGAGGTTTCTGTGGCCGATATGCATCACTTTGCATTTCCCCACGTTAAAAGGCATTTGCCACGTGTCCGACCACTCCCCAATCTTCTCAAGATCTTCCTGCAGGCGGGCAGTATTTCCATCCTTTGCAACGTTCATACCAAGCTTGGTATCGTCGGCAAATTTGGAAATCTTGGCAACCCTGTCCCTGTCCATGTCGTTGACGTAGATGATGAATAGTAGTCTTCCCAGGACAGAACCTTGAGGCACCCCGCTAGTAACGGGTACCCACTCAGAAGACTGTCCATTCATCACCACCCGTTGCCGTCTGGTTATTTGGAAACAAATAACCAAGAAAAAAGAGTTGAGTCAACTAAACCACTAGTAAAATGAATGGAATAAAAACAACGGTTTTAACGCCACAAAACACTAACAAATACAAACACGATACTAAAAGTAATCAACAAAGAAGGATAGCCTGGGTCTCAGGAAACAACTCACTAAAACTAAGTAATTTCATGCTATAGTACACTAATAAAACGAAAGAGATTATCATGACCTACATGCAACTTAGCATTCAATTGCAAACAAACCTTTTACTTCTTTTCAATTTTCTCTACTCTTTTGTTCTATCCTTAATAGCATTTGGCTAAAAATTATACGTGGGACAGAGGCACAATAAAATAATGAATAGAAAAGGGATATAGAACAAACAGTAGCTCGGAACCCATGTAAATCAGTAGGTCCACCAACCAACTAGGACAACTATCAAGTCTACCCCAATATTTCATCCTTTGCTCTCTCTACTTTGTACTTTCACTCTCCTTTCCTGCTTTCTGGTCTCTTCTTGGCTCCCTCCCGCGCCGTTCTAGGGCTCTGGAGAATGCGAAGAGAGGTTTGAGGAGGCCGGTTCTCCCCCCTCCCTCCTCTTTGGTCATCTCAGCATAACCAGAGGGTTAGAACGTTCAGCTTACTCCTCTCTGTCTCTCACCTCCCACCTTTTATTTCATTTATTTGTTGATTATGATGACTTCTAAGATATTCAGTATAAATTGATTTCCCTCGTTTCTTTTTATTGTGGTGTTCTCCACAAATATATCCCTTGTTAGGCTGGTCTTATGAATGCTCTCTATATGATTTCGGGGCGCTCCGTTTTGAAGGTGCATTGTTAAACGCCTCGAAAGGGTAGTGGTTGTCATGCCAATATGTTTATAGTTATTATGAAGCCTGCAGTCTTCATGCTGGCAGTTAAACTCGTAAACTATGTTGGTAGACTTCAATTTCGAGAAGTCTTGGAGGATGTCATTTTTCATGAGGATATTGATAACTTTTGTTGTTTTATAATATATAATGAGTTGAATCTTGTTCGTTTGACTTTTGACTTGGATGTTACGGTTAACAATCCATTTGGTGTTTTTTCATCTATTTTGTAGGCCGATGCCATTTGGTTTCCATGAAACAGTTTGATGTTATTTTGTATTTCCTGGTTGCTTTATGTTTTATCTTGTTCTATATATATATATATATATATATATATGAATCCATTAACCACATTGAAAGAGAAAACGGAATAATTTTTTCCTTGCAGTAATATTTTTATTACCTTTTTTCGAAAAAAAATCCGCGCAGGAAAGCGATTCGAACCAGGCACACTGAGGCAGCGAGCACCGCTTTGATCACAGTAAAAAGTATGCCGTTAGTACACTACGCTACGCAAGGAAAAAATTATTCCGTTTTCTCTTTCATTGTGGTTTAATGGATACATTTTCATCATTCTCTCGTGCTACTTTGAGATATATATATATATATATATATATATATATATATATATATATATATATATATATATATATATATATATATATATATATATATATATATATATATATATATATATATATATATATATATATATATATATAATAAGTGGGAAATTATTTTTTTTAGTTTCACTGAGTATGTCAATAGCTTTGGGAGAAACCTAGAAATAAAATGTATACTACCCCGTATATATTTCTGTCAAAAGTTATAATAAAGAGACTAGAGTGATAAGCGAAAAGATATTTCGCAAAGTAAAAATGAATTAAAAAAATCATAGTTAATGAATAGAAACTCAGCTAAATTTCCTTGGTAGTTTATATTTAACAAACCTGGTCTAGAAGCTCGCCGATCATGCCATTCCACCTGTTCTTCGTAGCATCATATTTTCCGTGGCGACCATCTGTGGCCACCTTGAGGGTGTAATTGAACCCGAGCATCTTCGCTATTTCGTCAATGAGGTCAACACAGAAACCTTCATAACGATCGTTGCCAGTCATCTGCTCCGACGTCTCTCGAAACATCGTGTAGGGCGAAGCCTGAAATAACCCCCACTTAATTAAGACATCATGGTACTAGAATTGCAAAACAGGATGTACTGAGGCACGAAATTGCGAATATCAGTAACCTCAAGCTTATTCAGGATTAAATTGAATTACTGTTGATTATGACAAAACTGATTAAATTAGGAACAGATTATACGTATGAGGTAACTCTGATTATTTCATGATCTCAAATAACCTAAAGTAAGCGTTTACCATGGCACTGTTTATTCCATTCACAATAACTAGGCCACCCCATGGGAACGCTCTTCAACCACGCAAAACCTTATCAATTAGACAGATAAAGCAGGTCAAAAATGAAATGCTTCAATCGGCTATATTAACCTTCACTTTTGCCGGTGCAGTACGCATGAAACGTTCAACCAACTGATGGGGAAAATTATGATATAATTTTCCGTTAACCTCAAAGTATGTACTCAGAGATAGTATGCGGTTCCTATATCATTTTTAACAATTCCACACCGCAGACCACCGTTGGGTACAATGTAGTTTAACTAAATACATACATAGTGAATTATAAGAAGCAAGGAGGTTAGACCCTAGATTTGTACTGGAAAACTAGCATCAAACATTTCTATCTAATTTTAAGCTGTAAAACATATTAAGAAAAAAATTACATTACATATAGGATGGCAGGTAAAACCAATTGGTACATATGCCGCATGCATGGATATTCAGATCTGAATTATGAATCACCCCCTTGTCCCCAACGGTCAAATGAGTAATACAAAATAATAGATTGTTTCTTTCAACTGATTTAGGATTCTCAACAATTTCCATTAAAGTTTGGCAAGGAATAAATTAGTGTGCTCCCAACAACTTAATTATTAAAAGTGCAAATGTTGTCAATCTACATATTTCACACCACAGGAAGATAAGTAACCCCGAAACCAACACATGTAGATGAGCTACCCCGAAATCTATATTTGAAGATAAGCTGCCCCTAAATCTACAATGAAGATAAGGTGCCCTGAAACCTACACATAAAAGTAGGCTGCACCGAACTCTACATATGAAGATATACTGCATCGAAATCTACACATGAAGATAAACCGCTCCGAAATCTTAACTTGAAGATAAGCTGCCCTAAAACTTACACATGCAGATAGACTGCCCCGAAATCTACACGTAAAGATAAGCTGCCCCGAAATCTTTACTTGAAAATGAGCTGCCCTGAAACCTGCACATAAAGATAAGCCGCATCGAAACCTATATATGGGGATAAGCTGCCCCGAAATCTACACATAAAGATAAGTTGCCCTGAAATCTACACATGAAGATAAGATTCCCTGAAACTTAAACATAAACATAAGCTGCCCCGAAACTTACACTTCAATATAAACTTCCCTGAAGCCTCTTATTGAAAATAAGCTACTTTTAAACCTAGACACGAATATAAGCTTCCCCGAAACCTACACTTAAAGATAAGCTGCCCGGAAACCTACATACAAAGATGAACTGCCAAAACTTCAAAACTTTTTTTAACCTGTTGATAAGCAACACTAAAGTCTCTAAAAGGTTGTGCTCTTTCCTGGCTTAAGTGTAGTTGTAGAGTTGTCTCCTATATTTTTCAAGTTCGGTCAGGATGGTAGAGTTTATTGGATTTATTAACCCTTTAACTCCTGTTGGGGTAAATATGTCCTAAGAAAATGTGCTAAAATACTAAAATTGATTTTACGGCTTGAAAAAGCATTGGGATGGGATTAATCAGGATTTAGCAAACAGCTGAGTAATCCAGCGCTGCTGGCATATGTTTTTGGTATGATAAATTTATTTTATTATTACTTTTGCCTTCAGTTAGCCAGTCAACGGCCTAATTAAAAGTACGTTTGTTGGTGGTTTCCTACAAGTATTTGGTGTTTGTGTATATTGAAGTTATTCAAATGCAAACTAAGTAAAGTATCTTATTACATTAGGAAGTACAATTATATAATTCACCATTTATGAGTATTTGGTAGGAATATTTCAAGTTTTACGTACATCTGAGATAAAATGACCCCAACAGTATTTCGCACCGGGGCAGATTGGGATAGATTTATCCCAATATAATTTGAATCCCTACTTTTTTTTAAGATGAACAGACGTTTACGTGATGAAGAGATCGAAAACTGAGATTTGAGTGATGATAGTGATGGGGATCCCAATTATAAGGCCCCAGAAGATAGCTCTGATTCGGATGAAAGCAGTAAAGAGAATGATGAGTCATTTGAGTTTCCCATTTCGAAAGAAAAGTCTTCTGACAGCACTAGGCTTATGGCTAACACTGTCTCAAAGGATTCTTCTACAGTAACTAATACTGCACCCATGCATCTTTCTTCACAAGAAACTGATGATAGTAACAAGAATGTAGAAAAGACTAATAAGAATGCGAATGATCACAAATTTTCATGGACATGTAGCCAAGATAACTTTATCTCAAGAATGAACATTCCAGCTAAAACAGATTGTGTATTGATGGCTAACGTAGACAGATCAACATTTGTACTTAATACATTTCTGAAACAATTCCCTAGAAGCCTTTTCATACAAATATTCCATTACACAAACATGAGTTTAGCTATGTTAGAAGAGGAGAAAGGCAAAAGAATAAGCAGGACTTCACCAGAAGAATTAATTATTATTTTAGGTTGCACGTTGGTAATGTCATACAAAAAAGTTTTGCAGTGAGAATGTATTGGTCAAGGAATGATTTCTTAGGAAATATTACAATCAAGGGAGCTATTTCGAGAGACAGCTTTCAACTTTTATTTTCCAAGATGTAATACAATGCCCCAGATATACCTGAAGATGCATCAAATATATATTACATAGAAGAGGTTTTGACCTGTTTCAAAGAAAGATTTCTTATGCTAAGAACTGATAGTACATTCCAATGTATTGATGAAATTCAAAGGCAGATCATCTCTCAAACAATTTATTCCCATGAAGCCTGTGAAGAGGGGCATAAAACTATAGACAAAATGTTATTCTGAAACAGGTTATGTGTATAACACAAATATTTACCATGGCAAAGAAACTGAAACTATTGAAGGGACTCTTGGTGAGAGAGTTGTAAAAACTCTTGCATCAACCATTCGGGATAAAGATGTCTTATGTTTTGACAGATTTTTCACAAGTGTGAATCTTATGAGCTCATTGCCTTTTGCAGCTGTAGGAACTTGCAGGAAAAACAGAAGGAATCTGCCCAAATTCGGTGCTGATCTTGAAAGATAGGAATCCGAAATAGTTGTATGTAAAGAAGGAATTATTAGTGTTCATTGGAAGGACACCAAAGATGTGATTTTGCTGATTAACTGCCAGCGCCAAGAGGAAAGATGGCACTAAAAAAACAATTTCATGTCCAGAAGCCATTGTATTCTATAATACATACTTGGGGGGTGTGGACCACGCTGACCAGATGATTACTTTGTATGACCTAGATAGGAAAAGCACTAAATGGTGGCGAAAAGTTTTTACAAAACTGATGATGACTGCAACATTCAACTCTTATGTTATTTACTACAAAACCAATCACCATAGGACGCCATATATCAAATTTGTGGTCGATATTGCGGAAGGATTGATTGATTGATTGTGATCCCATTATTTAATTAACACCTGGCCCATAACAACTTCACGTCTCAAAAGTATAAGGTTGAATTCTAAGTAGTTTCCGTGTTTTGAGATATATTTATTTATGTATAACTGAACAATTAACTAATTTTAATCAATAGTATACTCTCAAGCGGAAAAGAACATGTTCCACTGTAAGACCTTCAAAATCTTCAAAGAAGAGTGAATATGTCGGAGACTACTTGCCTGTGAAGAACAAAAGCAGGCGTCAATGTGTTAGATGTACCTCGCAAAAAAGAGAGAAAAGAACAAATCATCTATGCAGAAAATGCAATCTCCCCTTGTGCATGGACTGCTTTACTTCATACCATAAATAAACATTATGTTAATCTCAATAAATTACATCGATACAATGTTGATCTTATTCTTGTTCATAAAATTTTTCATATGATTATATCGGTGTGAAATACTATTGGGATATTTTTATCCAACCAGGTAATGGTGTTTAAATACTAATGTGATAGTTTTGTCCCATAGCTAGAAATGATATTAGGATATTGGGGAGATCAGATATATTTTGTTTATGCGTTATCGTGGTTATAATAATCCTGTGCATGCAATAAAATATCAAATTTCATTATTATCCAAAAGTAGGATCGAAAGAGTTAAGATAAAACGTGCTGTTAATTGTTTGATAAGATAGATTAGGTGTTTTTGGTTTATAGGTTTTATTATTAGAGATAAAGAGTTGTATTTTTAAGTTTTGGTTAGATTTTATTAGTAAAAATATATCTAGTATCGGATAAATTAGTGTATGCTGTGTCGATGAGTATGTTTATGTTAGTGGTTTGAGGTTGTTGGATGGTTATGACTGCTTTAGGCTATTATCAAATGTAACCTAAAACTTGTCCACTCTCCCGAACAGCTGTGAAATAAACTTTAAACCACTCTACAAAAGATTGGGGGGTTTAACTTCATGTGATCCCATTATTTAATTAACACCTGGCCCATAACAACTTCACGTCTCAAAAGTATAAGGTTGAATCCTAAGTAATTTCCGTGTTTTGAGATATATTTATTTATGTATAACTGAACAATTAACTAATTTTAATCAATAGTATACCATTTTTTCAATCACCTCTTGCAATTATATAGGTAGCTTATTAATTCCCATAAAGTAAAGTTTATCCGGTTTCGAGTTAAAGAAATTGTTCACAAACATTTTTACCTTGTCTCCTTCAGAAATCTTTTTACTATTTAAAGCATTTTGTGGGGAACGAAAAAGATGGAAATCACTTCATGCAAGTATGGTGAATTTGGTGGATGGAGTAGGACAGACTAGCTAGCCTAAATCCAATATTTTTTCAAGGGTTATTCGTGCTGAATGCGGTCTTCTCTCAATAAGTGCGGGCCATTTTCTTAACAGATTTTCATGCAAACGTTGCAGTTGTTGAAGGTATAGGTCTGCATTTAGTGTCTGATTGCGGTTGCAAGGATTCCATTCTACCTTGTCTCTTAAAGCATTTTCATCAATTCTGATGATCGTCCTGGTTTTGGTTCATCTGTCAATGAATGGTCCCCAGAGCGAACCTTTGAAAACAAATTTCTCACTTCGTGATCAGTAATGGATGTGTCCTTTACCGAGAAACGACTCATCAATTACGGTGATCCCGGGTAGGGAAAAGCCGAGAAGAAGAAGAAGATAGGTAATGACTCCTTGGACATAAACAATACATTTTTATTTTGCTCTTTAGGATGCGTTTTTATTACTCTTAAGCTTCCACAACATCACATGTGGGGAAAATGCTCTTTTATTACTTTATTTTAGGGGTGAAATTCTAGTTTAAATTATGATGCACCCTGGTGCACTGTTTATGTAAGAAACACTGGCGAATCCTGTTTCTAAACAGGTAATTTTCGGTAAAGATTAGAACACTGGAAGTTCAAAATGATCGTTGCATTTTGCTTCCGAAAAACGAAAATTACTTGTCACTCAACCCAAATATCATGTTTCCTTGTTTGCATGAGATTTAAAAAACAAAGGTATTAATTACAACTAAGACAAAAAATAAAACCCTGAACAGAGCGGATAAAATATATAGAACGCACCACGCATATGCCAATGCAAGTGAAACTTACCCAAATACAAATTCTATGACAAATGAAACTCCATTTAACACAAAACTAAATCATACAAAAACAAAGAAAGCGATTAGTTTGATCTTCAGGCGTCTTGAACTCTATGCCAACCGTCTACTTTCTGCACACTTCTCCACTGTTTTGTATTCTAACCCACCTTCTCTTTACATCCCTAACTTCACCATTTTTGCTCAGATAGTTTCTGACGTATATTTGAGGGTCCTTGGGGAGGTTTGACCCCTCAGAGATATAAGCATGTCACAAATCATTTTTAAAAAATATAATAGTATGGAGGTGTCCCATTTCTTTCCCAAACTATTATACTACGATATGGTGTACATAAACATGTCGCCATCACTAAGGACAAACGGTATCAGGATAGAATAGGCGCTAGAAACTCCACCCAGAAAAGGAGATTCACTCAAATGAGGGGTATAGTTTGGAGTCCTAAGCAGTTTTCGCAATACTGTACAGGGTAAGGCTCGAACAGATGGTGCTGTGCTAGCTAGTGTGTTTGATACGAAGATGACATGAAATGACTTGACACCCTCAAACCATTGTGGATTGATCCACATAAATTAGTCTGAGCCCAATGCAAAGCAAGTTAAATTCCCGTAGCTTAGTCTCCCGCATTCATTATCATGCACTCCTAAGGACTGACATAATGCTGGCAATTTAGTCAGAGTGTAGAAAGGCGAAACGGCCCTCCGGTTTCCTTGTCTGTGCAATACCTTGTCCCTCTAATTAGTGCACTCATTCAAGGCAACATCTACATGACAAGAAACTCAGCGGAAGATAATCTCTAGTTCCTTTTGATTTATAGCAGCCACGGAGTCACAGATTGCACGATCAAGTAGATAGGGAGATTCCTAGGCTTCAAGGGCATTTAGCGAACTTTGTGAGTTGCTAAAGATTACAAACTGTCCCAAAAAGATGGAAACGTCGCTTAATCGCCCGTACAAAGTGCTTTATTGCAACCAACCACAGGTATAGAGACGAAGTGTCCGGAAGAGCTTCGCTGGCTTCAAATAAGGAGTAAGTAGCAGAAAAACCAACACAGCCTTGTATTTTTGGCCAAATGTCTAAACTAACAGGACAAGATAAATACTCAAAGAAATTTGTACTCTTTTTTTGTTTTGCTGTGGAGGTGTTTGATACAGAGCTATGGTGACAAACATTTATAGGTGGTGCCATCCAAAGTGGCTTCTTATGCAGAACCATCCTCTCCATAGGCCAAAAGATTTAAGACACATTCTCGAAGGAGTTGCTAGCCATAATCGGGATAAGAGGGCATGATTGTTGTACTTTTGCTGACGATGTAGGAGTCGTTGCAAATGAGTAAGAGGATAACCAAAACGAGCAGTCCCATCTTGCACTACGCACGAGATATAGCAATTGGAATATTCCCTTAAGTAAAAATGGGACTCGCTATGGCGGAAGTAGTAGGAGGCACCAGTCTTACCGGAGATGGGCATGATATCCCTTTTCAATTTGAAAACCCTTCTCGCGGCCACCAACGATAGAATAGACTTCTAAATTATAAATAAGACTGCATGTAAGTTTATCAAAAGCTGCCAACCAAAAACAGCAACCCAACAAAAAAATAAAAACAAAACTCTACAAGGCAACGGTCTGGTGTGTTGTAACTCCCTCTAAGTAAAATGGACACCATAGTAACCCTGCTAGTCTAAGTTTTGAGAGGGGTAACGTGCGCGTAGCCTCCACAGAATGGGACACTCAACAATAATCTACCAGACAGTCTGGGGGACCATGCAGTTTTCGCCATCGCGCAGTTGTCACTGCGTCCTGCGAGTGTGCCTGATTCGGTGGCGACAAAAGTAGTTTGAAGCCATCAAGTATTGGAAAAGGATAGGTCCTCGAGAACAATAACGGGTAAAATGTATCTAACTTTAGATTCCAATCAGCCATCTTCCATATTCTTTGCTATACAGCCAAAAGGGCAGACCTGACTTCTTCAGTGCAGTAAGAGTGGAAAAGAGCGAAACGATAGTTCGCTCGCTAAGTTCTTGCAGACTCTTGGGCGCCCTTCATCGGCGTGCCAAATTCCATTAATCCAAAAATAACCAAGAATCCTTCTCACAGAATAGATCAGTTGTGGTTTTAAGCTTACTGCAAAGCACAAGATGAAGAAGTTCCAAAGTCTCGAGGAAACTATGTGAGTTGTTATACATTAAAATTCGCCTTTTAAACCTGGTACGCAACGTAATTTTACCTACCAAGCAAGATATTGCAATTAAATTTGCAGCGAAAACAGACAGCGTCAGCTGACCTGACTTCTGCAGTGCAGTAAGAGTAGAAAAGAGCAAAACGATAGTTCGCTCGCCAAGTTCTCGCAGACTGTTGGGCGCCCTTCAACGGCGCGCAAAATTCCAGTAATCCAAAAATAACCAGGAAGCCTTCTCACAGATCAGATCAGTCGTGGTTTCAAAGTTACTGCAAAGCACAAGATACGGAAGTTCCAAAGTCTCGAAGGAACTATGTGAGTTGTTATACATCAAAATTCGCCTTTTAAATCTGGTACGGCACGTATTTCACCTACCAAGCAAGATATTGCAATTAAATTTGCAGCGAAAACAGACAGCGTCTGGAAAAACGATACCAACATTAAAAAGGACGAAGAAGACGAGGAAGCCGTTCATTTCTTCATTTGTTGCTATATGCATGAATTGATATGGCTCCAATTTGGCAGGCTTGTGCTCAAAGAAATACGAAAGAAGTACTTTGGATGCCTTAGAAGCTATGGGAGCGAAGGCGTGCAGACAAACGTTCAAAAGTGATAATCTCTAATGTGCCGTCCTGGATAGCCCAAAGAGAGATCTATTAATTCATTGAAGAAGTTGACTAGCCCTAAACCTAAAAGCCTTAGGGTATGATTAGCAACCTACGTTGATAAAGGCATCCTAGAGGTCTAACGAAAACGAAACGAATGCCTTTGGCGACCCATTGAGAAGATTGACTCACGCGTACTAACGGATAATGCATGCTGTACTTCAAACAAGGTCTGGTGATCAAAATGTGCGTGCTCTCACTTATTTTAATTTATGACCATATGACCTTCAAACTTTTAATAATTGCCGGCCTAACCTTGGGACGACCTTGGAATTATATCATTCGAAACAGAATGTTAAACAACATTGGGGTTTTAAATTTCGTTAGAATGGGGCGAATGGTTATGATGTTATTTCCAAACAATTTCCCGGCTAACCTTGGAAGCACTTTAGTAATTATATCTTTCAAAAGATAATCTAAAACAACATAAGGACTTTAAATTTGGTTAGAATCTGCCGAATAGTTATGATGTTATTGCAATTATACCATTCGAATGAGAATGTAAAACAACATAATGGTATCAAATTTCATTACAATCGGCTGAATAGTTACAATGCTATTACAAAAACAAAAAGAGAAAAACGGGGACCGATCAACGGACTGAGCGATGTAGTGAGATGTAGTCTCCCACGACTAAAAAAAATAATAATTGGGTACACGGATTTTTTTTCAGAGAAAGAAAAAAAAGATAAACTGTGATGGAAAAGTAATTAATAGAAGCGCCTTGGCGCCTCAGGATAGAAATAGAGATGGAGTGGAAAAAAGTTGTACTCCGGAGGACAGACAAAGCCCTCAAACCGGATAGGTGTAAAATTATCACGAATAGAAGCCTAAATGCAGGAGAATAGATTTATGGATAGGATCGAATTCAGTGCAAGACTTGAGGCCGGAATTTAAGAATAGCAACCAAATATTAAAGTTCAAGAAATAATTAAATTCTGACAAAATACCCACGTATTTAAGTTGGCGTGTCAAAATAGTGATATGGCGAACAGGAGAGCCATGAGAATCTCAGCAGAAAATATTGAAAATAAAAGAATTATAAATATATAAATGTGTTATAACTGCTACGCACTAGAAAACTACACGGCAAGAGATTGCACCATGGCAAATAAAGATGTTTAGAAAGCTCTAGTAAATATTGATGTAAGTAGTGTAACTCCATGGCAAAGAAATGCTTAAATCGCACCTTAGTAATGAGCTGCCCCAGAAGAAAAGAAATTATAGAGATGGAAAGGAAAAACACCACAGGCGAAACAATGGGTGCGAAATGCTATTTATTTAGGAATGGCCATAAATGAGATGAAGGAAACGAGAACAAATATAACTATATCACAAAGAATAAGACCGAACCTCCTAATGTGCATATTATATACACTATTGGGCAACATAGGCAAACCGGGAACGTTTGCAAACACGCTGAATCAATTCACTGGGTAACAGGTTTTCACAAAATCTTTGTTTCTCTTATTTTTTTGAGTGTTTGTAATATTCAATTTGGCGCTGATTGAGAATATGTCCTTATATTTACCCTACCATTGACCGTTTGGAAGATATAACAAATTATGCTAATGTAAAGAAATGTATGGGGTACGGGTAAAACACACTTACATTTGTCGCTAATTTATTTATTTTCTTTTGAGGTCTATATGATAAATATTGACTTTCTTCATTATGGCTACAAGAGGATGCAGAAATTCACTAGATTCGTTCTGTTTTGTGTGTGGTTTCTATGTTGGATCTAAGCATGTATCACCTAAAATTGTTAAAGATGCAAAGTAATGGATTAATTATAGACTGTACATTGAAATGAGTATGGGTGACCAAGAAAAACCATGGGCCCCTCATGTAATATGTGGGAGTTGTCGATCAAATTTAGATGCATGGCTGAGAGGTGCAAAAAAACAATGTCATTTGCTGTGCCGATAGTTGGGCGAGAGCCCCAAAATCATCACGATGATTGCTATTTTTTGCATAATTGACATTACAAAAGAGAGAAAAGTTAATTGACATATCAAAGTACAGAAAAGTTAAGGGAAGAAAATCCCTTCTATATCCCAACATTTCATCCTTTATTACACCTGTGCCACATGATGATAACTTATTGGTTCCACGGCCGCCAGAAGATGTAAGTAAATCCTATCAAATTGTAAGCTATATTTTTTGGTAAGAGAATCAATACTCAAATATTGGAAACATCTAGCTAAGGTTTCTTCTAATGTGATTAAATATGCAATACATATTTATGTTCCAGCTATTAGGGTCATCTCTTTTTATATATATTTTTTCAGGTAGAGGGTATGATGAAGGTCTCATCAGGAGAGTCGGAAGGTTATGACAATGAAGAAATGGATGAAGCATTTGAGCTAAGAATAAGTATCCGCCCACACTTTCCAAATCAATGTGAACTGGATGATCTCATAAGGGACTTGGGTCTAAATAAATCAGGAGCTGAGCTTTTGGTATCCAGACTTAATGAATAGAATCTGTTGGGGGAGGACTGCAGATCAACGGTATACAGGAAGTGCCATGAGGAATTGGAAGTTTACTTGGATATAAGTGAGGATCTCTGCTTTTGTAAAGATATTAATGGCTTGTTTAAGGCTATTGGAATTGATCACAACCCTAAAGAATGGCGACTTTTGATAGATAGTTCTACAAAAAGACTCAAAGTTGTTTTACAACATAATGGGAATCAGTATAAATCCCTGCCTATAGCATACTCGGTCCAGATGAAGGAAGAATACGACAATGTAAAAAAGCTTCTCGAGAAGGTAAACTATACTAAGTTTAAATGGGATGTTTGTGGTGATTATAAAGTGCTTGCCTATTACTCGGATTGTAGGGTGGGTCAACCAAATATTCATGTTTTTTTGCCTATGGCACAGTAGAGCTGATCATGAACATTGCCGGAAGGTTGAGTCGCTCACTGAGATGACATGCAGCCAGGAAATCTAAATGTTATTAGACAGCCTCTTGTAGAGCCTGCCAAAGTTTTGCTACCTCCATTTCATATAGATCTTGGTTTGGTCAAACAGTTTGTAAAACCATTAGATCATGGTTGAGAAGCATTTCAAGAGGTTCGTTACTCTTTCCAGCTATCAGAGGCCAAAGTTAATGGTGGTATATTTACTGGACCACAGGTAAGTAAAACGTTAAAGTCAGTACAACTTGAAAATGCAATAAGTGATGTCGAAAGTGAGGCGTGGTGTGCATTTCGAAATATAGTGAATGGATTACTTGGTAAAGATAAAGACCCAAACTAAAAGCAGCTGGTAGCAAAACTTTTAGAAAATTATAAGAATTTAGAATGTAGAATGTCAGTAAAGGTGAACTTTTTACATTCACATTTGTAGTTTTTTCGTGAAATTTGGGAGAAGTGAGTGAGGAGCATGATGAATGGTTCCATCAGGACATTGCTGTAATGGAGAAAAGATACTAAAGAAGATAGGACACTGCTATGATGGGGCACCATATGTGGTCACTGGTGCGTAAAGATAAAGGAGCTCACAGTAAGAAAGCACATTCTTCAGTGCACTTTTAGTAGGTTATCTCTTATAATCATATTTTCTCATTAGTTTAAAAAGAAATACAATGACAAAATATTATCAGTTATTATTCATGGACAATGTGAATATTCTAAATAAAGTGAAATATCGCAGCAATTTATGGTTAGTTTTATATACAAAATTCCAATTATCTCCCAAAATATGGATGATATGCAATTTTCAATAGTATTTTTGGAATCAAGAGATATAACCACCTTAGAAACACTAAAAACATGTAAAGAAACACAATTAGTGTTACCCAGTAAATTATTGGTACAAAACGGAATCAAGGAAATGTGGTTCTCAGAAAATCCAAAGTCGTCGGATATCTTAATAATGGACATCCTAAAGAAGAAAGGAAGGGCATTAAAATGGAACACAAACTAAAGGAAAAGGAAACAGAAAATACTGATAATTAGCCAACCAAAATTGACATCCTCAAATGAAATAGAGGAAGTGCAACAAGAAATGAAATCAGACCTTAACAAAAATGAAGATATTCAAACTATCCATTTGAATAGCTACGCGAGCAAATCCATGCTACTAGCAAGAAAATGCAAAAATAGTTGCAAATCTTTTAAATGAAGGAAGAATTAGAGTACACGCAAATGATGAGGTAACTCTCTCTAATAATACATATAAACAGGCATAGGATGGAAAATTTAATACCAACCACCCAAATGTCAAAACTGTTGAAAAAGCAGAGCCAGGAAGGAGAACCACACGGCAAAACTATACAGAAATAAAATAAATTTCTGATCCAATTAAGCAAACCTTACAAGTAAAATACGGAAAAATGGGAAGCGAAAAATACAGAAAACTAAACACTGAAAATAAATAGGAACGGATGGATGGGCAATGGAAAATCAATTGAAAATAAGTTCAGAAAGATTGATACATATGTATATTGTACTCATCTTGGACCATGGAATAAGTGAGGAAGAGAAAGTATTAAAAATATATGACTAACAATCATGACAATCATGACTAATATATGACTAACTAACAATCCATCATGATAGAGATTTGACGGAACAGCTATAGCTATCAAAAGAGGCCTCAAACACACTAAAATTCCAGTTTTGGATGAAGCATTCAATAGGCCTTAAAATAGAATTAGAAATTACTCCATAAATAATATCAACCCGCGACCAACCTTAGATTTTTTTTATCTATACATAATTTCATTACAATAATCGGGACAAGTCATACAACAATATTAATGGGAGACTTTAAGGCAAGATGTATACAAAACAACGAATAATGCCGACAGAAATCTAGAGATAATGTTAGAGAGGAACCCTAAAAAAGTGTGACCAGATCACTCCACATATATTACAGAAAACACCGCTACAAAACCGGACAGAGTACTAAGCAGCTGTGATATGATATTAAATTTTCACATGGAACCGGTATCAATTTTGAGCAGTAACCATGTAGACCACTGGTTTAGGTAGCCAGAGGTCTGAGGTAGGAGTCCTTGCCGGGGCGATGTGTTTTTTTTTTTCGTGGGTTTTTCGAGGTCATCTCCTGCAAGATCTTTGTTCTCCTGATAGGTGTAACACATATGTACAGGGTGTTTTTTTTTATAATGGCCTACGTTTGAAGTTTAATAAAAGCAAGAATATTATTAGATCATAATGAAGCTTTGAGGGCTTGTCGATAATACTGTAAATCTTTGGTCCTAAAGTAGTTAATTCATTTATTTATTTTTTGTAGAGTTTATGCCAGTTTTAGTGAAGCATTAATATTTAAAAAGATTTCACTGAACTTTCAGATATTTATCGACTATTAAAACTAATTTTATTTTAACTGATTTTATTTGCTTAAAATTTAAATAAAAAACTAAGCCTAATAATTAGTTTGCATGATTAACATAATAACTTAATTTATTTGAAGATTCTTCTGTTCAAATGCTGACCATTCTTCTCATAACATTCATTTACTTGTGACGAAGTTGCTCTCATCAGTTTTTTCCAAAGTTCTTATCCCCATAAAAAAGTGTTAGATAGGAGGACCTTTTGGAGGCACGACTATTTCGACATATGATTTTTTTCTCTTAAATATCGTCTTAACAACTATGTTGTTTCACTCGATGTATGTTATGTTGCACTATCTCACTAAAAAGACAGTTGTCGTCTATTCTAAAGCATTCGAAAGTTCGGTAAAAAATATTCTTCTAACATGTATCGGTATCTTCCGCCATTCACAGTGACTGAATTCCCATTTTCATTCTCATAAAAATACAACCCAATGATCATCTGAGTTGTTATCACACACCACACAGTGGTTTTTGCAGGATGTAGCTCTTTCTGGTGTATAGCTTCTGAGTTGTTATTTGACCATATTATGTTGTGCTGCTTATTATTATATCGGCTAAAATGAAAGTGAGCTTCGTCAGACATTATCACGGGCAGAAACATCAACTTCCCTAAATTCGCTTCTAAAGTCTTCTGCGTACAATTTTCTTTTCGCGACACTTGATGGCCTTAAGTTTCAGATTTTTTTCGTTACGTTGTATGTTTACCTTTTTACAATCCCACTTGTTCTGATTTATTCCCAATGCTAAGAATCGAGCATTCAAAAAATCACTTTTTTCAAACAAAACTTTTTACGCTTTCCGTTTCTAGCAAAAAATGCCTGATTTACTAAAACTGGCATAAATTCTAAGAAATTAAATGAATCAATTAGCCAATTCAAGACAAAGAACTTACAACTATTATCAATAACTACTAAAAGTTCTATTATGATCATAGAATTATTCTTGATTTTATTCAACTTCAAAAGTAGGTGATGTAAAAAAAACACCTTTCATATATATATATATATATATATATATATATATATATATATATGGCGGAATTCCACGTGGAATTTATTTTTCAGCACGGAAGTAATGTCCTTGCGCTGGAGAAGATTCCAGAATTTAGATAGGCTTAAATTGGCAAGCCTCCCCCTCCCCTCCATTCCACAAGCGGTAGCCTCAAACCGCGTCCACCACGGACTACCTTTACACGGGTTAGAATCGCCTCGACGTAAAGATTCGAGGCCATTTAAGAGTAGCGCTTTTTCTCCCACCCCTGCAGGAGGGAGCCTCGGATATTTATAGGGCTCGTCTTCCATGTGGGAGACACAGAGTTGAGGAATCTCACCCGGACCCAAGAAGTTTCCCCTAGTTCCAAGTCGGCGCGAATGACAAAGCAAAGTGACGGCTGAACTTTTGTGTCTTGGAATTAACCCAGCCAGTGTGGTAATTCCATTTGACGATCGCCACCGAGCGATTTTTCTGACTCCGCTCATTAACTCCTATCGAAACCCTCCTCGTTCGCCCCTCGTTTTTGGGTGGCCGAAATACACTCCCCTGGACCAGACGTTACCGCCCCCCCACCTTCCTTTTGGAGAACCGTTATCACGTTAACCTCCCGCTTAGAAGTTTCGAGCGCCCTCGCCTCACACGTTTATTGCCTGCAGAAGACATCCGTGAAGTCTTACCCTGACGTCTCACCCGGAATCCTCCGTAAGCCAACCCCTCTCCCCTTTCAGCAACCCAATAGAGTTAATCCTCCCCACTTGAATAGTCTCCTCCTGTAAAAAATTAAATTTTAACTTCATAATCCGAAGCATAACTCAGCAATTCCTCCCCTCGTTTACCGATGTAATTTTGCCCATTAATTCTCTTTTTATGTAAATAAAATTATATTTTTGTACATGCCTCTTTAAATAACCTTGAGTTTTGCCATTGCCTCAATTTTACCTGACCTCGTTGTACTCTTATCTCGTTGTTTCGCGCGTCGAAACTCGTGGCGTTCCGTTCCTTGTCGGCTCCCGTGGATATAATATGGCATTGATGTAATGTAATGTCATACCAAGACAATATAAATTCATTTTAAATTTGCCTAATTCCCCTTTAGTCAAACATCTTTCTTTAAAATCACTCTGGCTCACAGGACACTGCTATGTTTCTATGTATCTTGTTATTTTAACGCCAAACAATTAAACATGAACCTGCTAAACATTTTTCACAAATTTTCTCATGACTTTATTACCGATCCTTCTCTCGCCATTTATTGCTACACCAATAAATACTTTGGTTAGGAATTTCTGCTCTTTCTTTCTCTCAAACATCAAGAACATTCACCTTGGGCAAAGCTCTTCCCCCAGAACCCCCAATTAGTCACGCCCACTCTCTCTACACATAGAAGTACTCACACTAAAGTAAAACACACACACTTAGTCTCATCACTTCAGGAAGCACAAGTCTCTTCCTTTCGTCTTCACATTTTGCTCCATCCACCGACGAAGGACTTTTAACAAAGCTAAAGTACACCCATTGATCTGCTCAAGCAGTCCTCTGTGTATAGGATTCACAAGTCCTTCCACCCGCATTAACATTTACTCCTTCTATCGCAAAGGGATTTAAACAGACCGACTCCAGTCATTCATCCTGATAAACGTCGAGTTCAAAATAAAGTTATTTTTATCAAATTGTTTATAAATACAAATCCAAATCTACTTGGTGAACATCCTCATAAACGAACTCGAATCCCGAACTTGGATTCATAAACATAGAAGAAATATTTGTTCCTATGGAATTGATGATCCGCTACATCACCCACCCCCCTTCTCTCGATATAGATATAGAGAGAGAGAGACACAGAGAGAGAGAGAGAGAGAGAGAGGGAGAGTGTGTGTGGACGGTTTTCGTTCGTTCGCAATTTTTAATTGCTAATTTTACATATATTTTAACCCTCAATAATTTTTGGCAAAATTATTGTCTATGGAAACTTTTGAACTCACCTCAATTTGTGGAAGAGGAATGGAGTCATCCTTGGAATCTGCATCGGAAGGACAAACAAGGATACTCCAGACCATCTCAAGCTCAGCAGGATGATGGTGGAAAAGGTCAGAGAGTAGCTAGAAAATTCAGGATGCCACTACTTAGTGAGAGCAGAGAGGAAAATCATGCTTGACGATCTGACCCCACCAGAATACCAGAATTTGTCAATGAAATCAAGTTTACCAACAGTAATCCCAGAAAATTGATGCGTCTCTGTTAAGGGAGAAAGTTTAGTGACAAGCTGCTCAACCTTGAGGTGCATAAGGAGATTCGCTTCTTTTCATTCTAGGTAATGCGGGAAAAGCGACTCAAGCACAAAAAAAGAGCCGATCAACAATTTGAAACACCCTTTAGAGCCGGACATACTGTGGTTCTTCAACGACGAGAGGAATTTCTGTCAGAACCAGATCATCTCCCCGAAAAAAAAACAGGTGGCTCGCTGTCGCAGCCAAGGACGTGCCCAGAGTCATTCAGTAAAAATTTCCAGAGACAATCATAGTCTTCAAGGTCACCAGCCGTGAAAGTGACGTCATTCTACCCCAGAAGGTGGTGAGAGCCTGGATCGAGGGAGAGCTGCAGGGAGGCTTACGCGTGACAACAAAACTGTGCCCCCTGCCACATCAGCCGGAGGAAGCAGGTCTGGCTGTCAAATAAATTCTTTGATCATACAGCTCCTAATATTCGGCCTCCTAACTTAACTGACCTTAATCCGGTTCAGTTCTTTGTATAGGGCAAAGTGAAGCGAGAGACCAACTAATCCAACTGAGGCAACAAGGACAAGCTGAGAGCCAGACTTACTAGTGACTTAAGGGGCCTAAGATGGGAGATTATGAGGAAAGGCCGTCCTCCACCATTCTTTCACTATAAAGGAGGAAAGACACTCTGAAGATGATGGCATAGATTGAAAGCTCAGCAATTAAAGACAAGTTTGGTTTTGTCAAATACATTTCATTTAAAAATAGAGATGAACGTAGGAGATATTGTTTACCATCTACAAGGTGAACTAAAACAGATAACACTGGTCTGCGTCAAAAATGTACCTTAGGTTTTCTATAGTGTTTCTTAATAAAATTGACCTCCTAAATCCGAATCTGTCATCCGTTTTACTCTATCACCTCCAATTTTTGCAATACAGGGGGTAATAATAATTTTATAGTTTATACATCTCCTATATTACATCAAATTTCAATAGTTTTTGCACTGCTCTATTCGCAGTAAATTTTGTGTACATTTTAAGTAATTATGCAAATAGGTTTATATTTTGCAGGTTAAAAATTGCTTAGTATTATAATAATAATAATAATAATAATAATAGTGGTTGAGTTAAAAATGAACAGAAAATGTAAGAATAGCTCCGACAGATTTTGCTATGTTTGCAGCAAAGTGACTTTTCCCGAGCAGCAAAGTACAATCCCTCCTGTAATTAAATCTTTGTATCATGCATATTTTGGAGTAAGGTTAAGAGATCAAGATAAAAGTTTTGCACCACATATTTGCTGCAAGGGATGCTACATAAGTTTAAGACGCTGGAGTCAGGGCGAACAGAAGTCCCTCTCTTTTGGTGTTCCCATGGTGTGGAGAGATGGCAAGGACCACACTACGGACTGCTATTTTTGCATGACAAATCTTAAAGGTGAGCATTGTATCAAGTATTTTAGCTTTCTGTATTATACTGGCTCCTGAAAATGTCATTATTATTCAAAGACTTAGCATAAAATTGAAAACTAACATAGTTTACTTCAGCATGAACATATCCTTTATGTACTATCTGCAACTCCAAATCAACTCCTTTATGTAATATGCAATTATATTTTCCACAGGTATAAATAAGAAGAATAAACATAGTGGATCATATCCGGATGTTCCTTCTGCCATCAAACCCCTGCCCCATGGCCCAGGAATACCTTTCCCTTCTCCTTCTGAACATATACATAGAGGTACATGAAGAGATTAATATGAAAGTTGACCAAGATTATGACACATCTGAGTCTTATCAGTTTTCCACACATGATATGGTCGCAAGACCATTCACTCAAGTTCAGTTAAATGACCTGACCAGGGATCTGGGGGTTTCAAAGGTGAATACACAACTTCTTGTCTCTGAACTTCGTGAAAGTAATCTTCTCGCTTAAGAAACAACATTTAGGGGGGTACAGAAATAGAGAACAAGAGTTTCGAAGCTATTTTTTACAGCATTCTTCCAGCTCTTTAGTATACTGCGCCAATATTAAAGGACTTGTTGAGGCCCTTGGAATTCCCTACAACCCATTAGAATGGAGAATGTTCATAGATTCCTCCAGTAGAAGTTTAAAAGCTGTGTTACTGAATATTGGTAACAAGATAGCTTCCGTTCCTATAGGCCATTCAATCCAACTTACTGAAAGTTATTAAAATATGAAAAAATTGCTGGATGCAATAAATTACTCTAGCTATAAGTGGAGGATATGTGGTGCCTTAAAGGTAAGATCATTTTACACTTAGCATTTCTAAGCTTTTTGATATTAACCTTTTCATTTTTAATTGATAATACTTGTATACACCTTTTGGTGAACTTACATTTTACAAGCATGCAAATCTGAAAATCATGAGTCAATTTGAGTTATATTTTTTGTTGAAGTGTGTCCCTATAGGTTAATGCATCCTATTGGGTTAATGGGGAACTTATCCTAATTGAGAAGGTATACAACACAACTTAATAAACTCAAAATAAGATGTACATATATCCAATTAGTTCCAATACGATGATTTAATACATCGGCATACAGGAATTTTCAGTACATATTCATATTCTTATTGTTTTAAGAAATATTAATTTGAATTTGTTTTTAGAAATATTTCACTGAATTTACATACCGTGCTAAAATTTTTTCAGGTAGTGTCTTTTACGCTTGGGACGCAAACAGGCTACACGAAGCAGCCCTGTTTCCTATGTTTATAGGACAGTCGTGCAGATAATATGCACTATGAGAAGAAGGTTTGGCCTCCACGAGAAGCATTTAGAATTATATCAAACAATGTGATAGCTGAAACTTTAGTGCCTCATCAAAAAATACTCCTCCCTCCACTGCATATAAAGCTTGGCATAATGAAAAATTATGTCAAAACCCTTAATAAAGTAGGCCAAGCTTTTAAATTTCTTCTTCAAAAATTTCCACAAATCAGTGACGGTAAGCTCCATGGGGGAATTTTTTGAGGGACTTCAAATCAGGAACTTGATCAGCAATTTGATGCATAAATGAAGGACATAGAAAAAGATGCCTAGGAAGCTTTCAAAGCTCTAGTTAACAATTTTCTAGGCAATAAAAGAAGCCTAGAAGAATATGTTGCCCTGGTCAATCAGCTTTTAACAAGTCTCAAACATTTGGGAGCTCGAATGTCTATTAAGATACACTTTTTACAGTCCCATCTGGATTATTTTCCCGACAACTGCGGGGATTACAGTAAAGAACAGGGGCAAAGATTCCACCAGGACATAAAAACAATGGAATCCAGGTACTAGTGTAAATGGAACGGAAACATGCTTGCTGACTACTGTTGGTGTTTGAAGCGTGATGCATCAGATGACAGGCACAAACAAAAATCGTCAAGGGCGTCTGTTCTTTGAAATTATAATTATTTTCTTTATTATGTTGCATTCTTTTATTTTTTGTTTATTAAAAGAATTATAGTTTACATACGTGTATTCCTGTTTATATGATATAACAGTAATAATGCATTATTAGATAGAGAAAGGTTTTTTTTTTAAAAATTCAGAAAAAATGAAGTAATCTCAATGAAAATGGTGTATCCTGTACTGAGAAAATCTGACCTGATTGAACCAATATACATTCATTTTTGAGCTCAGGAGGTTGGATTCATTAAGAAACCACAAAGAAATCCTGGGGAACATAAATTTTTTTTTCAAACGCAGGCCTGTGTAATAAGTAAAATGGAAATTAACAAAGAAAATTAATAAAGGCGAAATATACTATGGTCTTCAACAAAATCTGCATCCAAGAAGATCTGCTACCCATTTACACTTATATATATATATATATATATAAATATATATATATATATATATATATATATATATATATATATATATATATATATATATATATATATATATATATATATATAATAGAGCCACATTGTGTGTTTCAGAATTATTGATCTCCTTAATTTCAAGTTTCAAATGGAAGGAGTGTGCAAAGCGAATATCGGAAATGATTATTCGAACTCTTCAGGCACGATTTCCCTCCTGCTTCTTGGAGATATTAAATTTTAAGGTTATTGTCGAGCAAAAGGACAGGTTGGAAAGTCACTTTGAAGTTATTTAATAGAGGAGTGAGAAATAAGAGATGATTTGATGGACCGAAATCTATGATCAATACCTTAAAGTACTATGACAAACTGGAATTTGAGAGTATTGAACATTGAGTAATTAATAAATTAGAAAAGAGATACTACAACTAAGGAAAATAAAACGGAAAGAATAGAAGAATATAAAGAAACATAGTAGAGAAAAGAAACCATGCGATTAAATAGATGGATACAAAGTGATAATAAGAATAAAGAAGAATAAAGCAGAGGAACTAGGATAGTAAATAAATGGGGGAAGGAGAGAATAATTCATAGGAACAAAGGGTGAAAACAAATTCAATTGAGTATATTAGTCAATTGAGAGGGAAGAATCTACTCATAAGATTTCAATTGTCCAAAGAAAACTACATGTAATTGTCGTACCCTAATATCGAAATAAATATCAAAGTATTTTTATATTTAGCTAATATTGAGATTTCAATTCTTTAAATGGAATATCAGCCACCTCGCTTTCAACAGACTATGTAAATGCTTAAAATAGCTTCGACGGTCATTTTAGGGAGCAGTTAAAAGGTTATATATTCAGTGAATTTCAGTGTTCAACCAATCCTTCGATTTTGACGTCTTCTACACACCTACATTTGAGAAGGGACAATTTTCCTGTGGGCCAAATTTCCAAATTCATTTTATCTACTCTAAATAATGAATCATAAAGTAATTGCTATGATATCATATAGCCTTAAAGTATTTCCTCCGCGGAAATATCCATTTGCGGCCTCTTAGCTTTAAAATTTTACCTCACTGCGAAAGATTTTAATGAGGAGTGAATAAATTAACATTTGTATAATTACCCTTGTGTCTCCGTCGTAGTTTAGTTGCCATTCGAAATAATTCTTCAATACACATTACTAAGGTAGATAAATATGGGCAGTTGTTACTATGGATAAATTGTGTTATTTTGAAAAATGTATTTATTACTAAATTACCAATCTACCTATGTCCTCCTATGTACCCTATGATTTAAGTTAATAGCAATTTCCATTAAAAAGTTCGTTCTCACCTCAACAGTTTTCCGACTTAATTGGCAAGTTTAACTCTAGTAACGCTTCTCTGCCATACATATATGGTCTTGTTAAAACTAATAAGCCTAATAATCCTACACCTCCCATTATTAGTTCTGTAGACTTAGTTTCATATTCTTTATCTAAATAGCTTAATACATGTACATACCTCACTCCCATTATTGGTAACATTTCTCAATCTCATATTAGAAAATAGTTACGAACTTAGTGATAAACTTGACTCCATTCCTTACTCTATGTGATAGAACGGTCTGAGGCCGTTGAAATTCAGCCGCTATCACATGTTTAGAAACACATACTACCCACGTGCATTGCGAGAGGAAGCAGAGCGCGTTATCGCCCACCTTAGCCAATATTTAATCAAGGAGGTTCATTCCCCCGTTTTGCCTCCATACGTCGATCTCGCCAGATTGAGTTAGGCTTATGGGCAGATAAGGTATTTTCCAAGGCGCGACCGGGGCATTCTCCCGAAGTCCCCCACTCAATTATCCCCTACGCCATGGAGACGGCTCCAGGTACTTATACAATAGCATTCCCCAATAAGATCAGATCCAGATTATCTTCACGAGGCATCACGCCGATCCGGTCTCCCTTGTGCACCATAGGAGCTCTCTACCTCAAAAACAACCTTATTGTCCAAAAGAGGACAATATTCCTTGAGTGTCAAGTTCGTGCCTTTCAGACGCCAAGTCAACAAGGCCTCCCTGTTGTTCAGAAAGAGAACAACGTTAGAACAGCTATAATTCTTTGAGCCCGTTTGACAAGAGATGGTTCTCACCCCCCTCCTCCTGTTGTTCAGAAAGAGAACAACGTTAGAACAGCCATTGTTCTTCAAGCCCGTTCGTCAAGAAACGGTTCTCATTCCCAAGACATCACGTCAGGATAATTTAATTTTCCCCTTTTTAACGTTCTTCAAGAGAACGCTTGGTTTCAACGATAACCTCCATTGTTCATCTAGAACATCCCCGATTTGCTGTCACAAAGATCGCTCGTACCTCCGAGCCCCACTTCGCTCTCACTCTTCGAAGATAATCCTTCCCCTTCGCTAAGGACAATCCCCGCGAAGAACCCTTCTGCTGGATATCGCCAAACCATCCCCCCCTTTAATTTTTATTTGTTTACCTTTTTAAATCTCTCTAAATCTTAATCCTCGGATTAGTCAGATTTTCCCACGACCCTTTCCATTCTCCGTTTATGTAAACATTTTCTTTTTGTGTGTTGTTGATATTTTAATTAATAAAACTCTATTTTATTAATTATAGCCATATTATTATCCTTGAGCTCCGTTCCACTTCTTAAGCATATTGAAGATAAATAACCTCGGTCAATCAGATTACCACACACTCGAAATATTAGAATAATTCCCTCAACGAAAAGTTATATATGGTATATCGTCGAGAGCCTATTCTACGACACTCTACTAATTTTTCTCTTGTTAGTTTCGATGTATGTTCTCTTTTTACTAAAGTGCCGGTCAATAACGTTGATATTCTTTTGCCTGTTAATATTTTTATTGACCTCATCTCCATGTGAACAAAAAAATGTAAATTTTCTTTTAAAAGTTAATTTTACCTTCAAAGGTTTGGCTTAGCTATCGAAATTGTTTATCTCCTGTCCTCTTTAATTTATATATGGAGTTTTTTTAACTTACTTTACTCTCCACTATTATCAATTTTCCTCTTGTTTGGTTCAGATACATGGACGATATTATTTCTTGGTGGCTTACTTCTAAAGATGTCAATGCTTTTCTCCCTGAACTTAATTCTTTGGTTCCCTCAATTAAATTTACCCTTGTACTTGAACAAAATGGTGTCCTCCCTTTCTTAGATCTACTAATTAACAGGACTCCGAGGTTTGCAGGTTCAAAGCCCGGAATTATTGGATATTGAGATTTCAAAGATCTTTGAAATAAGTAACAACCTTTGCTCCCCATACAACTTTCTTGCTAGGTACTTATATTAGGCCAAAAAGACGTTAAAGAGAATTGAAGTCCCTCCCACGTTCAATTTTATGAACTTCCTTTTACTACCGTTTTGGGAGGTCTTTTCCTTTCTCTGCCGTCTCCTGAAATATTTAAACATTTCTGTCATATTCAAGTATGAGTCTACTATGTACAAAATGTTGGTTAAAAAAGAGCAAGCCCTATATTCTAGAGCAGAAGGGTATTCTGTTGATTTAGCAGTTTGCCCTAAGCAATACTTTGGGCAAAATGGAAAATCATTAAATGTTTGTTTGTCCCAACAGAAATACAATATTAGGAGAGGTGAAAGCAATAGTGCTTTATTTGTTCACTTATCTTAATATAGACATCCTATCAATTGAAATTCGGCTAAATATATTTACAACTCAGATGCCTATGTTAAAAGAAATGTTGTTGAATGTTTGCTCATCAATTCCTTGCCTAATTTCAATATATCTCCAGGTTTCTTTAAACTTGACCCTGTCATTAAAAAGCTTATTTGAAATAAAATTGTCCATTTTAAATCTTAGCCCCTTGATTTATTAAATTTGTTTTGTTTCTTTTGTTTATTGAACAATGTATTTATAATTGCTTAGGTATGTATTCATATATATATATATATATATATATATATATATATATATATATATATATATATATATATATATATATATATATATATATATATATATATATATATATATATATATATATATATATATATATATATATATATATATATATATATATATATATATATATATATATATATATATATATATATATATATGTATATATATATATATATATATATATATATATATATATATATATATATATATATATATATATATATACATATATATATATATATATATATATATATATAGAGAGAGAGAGAGAGAGAGAGAGAGAGAGAGAGAGACAGAGACAGAGACAGAGACAGAGACAGAGAGAGAAAGATGGCGAATGGAGAGTTTGTTTCTTTTACACCATTGCAATTTTCAGTACGTTAAGGAAGTATTATATAAATTTCGGAGTTTCTTAATACAATTTAATCTATCTTCTAATCTAACGCGAGAATATGTGTTCATTTCATGAGGAAGCTCCTGTTTGTATATGTGAATTTGTCCTCTTTAATGGGTTAATTCATCGGAAGCATTGAAATATATCCTTTCTGAATTACGAGATTAGTGAAGAATCATTGGGCGCTGTGATACCTATTTCAGTTATTTATGACCTTAGCTCCCCATCACTGTAAATAATTTAGTTATTTAGGTGGGTTTTTTTCATTTTCCATTGGCTCTTAACCCTCTTTCTCTGTTAGTTGTCGTAATAGGAAGATTTGAGAACTCAACTGTGCGTTTTAGTAGATATGTTTGAGTACTTGTAAAGTATACAGGGAAATCTGCACAAAAAAAGCTATTAACACGAATACAATATTAGAAGGGGTGAAAGCAATAGTGCTTTTTTTGTTCACTCATCTAATTATAGACATTCTATCAATTGATATTCGGCTAAATTTATTTACAACTCAGGTAACTATGTTAAAAGAAATGTTGTTGAATGCTTTCTCATTAATTCCTCGCCTAATTTCAATATATCTCCAGGTTTCTTTAAACTTGACCATCTCATTAAAAAGCTTATTTGAAATAAAATTATCCATTTTAAATCTTAGAATGATCCTTACATATAATGATCCTTACATATTTAATCATGACGACTACATAGAAAGATCCCTTTATTCGCAACAAACATTTTATTTATACTAACCAAACTTGCAACTGAAAGGTGTAATGCAATGGTGTTGAAAAACAGGCATCTACTCACCAATATACTGGAAACGATCAAAGTTTTGTTTTGCAAACTTTCCACAATTCCTTTTTGTACCTCGCTGTAAGTTCTGGTGTAATTGGCTCCATTAGAAAGTTCCCACCTGAAAAAGACAGCAGATATAGGGCGAAATTCAAAGGAACAACATTCGTGATCAAAATTTATACCGAGAAACAGTTAATTTGGAGGATTTATATTTGTGGTGTCTAAAATATTGGCGTGATGTACATATGTTTATAGTATCCTATATACTACTACTAGTTAGTTAAGTATATTAGTAATAGAAAAGAATGCAAAAGTTAATTAGATTTCCTTTTACTTGACAGGAGAGACCACGTCACTTTATTGAGTCGACTAACCTAAATTTATTGGCTAAGACACTATTTCCATATAACCTCCGTTATTCATTTGTGTCAATCTTTATTTATGAAGAAAGATATTATGGCCTCTACCGTATCATTCTTTTTATTTTGACGTTCTTTTAAGGTCTTATATTTTCATATTTAATTACATTCTCTTTAATCACTTTGCCTCTGCATTTAATGTTATCCTGAGGACGAACAAATCAGCCTCTTATGCTAACTATTTTTACACTAATAGTCTTAATAATTTTCGTAGGGATTAGTTACTTCTCAGTGACAGAACTTGGAACCATCCTAAATATCATCCCAACAAAAACTTCGGTATAGAAGTATAATCGTCCATAGATCTTGAACAGCCCTTAAGGGGACCACTGCCAAAACACGAAAAATATCCGCCAAAGTTCACCTAATTAAATAATCGCGAGGATTTTTATAGCATTAAATAGGGTTTTCAAAGCTCTTTCTAAATATATATTAATTATATAGATATATATTATTTAATAAAAAGAAATAGTAAATATTACTGATATTCATTCAGTAATATCAGTATTAGTGAAAGAGACAAATTTTCATAAGAAATCGCTTCTACGTAATCTATAGCACGCTGATATAGAGAGAAAAACAAATTTATATATATATATATATATATATATATATATATATATATATATATATATATATATATATATATATATAACTGCAAATGTGAAAAAAACATTCCCAAAAGCGTTTGTTTGTGAGAGTAATTGAACTCCTTTTACTGCAGCAATCATGGGAAGAAAATTGTGAAAATGCGCTAAATAGAGCCAAAGAAGATAAAATGAGCTCTCTAACGATGTATCATATGGCTCAAGATCTACAATAGCAATTGAACTTAAACCAATTTAAATCGAAGGAGACCCCGGAAGGAAAAGTTGAAGAACTAAGCGATAAGCGATCGTTTGAGCATTTCATGACTAGATGTCTCTATACCTTGAGAGAAGTGAATCTATTTTCACCATTAAGGAAATGTGAAATTAATGTCGATATTCCTTATTCCGTATATTGGGGGAAAAGACTTTGTCATTGGTAATAAATAGCATATACTGCATGCATCGAAGGTTAACAATTTGATGAACTCAGCACTTTGACGACAGCGGTTCGTGTCCATCACAAATTAAGAATTCATTTTTGTGTAGATTCCTGGGTGTTTAATAATATTTAGTAAATTTAGTTATAGTTAGTTATATTTATTAAACATGTCGAAACCTTCAAAACTTAAAAAAATTCAACAGGCTCGTGAGAGCAAGAAAAAGAAATGAGGCCCTCGATTCAAAGATATGGCACGGACTCTACAAAACTAAACACCATGGCAGCGATCTTATGCTTCTCAATGTGCGCATATTTGTGTTATAGCATAGTGTGGGATATGCGTAATCAACTATTCTCTCTGAAGTGTTCACATTATGCAGGCATGAGTGGACCTACCTAAAAGAACTTGATTGTTCACAGGAGGCTTCATCAAAGCTTCTGAAGCCTGCCAAGAAAATGATGAAGCCCTCTGTAAGGGTATGGAACGTACATACTCGCATGCCGCCAGACAATCGTGGGAACGAAAGAAATTTGTCGTTTGAGTTGACCATCGTCTCCTCCCCCCCCTCCCTTCCCCCAACTGGCGACAGGAATTCTGAAGAAAGAAGGACTATCTCACAGAGAAGTCTAAATTCTATTTGCCTTCTTTATGATACCATGGAGATGGCCAGAAGGCGCTGTGATAAGCGAATTGTCGTGAATGGAATCTATCTCTCGATTTCCCACAACCCGCGGTATAAATAACATCGTCGTTCATCCCTCTCCAGCAGTGTCCCAAACCTAATCGCGTAACGCGTAACTCTCACGTTGAACGAGAGTCGTTGCCGTAACGTATCGACTGCTAACGCGCCGCCGAGTCAACTTGGTCGCTGTCTCAAAGTGTTCCTGAGGTAAATCCCGCCCCGCAGAGTCTGTGACTAGAAGAATACGCTATGTTGCTCAACGTAACTTGAAAAAGAAAAGGAACATCCAAATAGTTACTGGAAGTTACTATTTGTTAGTGTCACATCCAGTGAGGAGTGAACTAACCGGAACTGCAGTCAGCAGCCCCGAACCCGTCGTCTTATCCCCCCTCTCCCCGAGAACTTGTGTTAACGCCACCCGAACCACCCCGTCTGGGCCTGAGTAGTCGTCTCTCCAATCCATCACCATTAATGGTAATCTGTAAACCCAGTGTCCCTCTACTCTTAAATTATCTATTTAATTAACAGTGATTGATACTCCCTTTGAGTCATTATGAATCTAGACGCTTAACGTCAGTGTTTAATATTTAATCCTTAATTTTGCCCGTTTAACTATTGCTAATTATTATATTTTTGTAAAGTAAAGTTTATTTTTTTGTACGTGTGTTTATTTGTGGCTCCTCCTTTTTGGGGTACCCTTGGCAAGACTATAATTAAGAATCCCTTCGGCTAATTTATTCAACCTGTATTATGCACTCTTAGAATTCAACAATCACAAACCTCCCCCCAGTAACAAGTGGGACTTTTATAGTGAGAATCCTGGCTACGGCACAGCCCGCCTCTAACCAGCTTTCGCACGTTCAGTAGGAATTAAAGCCTACCTATATATATATATATATATATATATATATATATATATATATATATATATATATATATATATATATATATATATATATATATGATCGTAGATTGAGTCATAGGGTCAATACCATCGACTTAAACAAAAGCGGTGTGTCCAGATCAAGGACTAGAATAATTATTGGACCAGACTATGAGCAATTCTACGACACGCTCAACGGAATACAGTCCAGAGGGTTTCTAGCATCTCTTCCCCATTCCCCCCTCCCTCTCCCCCTGTGTCTCCCTCCCTTACGTCTCGATCATCATCAAGAGCAACGGGAAGGAAACAGTTGCAGTATTTATGGTGAGTGTTGAATGATTGATTGTTTTACATTTTTTAAGATATATATATATATATATATATATATATATATATATATATATATATATATATATATATATATATATATATAAATATATATATATATTATTAATATGTGACCGATTCCGTTTTCTTCCAATTTTAAAACTATTGGGCGCACACATCTTTTTTTATATGAATTTTTTAAAATTGTTAAAATAACCTCAAGCTTAAAATATTTGCACCAAAGGAATCACAAAACATTATATATTCTTTTAATACAAAAAAAGAAATTGTTTTTTTTTGGCCCAATTTAGGCAGTGGTACCCCTTAAAAGTATCACTTTTCTAAATTTTCATCTTTTTTTTTTGCTTCCTTGAGTTTATTCAATCCCACAGAGGACATGGCATTGGCTTCTTTCTGGCAGCTCTAATATCCATCATCTGCCTCTTCGAGTGGCATCAAAGTATTGGCACCCGTCTTTTATTACATTGGGCAAATCTTTTTATGTCAAACTATTATTGTAAGATATTCATCAGCTTCGTATAAAATTAGATTTAGAATTATTGTAGATGTCTAAGACTTGGCATTGGTGTTCTGCCCTCACCACTTCTTTAATTTTTCTTTAGAAGAATCTTTAGACGGGATCATTTGATCATGTAATTGGGGTTGTACCTAACACAGATCTCTATTGCATTGGAAATCTCTCCTTTTTACCATCTCCTCAAATTTGAGATGTTTCTTAGCATAAGTAACCTATGCAAAAGGTCCCGTCGTTCGATTTGAGCGTACTCTGAAAATCCATTTGTTCAATGCTTGTTTACGACGTCTTTTGACATCTTAAAGCAAACCCCGGAAAGATATTTTATAAATCCAATCTTAGCAGTGAATCGCAAGCTCAGAATAAGATTAAAATTTAAAATCTAAAAAAAAGCAGCCATGGTTAAATTTTCTAAATTTTATGAACTTCGCCAATTAAAAATTTTAAAAAGGAACTCAACTAAATTTCCCGCCCTTCAAAATGTCACATTGCTAAAATCTAGCGTTATAGAAGAAGAAGATATATAAAAAATTATTTTCTGAACTTCACTATTTGTAATTCCTTGGGTTTTAAAAAATTCATAAAATTTCGATATTTATATTTATTTCTGAACTTCACCATTTTGTTTTTCAATATTATAAAAGAATTATTAGAAATAACTTTTATAAAAAAAACATAAGTCATAACCAAACTAAGATGAAAGTATAATTCAAATACTCAAAAATATCCCCTTCTTAAATCATAGACTTAGTGATGATGATGATGATGATGATGATTTATAGGATTGTTTTCACGGAATGCGTAGCTTAATTTTGTTGTATTTTATGATTAATAATTATTTAGTTTTGTCAAATAATAATATATCTATCCTATAACATATGTAGAAGAGCAAAGTTTGAAGACATTTACGTAATTCTGAAAGCTATGGGTTATGGTGTCTCTAATGACAATAGATAGGAACTTTTCAGATAATACTTATATACTTTGAACAGAAAAGAGCCAAACATCGGTTAAGTCATATGTACATCTATTAGAGTTTTCCGAATTTAATGATGCTTTTTTTTCTAGATGTTCTTAAAGTTTTAACGTTGGCATTGTTTGGTAGGCTAATGTCAAAGCTTTATGGCGATTCTGAATTGAAGTGTTTATACTTTTGCATACCTGTTTCTCACAAAAACTACTTTAACTAGTTAAAAATTGTGTTCGCATCATATTTCACTTATTCCTTCACCTATTATATTTATATAGAAAAATTAAGGCTCATTAAGATTTAGTTGTTTCTTCATATAGACTTCATTTGCGATACTTAGAAGCCAGTGATGGTGGAAATCTGGATATAGTTGTGCTTTCTGTAGTTATAGTTGCCAAAGATATGGATAGCGATGATGAAAAGTAGGACAACATAGGTGATTAAGTTTAAATTCTGTTCCATGGAACAAAATTTGAAGATCAATAAGAATTTTGACGAATCAACTAAAACAAATAGAAAGTGAACTCCTTCACAACAGATCATCTATCACATAGTGGAGTAGAGATAAATAATGATATTCTGGGTATACCATATTCAACTTTTAAGCTTTTTGCTACGTTAGATTATCATATAGTAAATTAAAGCTGATTAAAAGCCCTTTTATTCCTGCCAATATCATAATAACCAATGGCGCAATTTTTGAGATACAAAGGGTTCATTCAGAACCCCACCTTAAAACCTGATATCATATAAATGGCTATAGAATTGCTAAAGATTAGGCATTTGAACTCAATTTATGACCAAAAAATGCACATATGATTCAGTTATCATTTGAAAATTAGTTTTCTTTAGTTCCATTAAAATTTGTGTTAATGGTTAGATTAAAACATATATTTTTAGGACAAGGTCAAGTATAGGTTTGGTTCTTAGTTGGAAAATGGGGTGTTGAGGGAAGAGTAGTGGTGTTCTTAATGCCCTGGCATTTAGTTTAATCTATATTCGAATGATGGTAAAAAAAACCCGTTCTTAGGCACCGTTTTCCTTTAACAAATATTTAAAGTCTCATGGTATAGTTTTGCGTTTTGTTCACAAATAAACTTTAAAATTCCATGGAGAATTTTCACGAATGTATAAAATTTTTCATTATCATAATTTTCACTATGTTCCACTCATGTTGCTAAAAAAGATAATTATACCATAAAAAAGTGAATTAAATTTGCAATAAAATGATATACAAAACTAAATAAGCGAATTTTGAAAAAAAGAATTTGAAAACTGACTAATGAACAAATGTGCTATCCCCTTATGTTACATGGACGTAAACCAATGTAGGAAATATTTTCTATCTTTTATTGATAAAATTTTTATTCATACTGTTGATCAAACAAATCTGCATCCAACAAGAGACAAAAACATTCCTAATTAGGAAAATGATTTCGGTGAAATAAGAAAAGATATAAGCTTAGGGATCATTAGCGAATATTTCAGTTTACCTTCAGAAAATTGTTATTGGAGTACGTACTGCTGATTAGCTGGTTACACCAGGAAAAATATTATATCAGGTAGGTGTTTCAAATTGGATTTGTTCATTTTAAAAGCACGTGCCAGTTTGGAACACGGCTCTTTATAATAAGTTCTAACCTGTTTTATCACTACTTTGATTAACAAGGCCTAACCTGTTCGAACACTGCTCTTTATAATAAGTTCTAACATGTTCGACCACTACTCTGAATAACAGATCTAACCAATTCGATCACTACTCTAAAATCAAGTTAACATAAACAGAAGAACATAACAAAAGAAGGAGTCTGCATAAGGTTAATGAATAGTCTATTCCAGGCTTCTCCTCTTCACATTACCCATTATATTCCCACCTAGCATCCTCATCCATAAAGCTATCAAATCTCTTCTTTAAACCACGCAGGGTGGACGCTTCTGACATATGACCACTGAGCCTATTTCATTCAGCTGCCACTGAAATTTTAAACATCTTCTACAATCTCTTTCCCAAGCCTAAATTTGTCGAGCTTAAACCCATTGTTATGTGTCCAATCTTCATCACTAAAATTAAAAACCTTACCGATATATCTTCTATTATAACTTTTTACCCATTCGACGACTTCGATAAAGTACTCTCGATCTCTTCTTTGCAATCTATGTAGAATTAGTTTCCTAAGCCTTTAACCATAAAGTAAGTTCGTGAACCCATGAACCATCTATGTAATCATTCCTTGCACAGAAAAGCAATGCAATATCTATCCTATAATATGGTGACCCAAATTGCACCGCATAGTCAAGATGAGATTTAACTAATGCAAGGTACATTTCCAGAATGACATCTTCACTCTTATTACTTATACTTCAACCAATAAGCACCAATACACCATCAGCTCTATTCCTAGAAATTCTCTACTGCTTTCTACGTCGAAATCATAACTTAACATGACACCTAAGTCTTTTTCGTATTCTGATCTTCCTAAATCTCTCCGATTTAGTTTATAACTATTAAGTGGATTACACATACTTATGATAATACAATATTTCGTGCATATGTTAAATTCCATTTGCCATTTCTCTGCCCATTAGGATAGTATGGTCAACTCATTTCGTAATACCTCATCATCAGAATCCGACCTTATAATCTTACTTAAGTTAGTATCATCGGCAAACATACTTAGTTCGCTATTTCTACCTAATTAAATATCATTAATATAAATCTAGAACAACAACCGACAACACCGACCCATGAAGAATCCAACTAAAAATACTTCCATCGATCGCATGCGCTTTAACTTTATTCATAAATCGTCAGTGTGGCTTTCCTTTTGAAAGCGTTACTTAAATCCAACTAAACAATATCTTAATTATCATGTCAATTGGCAGGATCGATAAACATTTATATAAAAATAGTAAATAATTCTAAGGCGATTTACCCTTAG